>CM026164.1:5022783-5505283 GCA_014825975.1 Bombus haemorrhoidalis | reverse complement strand
TTTTAATTTAATTGATAATTAAGAATAACTATTTGAGGCAAAAGATGTACAAATTTTAGAAAATATCATTCTACTATTTATCTTTTTCTGATATTCAAGCGTTTGGTAATTTGTTTCAAATGAAAACAATATTTACTGTGCGATGAATCAATTTCCTTAGAATTGATTTACCGGGTTTTCACGATCTAGTTTCTCAACCTTAGCCACGAATAGAATCTGAAACTGACTTCTCATTATATGATCCAATTGCAATTGATCGAAATTTTCTTGAGAGTTCAATGAAAGAACAACAATGCAGATCAAAGAGGAATGTCTACAAGGAATGTAAAGCAGAAATTTCGTCGTGTCTTTGTTTCAACGATATTAACAAACAAAAAGAAATATAAAAAATAACCACTGAAAAAAGAAAAAAAAAGAAAAAACAAAGACAATCGAACTGAGGGAGTGCGGGTCTTGATCGCGATTGAACAAGCCAAGGATTAAGCAATCGAGACTTACCGTCGTACATGATGGGCACCCCAGTTTCGTAATAAACGAGCGCCGGAAACGAGAAGACGCCAATTTCGGCAGCTAATTTCGCGTCGTTCGACTTAACAAATTGTATACCGTGCTTATCAGTGTCATCATCGATGGTCTCTAGTTCTGCGAGTATTTCCGGGCACATTTCGCATTTATCATCATCTGTTTAAAAGAAATATCTTATTTCCTAAAAGATACTTTACTTTAGGAAATGTAACTTCTTAGATTACTGTTATCTACAATCTGTTAATTTTATTTAATTAACCATTAACTAGTATTGTTGGATCATAAGCAAACGAAACAATTTGAATTATAATTCTTAATTTTAGAATATTATGAATTATAGTTTTATTTGGCCTTCTATATTTTATAATATATGGCTATAAATGCTGTTATTAACGAATATGAAAATTTATTTACGTTATTAATAAATCTGAGTATAAAACATAGAACATTAAATAAAACTAAATGTGAATTATTTTAATAAATAAAAAGTATGGAATGAAAATAAATAATACTAATGAAAGTAAGGTGTTCTAACTTGACTTGATATCAGTTGAGATTTAAAAAATTTATAGAGAAAGATCTGTTGAAAATATATAGAATATAAAAGTATTCATTATAACAGACTTACAAAAGAATACAGCGAGATGTTCAACGTCGTTGATCAGCACCTGTAGCGTCTTCCGATCGACGTTCTCGATCACATCTGGTGCCTGACTTCGAAGTTCCAATATCCACTCTAAAATCGCTTCTTCGTGCATCATATCACCTGAATAAACCTGACGGAATTTGTGTCTGTAGAACGCCAATGCTGGTAGACCAGGAAGATCGTATTCCTTTTCAATTCCTTCGTCCGAGATCTTTACAAAGTCGATGTCCTTCTCTTCGCACTCGTCGTCGATATTCTCGAGCTCTTGGAGAATCTTCTGACTCTTCTTGTCTCCTTCTTTATCTGGAATGGAAAATATTAGTGTAGACAAGATATTTTTTATTTTGGTCATTCAGAAGCTATATCAATTAATTCCATAAATTAAAGAATGGAGAAAACTGATCTAAATATTTTTAAACATTTATCTTGAATTATTTATTAAGTATTTCCGTGATTATTTGTACCATCTGATTATGATCAATGAACGTATAAAAATTAATTTCTAATCACAATAATAATCACATGTCTACTAATACTAACTAATACTAATACTAATAATACTAACAAAAGAAAACAACGATATAATCGTTCTCCTCAAGAATATTCTCCAACATCTTGGCATTCACTTCTTCAATCTTCCCTGGGATTTCAAGAGTATCTTCATCGGTGATCCACGAAAGAACCTCGTCCTCATCCTCGATATCGCCCTTATAGATCAAAGGCTCCTTGTTTCTGAAAAAAGCCAGCGTAGGGAAATTCTTGATTCCTTGTTTCTTCGCGAATCCTGTGTCTTCTGTAGTGACGAAGATGATTCCAGTTTCGTCCAGCTCGTCGTCGATATTTTCAAGCTCTTTGAGGATTTTCTCACACTCGTCGCCATCCTCGCAATCCCCACCTAATAAATGAAAGAATTTTTATTATTAGACGTTGCACAGGTAGTTTAGGTACCAAAATAAGGTTTAAAAATAAAGATACAGAAGATCTTTTTATTCACTTCACATTTTTTTTTTATTCTATTTAATATATAATGAAAAGGAATTTTATACGATACTTGATAATTTTCGAAACAAAGATAAGATGTTCGTGACAACTCAAGACAAACTTGAGAAAAGACATATTTAGACTTTTTCGTAACAAAGTCGAAAAAATATATTTAAGACCTATATTATGAAAATTATATATATTTAACCTAATTATATTCAACTTACACTTCATTTAAAACTTAAACTGTGTTTTCGTGACGAACATAAACTAACGAAGTGAAGGAGTATACTTACTAAAGAATGCGACGACGTATTCATGTTCTTCGATCAGATCGACCAGTATTTCATCAGTGACTTCCTCGATGGTAGCAGTGTTCTTTTGTTCGATCAGCCATTCAAGAACTTCGTCCTCGTTCAATAAATCTCCTTCGTAGAGAGCCGGGATCTTGTTCTCGAAGTAGACCAGAGTCGGAAGGTGATCGATACCGTACTCCTTCGCCTCAGCATCGTTGTCCATACGAATGATCACGATTCCTTCCTTCTCCAACTCGTCGTCAATGTTCTCCAACTCGTTCAGGATACGTATGTCCTGCTTGTCGTCTTTATCGTCTACGGAAAGGAATCAATTCGTGTCTCGTTTTCGCTCGCGATCGACCAACAGCACCTACCTAACCGGTAACAGTGGAAGAATGTTAAAAGGAGGTAGAAAGACGAATCGATCGCTTACAAAACAGGACTGCCAAGTACGGCGAGGTCTCAATCAGCTTCTCCATCATCTCGTCGGTCACCTCCGGTATCTCCGAGTGCTTCTTTTGATGCAGTAGCCATCCGAGCAGCTGATCCTCGTTCATCAGATCGCCTGCAAAATTCAAATAGCATTTATTGTAATTTTTTTTAGTCGTTATCTAATCTAGAGTATGAGAATGCCTATGATTATAAATGAGAGTGCTTCAAGGAGCTTCGCATGTGTAATTTTTATTTCATCTGACATGTTATATATTATACAATGTTTTTTTTACGAGAGATATAATTTTTATTTGAAAGACGCGCTAGGTTTTTAATTTTTTTTTCTTTCTTTGAAACTTCATGAAGCTTCTATATCTCTTCTTATTCGCTTTTTCGAATCTCTCAAAAATGATAAGGAATTTTTTACTATACAAAGTTGTGAGAATTTTTACAAAGGACGCGATAACTTTTATTTTACTTCAACACATATAAAATTTGAAAAATCTTTCGAAACGTATAAAAACTTTCGAAGTACCTTCGTACACATGTGGTATTCTTTTCTCAAAGAATACCAGTGTAGGCAGAGACTCGATGCCGTATTCCTTAGCTTCGTCCAGATCAGAAATTTTCACGAACGCTATATTGTGTTGATCACAGTCATCATCGATGTTCTCCAATTCACCAAGTATTTTCTGGCTCTTCTTCTGATCCTTGTCATCTGTTAAAGGAATAACGCAATAAATTCAATGTATAAAATGATATTTCATATAAATATCTATTTTATATAATGCGCGTAAATAAATCTTCAAATAAAAAAGAAATTAATCACTGACAAAAGAGGACGGCTACGTGAGGCATCTTCTCGATGATCATATCGAGCACTTCATCTGTGATATCTTCGATCTGATCGGTTTTTTGTTGATTCTCCAACCACTTTAGAACCTTCTCTTCATCCTCTAGATTTCCCTCGTACAACGTTGGTATTCCCTTTTCGAAGTACAGCAGGCTGGGAATTTTTTCGATACCGTACTCCTTTGCTTCCTCTAGGTTGTCGATCTTTACGAAGATCACCCCAATCTGATCACACTCGTCGTCGATGTTCTCCAGTTCATTGAGAATCTTCTGAGATTTCCGGTCGTTGTTGTCGTCTAAGGATAATTTGCAATTTGTAAAACGTCGTTGTTCGATTTATTATAGAGAAAATTAATTTTATAAATTAGTTAATCTTATTTTAATTCTATCGTAAACAAAATTGATCTCCAAGAAAAAGGTACGCGAGAGCATTATTAAGTTCTGTTATGAAATGATTAATTTTTAATCAATTAAAAATTTATTCTAGATATTTAAATCATTTTTTACAATTTAACTATGCTATAGACCTAGAATTTTTGTTTCCTCAATTTCACTTTTGCCTTAACAAATGTAACTTACGATTTCAACCGAGTCTGTAATAACTTACTATAGTAGTTCATGCAATCGTCAATAATTAATTAAAAAGAAAGGCCTGCAATGCTTTGAGAAGCATTTTAATATAAAACATCTAAACTGTAGAAAAGTTGAAAATTTGAAAAGTTGAAAAATATAATTGAATAAGAAAATTAATTTGAGACATGTAGCAGAGTTAATCAATGGATTCTGTGCGAATGAAAAATCTTACAGAACAGCACGGCAAGTGTTTTTCCATCCTTGATCAGACGATCCAACATTTCGTCGGTGACATCCTCGATCTCGTCCTTCTCCAATTGCGACAGCAACCACTCCAGAATTTCATCTTCATTCTCGACATCCCCTACGATCATCCAATTTCATTTCATTTAATTTCTAATCATACACCCACTTCTCTTCTCTTTTGTCCTTGTCGGTTTGCCCAATTGCTCCACCCACCTACCCACCATCGTAAAGATTCGGGATTTGCTTTTCGAAATACACGATCGCTGGAAGAGAATCGATGCCAAAATCCTTCGCAGCCTTGTCATCGTCAATTTTCACGAACTGGATCCCGTGCTTATCGCAGTCGTCGTCGATCTTCTCCAGCTCGTTCAATACCTGCATCGAATCTTCGTCACCGTGGTCGTCTAAAAGATTTACGGGAGAACAGATAGTATCGGTGTAATAAAAAGAAATGATTACTGGATAGCAAATCTTTATGCGTTATTATATATCTATTATGCATACATATAATGATATGTATGATATAGATATGCATACATATTACAACAAGAATGCACATATGAACATACGTGTAAGATTGCACAAATGTATAAAAGGCGTAAGCATGTAAAAATATATAAAATATCTATATATAAATTAAAAATACATATGCGTGTGTAATATTTAATAGGTGAAATAAATCTTTGCTGAAATTTAATTTCTTTAGTTGCGTTTGCAATAGTACGAATTTGCATAAATAGTTGTAGTTTAAAAGTGATATTACTGTAGATTATTATAGCATGGAACATAAAAGACGAATAAAAAATTACATACAGAATAAAACGACTAGGTTATCGATATTTCCGATCAAGGTTTGCAGAGTCTTCGCAGTTACATCCTCGATTACGTCCTCTTCGTCTCCTGTGCTTTTGTTCGCCACCAGCCACTCCAACACGTCTTCCTCTTTGCTAAGTTCGTCTGTACAAATTTTTGATTAATATCATAGCAAGTAAATTATCGAGATTTATTTTTTTCAGTTACATATATGATAGCATCGACCGTCCTAATATTGGTAAAGTTATATTAATATATTCTTTGTATTATGTATAATTACAAGAAAATGCAATTAAAAGGAATTTTCCAACTCAATCAAATCTAACTTGATCTAAAGATTTAGATACGCAAATTATTTTAATAATTTCAGTATCGTATTGTTCAAGGTAAGAAAGTGATTAAAATAAAAATTTTTCAAAGTTGTTTAGAAATTCAAACGTTTCACAAATATTTTTAATTTACTTTTGTTTGTTTTAAAGTCGTCAATGCTTACGCTCGTAAATTATAGGAATCTGGTGCCTGTAGTAAACCAGAACCGGAAGAGGACCTAAATTATACTCGTCGGCGAGTTGTTCGTCCGCGATCTTCACGAAACCGATCCCCAACTGATCGGCCTCGTCGTCGATATTCTCCAGTTCTTGAAGGGCCTTGAGACACTTTTTGCAGTCAGGCTTGTCTGTCCCATTTGAAATAAAGGACAATGTTATTCAGGTTTCGTGGTTCTTCCAGTTATTACATATGGAAGATAGAGTCGGGTAGTTTCTGGGTCAAATCGGGTTAAATCAGGTTTCCTCTTACATTTCCTTGTTTCGAATTTAATAGAAACTTGAAAAAAGTCAAACGATAATTTATATTTTGTAATTCTTAAGAATAAAAATTATTCTATGTCATGTACTTTTTCATAACGCAAGGATTTTGTGGGGGAATTAGTATACAAGATTTCTCTTAGTCATCATACGCATTCCTTCTATTCTAGGGGGCAGGAGGGATGCAAAATGATACACATTCTAACATCTAAATCGTGACCATTTTTAAGTGCACAAATTAGTAAACTGAACAAATATTTCATTTGATTTTTGATCTAGGAAGTATAGTTTTTCAAATTGAAGAGATATATCTACATTCTTCATCACGTTATCGTCTTCATTCGTGCTTCTTTGTCACCATTTTCCCTCTAGGCTTTCAATTCTTCTTATTAAAGTGAATAGATAGACAAATAACCGCTGAAAGTAATGCAGTTGTTCTTCGGTGTTACTTGAAAGTTGGTTAAATATGTATATTGGAGGAATGAAAACGTATATAGGAACATATAGTCAAGCGTTAGTGACGAACCAATACGTTTAAGAAGAATACAAAATGTTTACTTCATAATACAGAATACGCTTTATTATTATATTTATTACACAAAAATCTTGACCCTTAAGAGCCAAGGAAAAAGAGTTACGTTGTGGGGATATCACACTTACCTACAGTGAAAAGAATAATCTCTTAGATAAATTTAGCACAATATTCTGCATTATATTGTATTAAATCATTCTACCATCATCCATCGATGAAAAGTACTAATATTTATACAAATGTTTGAAACTTAATCTCAAATGAATTGATGTTAAATCATCAATCATTAAGAATCCAAGGAGATATTTCTTTTCTTCTCAAACTTTTAATTGATTCATCACGGTGTATGTACAAGCATTCGAAAAGAAAGCTGTGCGACATCCATAGCAGTGATTTCATTGAAATGTGTACTTACTAGAACCGGCGCCAGCACATCGTTGCGTATCCGGACCTATCGATATCAACACACACAAGAACGTTTCACATATATGTATTATTTACAAGTATGTTGTAAGTGATCGAATCGCAAAGTGGAACGAATTGTCGGAAATCCTCATCGAAGCATAAAAATACAATGTTAGTTTTCTCTTGCGTCCCGTCCTCTACGTTTCTTGCATTTGAAATCCAATTAATCCATCCATCTTTGCGATGCGTTAATTATACCACAACGGACAAAGTTTTACAAACGAATAGGAGAAAGACAAATACTGACAAAGGATGGGTAGTAGTCGGTAGTATAAAAGGATAATTTTCGCTGCGCTCTTTCCAACGAAGAAAAATTTTCTTTGAACGAATAGAAGATCGTAATTGTACATTTTTTCAATGTTTCGATACTTAAGATATTTTTCTTCGCAATACGATAAAAGAGAAACGTTCACACAATGTACTCTTGAAGGAAAATTTTAATGGCGATGTTCTGCAGAATTTTGAGAAAACAAAACGATTACTCGGTACATGGAAATATTTCGATGTAATAAACAGAGAACAGTTACGAAGTTCTTCTGAACAAATAACAATTTTGATCGTTCATTTCTACAACGTTTCGAGGGAACGGAATGATTATGCGATATGTGAAATATTTTTCTTTGTTAAAAAAAAGAAAAAACAAAAGAACATTCTTTTGGGCGAAGAAACGTTTTTATCGCGCATTTGTACAACGTTCCAAGAAAACGTAAAGATATTTATATAGTGAGGAATTTGTATAGTCTTTTTACAGAACTTCGAAAAAAGATTTGTTATACGATATGTAAAAAATTCTTCTTCGTATTAAAAGCTAAAGAGAGCGTTAAGGCGGGAGAGGAAACGTACGGTGGTCCGCAACATCGTGATGAGGTAAAAAACGTATCTACAAAGTAATGCTGTAATGATATTTTGATATCACGAAATAGTGTCATTGCATTGAAAAAAAAATCTCGCTCCTCGTTAATATCAGTGAAAATAAAACCAAAGAAATCGGCTTGAGACGTGACATGTTAATGCGACCGAGCTTCTCAGCTGCTTGGACACTGATGAAAGCTCTGTTAATCGTAATCATACACTGACAGAGCGTCTGCGCAGACGTATTAGTCAGACAATAAAATAATAATAAGAAAAAATATTGCATATTATGTACACGAGTTGTTTATATCGATATACACATATTTACATATATATTTGAGCACGTAATTCGATAATGAATTATTTACATGGCTGAAATCAAAATATTTCCGGTGATATTTTTATTATTTTTGTACAGACGAGTGTGTTTATGCACACTGAAAAAATATATTTGATTCGTTTTACCTTCGAGATGATTTTATGATTCCTCTATATTCTTCTTGATGAAAGGGAAATACATGTAAACTTGCTTTCAAGGGAGACAGAAAGAGAGAGAGAGAGAGAGATGATTTCTTTGACAGAAGATCATGTTGGAGTTACGACAGAAAGAGAACTCACAGAATAGGACTGCCACGAAGTCCGTTTCCTCGACGATCTTCTCTAAGATCATTGCGTTCACTTCCTCGATACGATCGGGTAGATCCATCGCCTCTAGGCTCGTTAAGAAATCTAACACATTTTCTTCATCCATCAAGTCACCTGGAAAAGTGGAACGAATGACGAAGGAAATTTGTGTAAACTTATACTATAGAAAATTTATTTTGTATTCTCTGCAATCGTCAATGATCTACTTTCTTTTAAGAGAGAAAATTTACTTTTGATTCCAATCATTTTTAGTTGTCAGTAATCTTCACTTACTAAGATCTCTAACATAGGAGAATTATTTCTTTTATCGCTTTCAAATTACTTTCAAAGATTTAAATAGCAAAATGAGATCACTAATACAGAAAAATTCTCTTTCATCACTTTCAATTATTAAAATTCTAAATGGAAGACTCTCTGGTGCAAAAAGTTCATCTCTGTAGAGGTTTCGCATCCTTAGAGACTCTAAATAAAAAGCTCTTACAATTAGATCTAGAAAATTACTTTTCCATCTCGGATAGTTTCGAATCGTAAATAGAATTCTATGCGATAATATTTCAAAAGGACAGGTTTAAATAACGTGATTGATTTATTGCAAAATCAGTTCCACAGCTATACATTTCATTCGCAAAACAAAAGAGTTACTTAAGACGTCCGTTGCACAAATCAATTGACACTGTACCAATTCTACGCGGCTTCTACGCGTAGAATAAATCGGTTCATAACATGTATCTTCGATCATGACTTCCTGTTGCTTCTATTTACCATCTGGGAACGTCGAAAATAGTATCTGTTGCACTAGCCACAATGGAAATAGATGCAACTTGTTGTTACATCATCGAAGGTAAAATCAAGCCGAAACGGTTCCGGGTGAAAGCTAATTCTATCGAGGTCCTCTTTTTTCCCGCAATCTTGTTTCATTTCGAAGAGGATGACCGAGTTATATTTCGCGCATCTACTTAATAAATCTACAAGGTTGCGTTGCCAAATGCGGGTTTTGTTGATCACAATGTAGCACGATTGATGATCACACCTGTCCTTTGGTCCGCTTTCGCGTTTCTTGTCCAACCGCGTTCAATTTCCGAGCTTCTTCCTCAGATTTCATTAATGTGACCCGCTTCATTCTCACCTTTGACGAATATCGTTCTTCGTCGAATAATTTCGTTTCGGTCGTTTTCATCGATAGGATGTCTCGCAGAATATTAAGCTTCAAACAGATAGTTGTTCGATTTTTAAGTTCCTTCCTGACCTTGTATGAATATCGTCATTTCTAGACTTATTCGTATTATTTCTAGTCGATGGAAATTTTGTTACTTTCTTACATTTGTGTTTGTAGTGATTCGTAAGAATGTATGATCATGTGTGTGAAAAATGTGTTGGCTAATCAAACGTATTATACAAATGTATCAACGAGTATCGACGCTGTTATAGAATGAAGAATATCGTTCAGTGAAGAACATAATATTATTCTATAGAAGAAAAAATTACATAAAATAAAGTATATTATACTGCACAAAATAAAATGTTTTAAACTTGAACGCGTCATTTTCGTAATAAACTCGATACGAGTAATTATAGAAAGTTACAGTTCAGCCTATATATATATGTAGCCTGTATATATATATACAGACTACAGCGTACATATGAAATTATAATAACAACTCACTGAATATAAAATATATGCATTACACAACGTATAACTCATAACACACGAGATTACAAGAAATATACAAAAGTGTTAGAAAATTTCGCTGAAAGTCTCTAATAAAAATCATCAACATCATCTCTGATAACTAAACTCCTTAATTACCATAAAAGTTAACATTAGACCCTATAAGCCGTGTCTCCTTGAAAAATCAATTTTACATCAAAGACATAACGTTTCTAATAATATTTTCAAAATCATCCTGTGCGACAAAATTTCCTGAAACAATTACGATCGTGTCGTTGGAACCGATTTCTCGCTTCTATTCGATCCGAATCCTTAACAATGTTTCCAGAAGAGTATCATATCCTGCGACAAATTTCGACACAATTGACCAATTTGTAATGACGTTCGAACCGATTTCAAGATAGTGAGCGGCTCAATGAAACATTTTTATTGGTTGGTTACGTAACACGCGTATTCCTTGTTGTATCCTATTAATTTCTCTTAGCCGGCTGTTCTCGTGTCACCGGCCAGCCGGAATCGCGTTTCCAGCCGGCGATTTCCGCGAACCAACATCAGCGGTTTTCGCATCGTGTAGGGGGTGGTTATGTCGAACAAAAGTCGAGCACACGGCCGTCGCCGTTCTACAAAGCCTCACCAAATACCAACGCGTGGGATTAGTGCCAGATCACGAAGGTGGTCTGACCAGTGCAACGTTTCACTACTCGACTTCGCGAAAATCTGATTCATTGCGAACTTAATGCAACTGCGATCGTTATTTCTTGGTTCCTATTTCTAATTTATTGTTACAGAATTCTGATATTATTGCAGAGGTGTGATTGTGGAAAGGTGGAAATATAGTTCGCATAGAATTGTATATATATAACATTATGTATGATATTTTAGTGTTATAAATGTTACGTTTAAGAGGTTACTATAGTATTTAGTATATTTTAATATTATAGCATGAGGAATTGTTGTCTAGAACTGGTAGAAATTTAGATTAAAAAAGCAAGAGGATAAAAATAGTAGAGTAAGCTCTTTCTGCTTTTCTTTATATTTTTGTAGTACTTTTCATATGAATTCTTTTGGAAATAACATTATATTAGCAATTCTTTGTATTTATTGGAATATTATTATAATAACAATAAAGAATTATGGACTAGAATTGGTAGAAATCTAAATTTAGAGCGAAGGAAGAGTAGGCAGTAAAATAGAACGTCGACGTCTGACTATAGCGGGTTTGTTCTACTGGAACCAGACAGAATGTTAAAATTGCGAAAATTCGAGAACCCCGACGATTGTTCCGCGGATTCTGGGTCAAGTACTATACTGCGGCGAGTCTCGAACCTTGTTTCTCATACCTGGCAAGGTTACCGAGATCGCGGCCGGATTCCAATAAAAGTTTGGCGAACTTTCAGCCATTAGGAATCATTACTATCCGCTTTTGTTCGTCGTGCGTGAACATCTTGTAAAGGGAGCTTTCGTTTTTCATTTTCTTTTATTTTTTCTTAAATAATTTAATATTTTATGTGGAAAACGTATAAATTGTTGATTAAAGATCTAACCTTCATAGATGATCGGTTCTCTCTCGCGGAAATATGTGAGGGCTGGGAAGTTTTTGATGCCATATTGCTTGGCCAGTCGTTTATCGTTGATCTTGACGAAGTCTACCCCGAAGTGGTCGGTGTCGTCGTCGATCTTCTCCAGCTCGGCCAGCACCTTGTCGCATGTTAAGCAACTTCTCGCATCTGAAAGACAATTGTATCTACTTATTCTTAATTCGACTGATATTTTGAAGGCTACGCTCGAAGATTCTTCGTTTATCGTAAAACTTAATATTTATTTTCACACGAAGAATCTTTTTTCCGAGAGATAAACAATTAAAATATGGATCGTCGAATGGAAAGTTGAGACGTGAGACTTGCAATTTCAAGATTGCTCGAAGGTTCAATATTTACCTTGAACAATGTACTTTTTATCATGTACATATATTTATTTAAATATCTTAAGCACCTATATCGTATCTTCCTATAAATGAAGAATCATCGAAACCTTTGTTAGAAAGTTCAGAGATCATCCGAATGATTAGATTTCCAATTAAATAGCATTGATATATAATAGTCGTCCGATTCCAGCAAAGAAAGCTTAGCTTGGTAAAATGTGTACCATTTTACTCTCCTCGAAGCAACATCGACAGTCGAAATAATTTCACCAAAAAATCATCTCGACAATGTTCGAGTGGCGTCAGAAGTGTGGAGGCAGGTGTTCGGGAGGTTAACGATCATTTCCCTGCGGATAGTACGAGTCCTTGGGTAGTGGCCTTGTGTTACAGAAGAAGGAAAATTAATCCTTCGCGCGTGAGTTTTATGCTTATCGCCGTGCGTTGGCTTGCCAGTTCCAAGCGTTCTTGGCCGGCTCTGATTCGTTCTGCTCGTCGTCGCAGCGACCAACTTACGCGAGTGTTGGGTTACAATCATTGGATATGGACACCAAGGTATCCCATCGCATGGTTTCTCCATCCATTCTCACCGATCTCGACGCTTAAGGTGATCAAGATCTCGATTTAAACTCGTCCAGACAAAAAGGATCACGAGAAACATAAAAGAAGGAAGCGAACGAACAGGTGGACGTCGCCATTTTTGGCGACCACGTCCTCAGAATAGAGCCACAAAGGCTGTGAGAGGTGGATTCGACTCTCTTCTTCATTCTTTCTCTTTCTTTGCTATGGCTGCTTCTTCTCACGTGGCTTGAATACGCTACTGTGTTCGATTCTATTTTTGCGGTGGCTAGCAGGGCTTATCTAAAGCAACGGCAGAAACAAAGTTACCTTTGTCTTTCTCGGTCGATTCACCCTCGTTTGTCTGTTTCTATTTATTTTCCTTTGTTTTATTTGTTTTTGTTCTTTTACGTTTTGTTCTCTTTGGGACATTAGACCCACATCGTTAAGATGAACAAGTTTAAAGGCTAGTTGCAAACACCCCCGCGTGCAAAGCTGGCAGAATGCAGTCTGAGAGAGAGCGAGAGAGAGAGAGAGAGAGAGAGAGAGAGAGAGAGAAAGCAGCCGAGACGTTGAAGTACATGTGCCAATTAAATTGGACCTATTCCACTCGCTTCGTCTCTGCATTGGTGGAAAGTTGGGAGAAATTATGCGGTAATAGTTACGACGATGGTTACATGAGAGAATTTCTTGCTGGTTAGTCAGCGTATTAAATTTGTTGAAATGAATGTTGAATAGAAATAAATTGAATTCCTTAGAACTTTTACATGCAATCTGAAACTTTTAAAAATGAACTCGTCGTATTAAACTCTTATTTGATTTTTGTATTAATTAAATAATCGTGAATGCGAAAGAAGATAATGGTTATAGTGAATTAAGTTTTGCCTTTGGATAAATCGTATGGTTGGATTATAATGCAGAGTTACGATAATCCTCGGAGATTCGTCGAATACGAAAGCTATCTCGAACTGATCTTCCCGGTGAAGCAGAGACTTGCAAACAAATATAAATAGAGCGACACAAAACAATTCTATTTTTATTTCCTATCGTATCCACCCACTCGTTCCACTCTCAAACGGATCGTCGAATCGAGAACGAAAAATAAGCAATATGCTAGAATTCGATTTCACGCTCACCGTATCGATGATCGTGGTTCGTTCATCGTGAATCATCGGTACTACTGGCCTGGAAATTCTAGCACATTTTCCTCTATCTAATTTCTTCTACGACAAAGACAAACAATCATAGATTAATATTCAATTATTTCATTTATTTATTGAACGCAATTACGTGCTGTAATTGGAAAGACGCGATCGTAAATTCTTGATTTTGTATAACAATAGTCGTATAAAATTCCATATACTAGCATTTTTATTGCATTATTCAGCACTTTTGGAAATTTTCTGATTAATTCTCATTTGTTTATTCTCTTCCCAATTCTTATTCTCTGTAGTTCTTCAACTTCCAATCTACCGTGGCTTCTCGAAATTCTAAATTATCAGATTCCTATAACGTAATTTTTTATTATTCCCGCAAATGCAATTTTTGTATGCCCCAATTTTCTATTAATTCCTTGCCACTTTCTAACTCTGAATTTTCTACCATACTTCTTCCGCCCCCATACGACACTCATCCTCTTTTCTGTTTCAGATTTCCTTCTCACGTTTCACTCATTAATTTTCTTCCCATTTACACCCCAAGGCGAAAAGTGCTCGCGAAAAGACGAAATGTAAAGTAAAACGTCGCGATGGACGGCGAGGCCGTTCGTTCTTGTATTTTTAGTGGCTCGTAAACTAGGCACTGGCCGCCGTTCGATCTAGTCGTCTCTGTTTCTCGCTGTAGCAGGGGTTATCTTTTCTTGAGTACGAAGAAACGCGCGCGCGCTTGCTTGCTTAAGTGTCTCCGCAATTTCGCCACCTTGAAACGTCGAAGAACGATGGCACGTGGGCCAGACGCTATTATATCGGAGAAATTTCCATTCGAATAAACATCGAGTGTTGTAATGTTGATATGCACAAGTATTTTCAGGGTAGAGATACGTGGTTTTGATGGAGTACGAAAGTACGTGGACATTTCTAATAGAAAAATTTTATATATATATATATATATCGTATGTGTATGTACATATAAAATAATTTGAAATTTCATTCCTCTGTAACGAACAGGCTGTAGATTTTTATGCATTTATGGGAAATCTAATGGTGTAAGAATGCACAGAATATAAAACAGTATGTGGAACATCGAAAGTATAGTAGGTGGTTGTAATTTTTAGCCAATAAAAATTCTCTGCTTAGGCTCAATTTTTAAAAATATATTCGTAAAAATATGATTTTGCATAAATATCTCTGTGTCTAGTAATGAAATACGACCGTCATGATAATATTGAAAACATTTGAAACCAGTCTGAGAATGTATATAGAAGCTACAAGATATTTATTGACGATATATATTTAACAAAAAATTAATATGTAGTCTGAATGGCTCGCTAAATATTGTGGTTTACCAATACAATGAATAATTAACTGTTTAAATTACTATACGTACTAAATATCTCGTAGTCTCTATGTACGTTTTTACATTTGTTTCGATCTTTGTCTCTATGATCTTGATAGTCGGACTTTATCATAATGTGTTCGAATTCTTTAGCGGGTAACTGTATGTAGGTTGAGGTGCTTCGATCAAATGTCTTGTTCTCAACGATTAGAGATTGATTACGATGAACAACCGCTGCGATTCGTAAGAGTACCTTGTTGCGGAAGAGAGAGCCTTTAAACTGGAGATTAGGTTAATTTTCAGTTAACATGAGTTTTGTACTGTTTCGAAGCAGGTTTGTGGCTTTTATTTTTGGAGTTTAGTAGATACTCTATGAAACGCGAAGGTGGTCCTTTTAGTTTCGTGGTAGATGGTGGGAAAAGTTAAGGATCAACATGATAGATGGATCGTTAAAAGTTACGAGATAGTGCGAATTGCAAGCTTGAACGTTAGAAGAAATTCCAAATTGACGAAAAGTCGAAGAACGTTAAATGAATTAAAATTTAAAAGATGGGCAAGAAATAAGTAGAAAATTCAAAGAAAAGGAGAAAAATGGAACTTTAGAAAATAATAGAAGATGAAATTATAGAAGTCTGATAACTCGAAATTATAAAATTATAGAATATTGAAATCTAAGAGATAATAAATAATAAAAAGCCTCTGGGAAATTTTCAAAAGCGAGTAACGTGAATTAAATAATTTTCAATCAAACATGAATGAATTGCAAGTACCTATGTGATACTTTATTGTATAAAATTATAATTAGGCATTTTTTAAGAGTAAAAATATGTATGTAAATATGAGTATGTAAAAATATTAAAGGAAAGAATTGATACGGAGAAACATATATAGAAAATTTAAAGATCCTTTCGATAATGATATTAGACGAGCAAAGGGGAAAGGAGCGTGCAGTCGATGGTTTAATTTATACCGGAAGAAGCATTCGAAGCATATCTTCAGGGTCCCAGTCCGGTTCTAAAGATAGCTACTCAATCGGCCGTATTTCTTGTCTCGCGTAGACGCGTAGGTCGCGATTGTGTTAGTATTGGTGAGCTTTTGATGAACCAACGATTTGGGACATCGCGTGGGTGCTTCGAGTTTGCGCCGCAGAACAGTTAAACCCATGCGCGATCCTTTAGTATCCACCATTGGGTCCGTTCCAGCACGTGCCGCGATTATTTTTCTTTGATACCGTGGTACACATGTGTAAAATCATTCGCTTAACTTTTTTTTCTCGCCGAGATACAATCGAGAATGGATCGAGATTCTAATTGGGGAGCTGTTGTATTTGAATTGGAGCAAGGTCGAGTTGTGAATGTTTGAAAGAGTTACGCTAAATGCCTCTATAGTTGATATTTTACCCATTTTACTTAGTGAACAAGTAGTCTACGAAGAAGCATAAGTGCGCTAAAGAATTTTATTATTAAATTAAGAGACTTTGATTTATATAGAAACAGATCTTTTTGTGAACTCTGAAGTAGAATAAGATTTTAAAAAACTCTAACTACCATTTTTACTTTCTTTGTGAAATTTTACGAAGTTAGGGCTTTAATATATGTATATATACAAGGAGAAAGAAAACAGAGGTTTATTTGTAGCTAGTATTTAAAAACTAAATTCTATAAATGAAAGTGTGCTCTTAATATCTTTCTGCATTTTTTAATTGTTGTACGATTTTAGCGGAACTGCAATTAAAAAGATTCTAAAAAGCTGGAGTATGAATCAATGGAAAATTTCGTGGTCAAGTTCTATAATAATCAGGTGCAGTGATCTGTACAAGTAATATGGTCCCTAACCAGCGCAAGGAAATAATGTTACCCAACAATTCTTTTTACGGCTGTCTCACCATATTTTATAGTCGAGTTTGGCACATTTCTGTTTTTTTACCAATTTCTGTCTGTTTTCCTTCGTAGCATGTGGTTTCGAATGAATCTTTTGCATGTCTGCGATCGTTTTATTACCAACTTGTACTCCTAGACATTAAATAATCTCGGAGAATCATAAACGAGCCGGATGAACATGGAATTACCTATTACAAAGCAACAGTTTCATCAAGATCATAAATTTCATAGTTCTCCTATATAGCGAAATATTTTCTCTTCCTTTTCATTTCGAAGCGTGTCTTGAAGTATCCAGGTTACGTTTTACTTTCTATCCCTTCTGTAATTTAAGAATCCCTTAAATTACACATTTCTTTTCATTTTTCCATCCTTTTAAGCATCCCTTAAGATATTCGATTATGGTGTACATCTTTTTCAATTCTACTTTTACCATGCCGAATCTCTCACAGATTGGGACGATGACTCGAGAGGAATAGTTTTGGACAAAATGATTAAGTGGAATTATTTTTAAATGAGGTTTCAAGGCAACAACGCGGAGGAGAACGCGGTCGTTCTTCGAGAGTAGACTATAAAGCTATTACAGGGAAAACGTAACTGTGCGGTAAGTCTATGATTAAAGTAGCGACGACATGCTCAAGCAAACATACCACCGACTATCTATACTCCTGAATAAACAACCTATAGTATCGCATGTATATATGTATATATATCCGTGCAACGCGAATAGTTGGCAAAGGATCAGCACTGCTTATCATTGAATTAGCAATTTTCTCATTCTCACTTTTTCCTGGCAGCTCGATAATTAAATTAACCGGCAGAACAGGTGGCCAACTATTCGATACCTTCAGACGATCAAAATCTAGCTTATAATTCTCTTCTCTGCTGTTTTATTTATTTCTTAGGGGTGAAATGCAATGGACTGTCTTATCTATACGTATGTCGATTAAATGTGCTTTCCTTTGGGGAATGATTAATTTTTTACCTTTAGTTCTGTCACTTTTTCAACTTTAGATGTTTAGCTAGATTTCTTACATTATTTGTCAATTAGATTAGCTATTGTATTTCTTATTCATCGAAGAATTGTAAAAATGTTACACAATGATATTTTGTATCGCTTCTTCAAATAAAAAGTATCGGAATTTTTAACTAAGCTTAGGCATTTTTGTTTTCTTCTCTCTCGCGAGAGGGTCAATTTTCCGGTTACTTCACTCTTCGTCCACCGCGGAATTAAAAAAATGTTACACGATAATATCTACATCTTGAATAAATATGTTTCTTGAATACAATATCCTAGTAAATTCCTGCCATTTTATTTCCTATTTTCACGAAAGAGAGGATAGTCGTACAGGTGAAAATATTACTTCAACCGTCTCGCGCTGCCAAATGACGCGGAAGAGGAAAATCATCGAAGCACCGTCATGTGAAACAATTTTAGATCCTAGTCGAATCTTCGAAAGATGCTCCACGTTCCTTCCTAGCGATCTTTGCGCGATATTCGGCCTTGAAAACGATGACCTAGCCTCAGCGGCCGTAAATCGCGCGGAGATACAATTCTCACGTTTCTCTTAATCGTAAATCCATTAAACTAACAGAACATTACCACGAACGAAAATTTCCAGATTCCTCGTGCAATTTCGAGGTTAATGAGAGTGAAATTCGAGACGACAGTCGAATCGGTTGCACGCGGCTGAGAAAACAGAACAGTTTATTAGTGGAACGAAAGCTATAGCAAAGCCATTTTCTTCAGCAAACAGTGTTTCTAAGCCAATGTTACCTGTTTCTAGTCTGACCTTTCCTCCTTGTTTCGATGGATTTCTACTAAATTATCGATGAATCGCGAGATCTCATACCATTTGTACATAAATCACGATTACGTGGTTATTTATAAAATGGTACCTTATCCATAATGGTAATTGTTCCGTGTTAATGACGCGACAGAAACGATCGACATGACTGGACAAGGAATCTTCTCCTTAATTGACGGGGTGGAAAGAGCTCGTCTTTCAGGAAGCTCGAAACGAGGCAGTGCGGCTGGAAATATCTTTTCCAGTGCCCTCGTCTTCTGGCACGCGTCTGATCTTTCATAATCGTTTCTACTCGCCTCGAAAGCCTTTTCGCTCGTTAGATACATCCGTTGATAAAAATCGCGTGTTTTTAATACAATATTTTCATCTTACACGAAATAACTTCTTTATTAGATTATTATTATTAGATTATATGACGCTTATTTGTTAGCATCACTCGATCATAGAGTACTTCATCAAAGAACTCGTAACAACCTCTACCAAAGAACCTAAACAATTCTGCTATATTAAACACCAAAAAGTAAACGTAATATACAAGATCCGGATGAAATCTGCGCAGAAAGGATAGAAAATAATGATACCTTGTACAAGAATAAATCAGAAGTATCGTTTTGCAACGGAGTATAAAAGAAAGTTTAGTAGGCAAGAGTAGCACGTAAACCTTATGATTTTATGAAACGTAATTATGTTTGACACGAGCAACGAATAGAACACCGACTTAATAGACTGTGCAAAAAAACAACTATAAATAGACAACTATAATTACACCGTGAATGTTTATGCGAATCGATATTTTTACGTGCTTCTATTTTAGAGAAGTAAATTGTAATCACCGATCTGTTTTATTTGTTACATTCAACAACGTGCATTCTATAATACTTGAAATACTTTGTGTATTTTTACACATTTTTGCATCATCGCAACATTTCAATCTCCTACAAATGTATAAAAATGCAGAGTGAACCTGTAACCCAAATCAACTTCGTCGAAGCAAAACTCGAAAAACAGAAACAGAATTCGAAAATTCAGTTTTCTATCGAAAAATCTCAAAATACGATCTCTCGCTCTCCCTATCTTCTTTATCTTGTCAAACTTAACGAAATAATCAGAAGAAAAAGCGGCGGGCACGTGGCAAAGAAGCCGCGAGAACACGGCGGCTGGAAATAGGCCCGCATCTCGAGCTCGTCGTCCGGGTCTTCACGGCGACTCTGTTAAAAAAGTTTCGCCCCTTATCCCCCATCCTAATCATGATATCTCTCGAACCAATTAAGATTTTCGTCTATCCGGAGGTAGTTCCAGTTGCACGATCTCAACACTGTTGACTCGAGGACGATCTCGGTTGTAGGGTGGTCGAGGACGGTATGTTTTCAGCCGAGACGATAGTGATAGGCTTGGCGGCAAGCGCTAAAATAACTCGAACGTGTGCTAAAAGTGGCGGCTACCGGAGCGCCGGCCTTGCTACGGTAAGCTTCGGGAGAGGTGTCGCTCTTCCTTCCCTACCGATCGACCAGAACCCCGGCCAATGGAGTTTTCTATAAAAGTTCACCGAATAAATAATTACGCGTGCACGTCACGAGAAAAATAAAGAAGAAAAGAAAGAAAAAAGAAGAGGAAGAGTGCGGGAGAGATTTTGTGATGTTCGAGAGACTATTTTTACAGGAGGCTAACAGAGGCGAGGATGAGCCGCAACGAAACGTTCCTCCTCGACTTCGCGCCGGTGTATTTTCAGAGTAACTCCGTTACGTCACGAAAACGACGTCGAAGATAGTCGAGGAAAAAGCCAAAGAAGCCCCGTTTTTCAGATGGAAAAGAAATAATTGGGTTTAGGCTTGGATTCTCTCGGTTGTGTTTCTTTTTCTACTTAATTGGCGGAATTTGGTTTCTGGCTGGGGTATGTTTTGCTGCGTTTCTCATATTTGCCGTTTCGTCGAATTTAATAAAGCAAAGGGGTTAATACAATTCTTATGATATTCTTCAAAATGAAATGCTTTTTCACTTATCAAAATTTTCTGTCATTTTGAATATTTTACTGATATAGCTTGTTTTAATTGTACGGGACACTTTGCATACCATATATCTTCCCTAGCAAAAGAGTTGATAAATCCTATCCGTTAAATTGTATACTTTATCGTAGTTTTAGGATTAAAAACTGTTGTTTTAATCGTCTGATTTCGTGCGATCATTCGCTGTTGGCAAAGAGCGATAGCAATCGTCCGAGATATTTCGACGTGAATCGTTGCTGTTGGTTATTTTGTTCGTCTTTTAGCGTGTTAGCTATATTACGTCAGGAGGTATTATGAAAACGTGATTCAGGGGAGAGTCTCGAGAAGAACGCGACATACGTGAGAGACGTGACACACGAGTGTACACTAAGAACAGGTTGTCAAGAGACGAAGAGGAGGACAACCAGTGACCTCTTGCCTTCGAAAGGCTTTAACCCTTGTTAGACCAGGTGACAGTTTATCTTTACATGTGCTACTTCGTCATGCTCCACTTTGCCATTTTACCAGCCAGTACCTTTCAATCTTTGTCTCTTTTCTTCTAATGTTTTTCGTCTGAGCTTCTCGATGTTGAATGTGAAAATAGCGATAAAAAATAAAGCAGGATGACTCGAGGTAAATTACTAAAATTAATCGTAGAACTGGGAGCTTTTTTAGAACGTCGATCTTGTATAGCTGTTACACCACATTATAGAACCCGTGTTACCGATGTATTAATTACATTTTAGTTTCTAATTTTTTGGATTTATTTTTTAAGAAATATATAATATTTTAGAAAATTTAGTTTTCTTTTTATAAGAAATTATAATTTCTTCCTCGGATAAACGAGCAAAGTTCCGTTTATAGCGGGTAGATTAAGCTTATGGGGCAAAGAATACTTGTCCTTTATAATGAGAGCTTTGGTTTATAATTTGACTGATTAATCATTTCTAATTACTCGATTTCTTCAGAGAGATGAATAATTCTCTAAACTTAAACTCAACGTTCACGCATCTTCTTTAAATATCTCGTCTGTCAATGTTAATTA
This sequence comes from Bombus haemorrhoidalis, assembly GCA_014825975.1. NCBI lineage: Eukaryota > Metazoa > Arthropoda > Insecta > Hymenoptera > Apidae > Bombus > Bombus haemorrhoidalis. The sequence goes on along the minus strand of CM026164.1, from coordinate 5,483,269 downwards.
AATTGTCATACTCCATGTTACAACAAATTATCTTGCAATTACATACGTGAAAAAGCTTCTTGACCCAACGATTTTCATCGTCTCGTCGTTGAATTATGAACACGATGTACGCGAGTTCTATCGATTGAATTAAACGAACGGCTGGCAACACATCTTGATATGTCACGATCGCCACCCGTTCATATTTGTGTGCGTCACGACACTGTGAGTCAGTGGCCGGCGTATTTCTTGCATTAAAGCAACAAAATCACAGCCAGATCAACTTCATAAACTCCCATCGGCTTTCATATCAATTGTAACACTATCTTTCACTCAATTTCTCGTACAAGGTTAATCCATTTACCATTCACTTCCGCTTTAGCGCCATAACTGTTTATCAAGCGATGGTTAATAGATCTTTATTTCTATCTTTCCATTTTTCAGTTAATTAATCACACATTATGTCATCATGTATCTTATCATACTTGCTATAAAGTTCTTCCTGTATACAAAATTATTCTAACATGTGTATACCTATACGAATGTAGTATTCTCTTTGAAACATCATAAAGCAACTCTATCAAATATTTTTCTGTTTCCACAATTATCATAATATACATAGGAGTATAGTATTCTCTTTAGAACGTTATAAAATTTTATGGTCATCTACGCAATGTGCCAGCTATTTTCACATGCTCTGTTTATATCCCACGTTTCAATGCTTCGATACAGGCTTCACGTATTGTACCGAGGTAACCCTGGCTTCTATATTTACGCGTTTAACTACGATTTTAAATGATTCTGTGATTAATGCATTCGTTAAACTTCCATCGCACCGAGCCACCTTGCGAGCGTCTAAATTTACGTTCTCGTACTGCGGACGGAGTATCAATGAAAGATTCTGCGGTTTTCCTCGAACCAAAATCGATACGTTCATCGCCTAATGGTTACACCAGTTTCATCCGCGTGAAAAGATCCACTGGATGCCGTATTGGAAATTTTACATAAACGTTTTACCTTGCGTTTCGTGTTATATGGAAAGTGCAAACGATTTTGTTTGTTCATGTTCTGATAAACGTTCTATTGTGCCAGTTTCTGTTCCCAGCTTCTATATTTACATGCTGTATCCAAAAATTTTGTAGGATCAACAATTCGTTCGGCGCCTGTTGGGTACATTTTATCCTCAGAGATAAATAAGTCAGCGTGTGAAGTCAAAATTATTTGCATAGCAGAGGATGTAACGAAGATCTATGAAATCATAGGATGAGAAGAATTTTTCGATACTTTAAATTTAGAAATATATATAGAGAGTTAAGATTCTGAGATAACGAAATAGTAAAAGTGTTTGTAAATTTATACTTTTCACATATTTTCACAGGGTTAGAAAATAATTGGCAAAAAATTCGCAAAAGGGCAAGCCAAAGTTACAACATAAAAAAAGTATGCTATCAAATATTCACTTTACTGTAGTAAGGATTTTTGAAAATACATAAGATAACCTTCTGATGTCAAAACATGCGAAGAATTATAATTCGTTCTTCTACTATTATAAATCGTAATTCTTCAAGATTCTACGATTTTATTATTTTTACAGCCTTGACGATTTATAAATAAAAAATATATATATATTTCTAGATAGAAAAATATTAGAAAATTCTTTCCTGTCTTATTGTCCCATACATTTTCGTCAACCTATAATAATTTTCTGATTCACAGCAAAAATTTTTCCGTTGTTTTGACATTTGTTTTGTTAAAAATAACAAAGAATGACGTAATCACGAAACGGCGAATAATGGAAAAACAATAACTTACAGTTTGATAGAGAATTATTATTAAAGTCACATTATTTTAATTACAGACGCAGGCGCTTGCGAAGATTCGCGTTTACCTCGAGACGGCTTGTCCTACTGAGTCGACTCCACTTGGCAAAGGGAGAGAATTTAATACTTGTTAATTGTCATGCGAATGCAATCCGCGTGAATAACGTGTATATTACGAACTATATATAATTGTACACTCCATCAACGTCGTTCTTCCAAACTGAAATTCGAGACTAAAAGAAAACATCGAATTTATCTATTACTTCCTTGAAAATCTATCTATCACTGAATTTATGAAAAATCTCCTTGAAAAGAAACCACTGAATTTATGTACAGTCGTCCTCTTCGAAGATCTATTTCAACCATTCTTAACCCCTTGCGAAGAATTTTACGTAAAAATGGTATTAAACGAAACGTTAATATTACTTTGCAAATTACTTATTACGACAAACTGATTTTTTAAATATCGATTTTGATTATGCCGAATACTATGATCTATCAACGACTCCAACGCACTTGCACGATGAAGTCGAAGACCTGAAACGAAGACTTTTCATTCGGAAACAAACAAGAGTATAAATATTTCCAAATTTATTTGTGCAATAATGTCCCTCGATTTTCTATTTTTTATCGGTAAAAATAACGCAAGAAACAATTTGCAGATTATTAACGTCACTGCAATGGAGTCAGCAAAATGGAGTCAGAAACGGGTTGGATCGTCAGGAATGGCATGATCATTCATTCTGGAGATTTGTCGAGGACAAAAGGTAAAGAAAATGGTCCAGACCAACGATTTCAACGAGAAACAGAGGCGTCAATCTCCTGCCGAGAGATTTATTTATAACGCGTGAACGCGCGTCCCCGTCTTGGTACATTAAACCGTGCACGTATTGACGTCTCACTTGTCGTCTTTTGCACGCAAAACGATCTCAATGACGAATCGCGTGCTGCAGTTCTGGCTTTCATCGACACCCACTACGGCACCGCCACGGATTATGTAATTCGAAAAAGAAGAAGAAGAACAAGAATAAGAAGAAGAAGATGAAGAGGACGAAGAACGTGGAAGGGTGGAACAGGCGTCTTGCAGCCAAGAAAATTTTACAAATATTCGTGCGATGGTCTGATAAATTCCATCAATCTTTAAAAATACACTGTTGGTCAAGTATCTGGCATTTAAATGTAATAATTGATAGAGGAAGTCAGTTTAGAATTTTGATATGTTATAGATGTCTTCAAATAATAATCTACGAAAGCAAAGGAAATTCCTATCGATTGACTGTTTTGTCTAATTGATAACAAAGTCAGTTGAAAATTCGTAGAAGATGATTCCAAATTATATTCATTGAATTTCGAAATATTATTATCAATTATTTGTATGTCACGTGATTTCACTGTCACGTTAAATGTCTCAGACATTTCTAACCCAATTTCTGAGAATAAAATATCTACGTTAAGCGTATAGTTTCTTAATTTAGTACAATCTTTTCTCGAAGAATTTGAATTCTAACCCAGATTTCTTTTAGAGGAGCGAAAAAGTTGGAAGGCGATGGAGGAGGATCGAGAGCCAGCTTCGCCTTGGAGTCGCTGAACCGAGAGGAATGCAAGAGTGAAAATGGGAGTGAAATAGAGAAGGGAAGAGAAAGGGGGATGGAGCACACAGCACGAGGTACCCCGAAGAATTTGCTGGCTGTACCAGAAGCAAAAGGGCTGAGGCTATAAACGGGTTATGTAAGATTGAGTAGCTGCCACGTGTCGGCGGACGTCGCATTGCTTCTACACTTCCTGAATTCATTTTCGCAATTGACAGACCTAATGCCTTTCCAAAAGTCTGGAACGTCGAAATCTTCCATTTTTCAAAGTCTGTAATCCGTCATTCTTTTTTAAATAGTCTTTGAAAATGAATGGAACATTGTTGAAAATATTGTTCACTGACAGCAATGATCTTCGAGGATTACATAGCCAGTAGAATTGCTAAAATCTTTTCAATGTTAATTAGTCTGATGATATTTCACCTATATTCTATCTTAATTAAAAGAGATTAAATGATTATAGTTTAAGAACTAAATGATGAAGTTGATCAGTTTAGCCTGCATGTGACTAAAGTAATAAAGAGTGCAGGGTGTTATAGCACGATAAGATACTTTAGGGTGAAGTTTGAAGTAGTATTTTATTCTCATTAATTCTGTTGTGGCTGTTCATGTATTATTGACGGTGTGTATGAAGTAACACGTGTTTATAGTGAAATATATTCTAGTCCATATTATGTTTGAAATACTTTTTTAAACGTCTCTCTAACGATGCAGCATTCGATATGATTGGAAAATATAGAATCTAAGATACCGTATTATCAAAGCCAGAATTATACAAATATTTCTTCCCACAAATGTTTACACCCACAAATGTATGAATCACAAATAGAGAACTGAAACTATAGAACTTAAATATCAGCCTAAAATATCGGACCTAAATACAAAATATTAATCATCGATCTAAAATTCAGAACTACATTTTTTCAAAACTCCAACGAACACCCTCCAATTACCAAAGTCAGAACTATTAAAACTTCCGCAAAATCTCAACAAGCATCTACAAGACAAATCCTCAGAATCAATTACTTTCCAGAATCCAGAAATTAAGAAACCAGCGCTAGAACAAAGGAGGGACAGCAACCATCGTCATCGTCTTGCTCCACCCTCTTGCCAAAGCAGAGAATCCAAGTCGCTCCACGAAACTTCTGCCGTTGGGAAAGGATAATTCAAACTAAATTGGAACCAAATTAGAATGAAATTGGCACGAAATTTCTCATTAGAAAAGAATACCAATCAAAACGAAAACATCCACAGTCCCAGGATGAGAGGAACACTTACACCAATACACGGCAACAAAGTCCTTCTCGTTGAGGAGTCGCTCGAGCTGTTTGGCATTAACTTCCTCGATGACAGGCTCGGCGTCCTTGTGGCTACCCTTGGACCGAGGCTCGTCCGGTTTCGTCCTCGCGACGGCGTCCACGGTGCCTAGGAGAGCGCATAACACCGCGAAAACACCGAGAAGGACGATCTTCTTCGCGTATCCCGTCGGCATCGTCGTTGGCCCGTAGATAGTATTCCTCCTTCGTCTCCGCCAGCACCACCACCACCGGCCGAACCGTACCGTCGAAACGTCGTTCGCCGTCGACATCGCCGCACTGACTGGCACACCGGCTATTTTTGATTTTTCGGACAGCGCCGCAGAGCAAACCGACGACGACGACGACGACGACGACGGGCACGCCACGTTCGTCGCCGTTTTCAGCTTCATCGCGCTACCCCCTGGCGCGACCGGCCAGGAGCACCTCGAATCTCTGCTATGAGCCAGCGAGAATCTTTTTCGCGCGTCTATTCCTTTATTATGGCTTACATTTCTGTTTGACCTTTGGGCTTTGTTTCGTTTCGCTGGGCGGGGGGTTTCCCTTTCTATTCTTTGCGCTGAGATGGTCTTTTAAGGATTTTTCTTTTCTTCTGCGTTCAGGTAATTTAGTAGCGTGGCAAGAACTTTTATTCGTGCAGTTTTATGTACAATTATGTGCAAGTGATACAAGGTTAGATTATGCGAGACTTGGCCGGCGGGTGTCGACCGAGTGAGACTATGCACGGAACTCGGGTTGACCATTGGCCTATGCTCGGAGCCTCTGTTCAGTTGGTCCACAAGGGAGCGCATCGAAGCAGAGAACTTTTCCGTCCGGTTAGCTGTCCACGCAAAGGAGCGCTTGGTCAGAGCAGAAAACAAAGGAATAGGGGTAATCGCGAAGGAAAAGATTGGTCAAAGTGGATTTGCGCTTCTACTAATACCGATTCTTACGTATGCGTTTTAGTTTATGAGTAAGTTTATGTCTATTGTTCTCGTGTAATATGTATATGTTTTTGATTATGTATAAGTTCTATGGTTATTATTCTATCTTATAGTGTAAATGGAAGTCAACGTAAAATCGGAATGGATATGTTCAAGGGGATTGTGATCTGCGATCAATCGTCATGGACCGCGCACTTACGTTATTATCACTACGCTTATCGTATACTATATAAAATGTAGCGTACCATAGCAGGACTTTTCTTCCTTCTTGGATTTCGGGTAATTTCTTTGGATTTTTCTTTTTCCTTGCGTTGGGATAATTTCTTAAGATTTTGGGATGATTTTTTAGAATTCTTCGTTCTTCTCCTATTGGAATAATTTCTTATTTTTCTTTTTTCAGTCTTATAGAAAATTATTGGGTGGGTTGTTGGTCTTCTTGAGTTGAGTGATCTGTGATGATTCTTGTTTCCTTTTGCGTTCGGAATTCCTACGATCTCGCTTATCTTCTTCATCGAATAAGTCTCCGTTTCTTTCCATTTTCTCTTGCGTTGTGAGATTCTGTGAAAGATTTTAAAAAAACATTTGAGAATTTCTGTGTTTCGTGATTTAATTCCGCTACATATATAAAACCGTAGTATCTTGGTTGAATAGATACGCGAAGGTCAGATTGAACCAACTAGTTTCCACTGAGATCGGTGTCAGAATTCAAGTCGTATTAAAATACGATCTCCGAATAATCCGTTAATACTTCTCGATGCATTTAACGACGAGAAAGAGGAGATAACAATCTATAAAATAATTTATACAGTAAATGTAGACAATTTATAATTTTGGAATAGTGATAATTATGAAATACAAGACAACGAGATCTTTAAATACTAAAAATATTACAAGAGAAAGGTATTAGAAAGATATAAATATCGATGTAAAGATATCTTCAGATATACGCACCTGCTTTTAATCATACCATCGCAAAATACGCTGACGAGGATCAAAAGTTTCTTCTATCTTATCTCTTCCAAAGATACACTTCAAGATACTATTTTTCCACTAACAAGTGATTTAAAATTCTCAAATATTTTTCAAAATCTAGAATCTTAAAAATGATCTCTGATAGAAATCTACTTTGATCTACGGTAAATTTGATCGATCCTTGTATCTTCTACACCTCCGAAAAAATTGCGTTTCTCCCAAAATTCTTGGAATTGTCAAAAAATCATAACGATATCTGAGATTAGTATTACGTAGCTCGCCATGCATGGTAGTAAACGTGTACGGTAAGACGAGGATCTTGCTAGGACAGGTAGTTGGTCAGCGGCTTCGGTGCAGAACGGTATACCATGGCAGCCACCAATCGAAAGTCGCGAATCGCTATCGTCGGGGGTGGTTTGGTACGTGTTTTGACGTTCAAAAATAATTTCTTTGCGAAAGAAATAATATTTCGAAAAGCTGTTACTAGAAATTTCAAAGATAGCTCGTGCGAAAAATTGATATAGCGAGTCTTCGATCTTTTAGGTTGGTTCTTTGGCAGCTTGCTATTTCGCAAAAAGAGGCCATTCTGTGAACATTTACGAGTATCGCGCAGGTGAACTTCTTAAGAGTTTTCACTATATATATATATATGTTCTGTTGTGTCTTCTTTTTAATTTTAAATTAGCACATAGTTTGCTTTCTTATATAAGATAATTTTCAATTTTCTTTTACTTCACAAGGATTGTTTAATAACTTTGAATCCTAAACATATATTTCCCACAATTACGATGCTTTCGAGAAGCTTTTTGTAATTTCTTCCTTGTCGTTCAATGTTCAGTTGCTGCGATAGAGGTGACTTTGGAGCATTAAAATCCCTTCATATTCTTCCATACGCGTATTCACTTTTACGATAAATAAATATCGTGTGTTTGCCATTTTTTTGTTTTTTAGAAAGATAACAGAGATGTAAAAATTAAAATTCCCTTGTCATCATTTAGACATCAGAGTGGAGTATTCTCCAGGTCAGAGCATTGACTTGGCTGTATCGGTCAGAGGGCGGGAAGCTTTAAGGGCAGTTGGTCTTGAAGAGGCAGTGATCGATGGTCATGGCATTGCTATGCACGGTAGAATGATCCACAACAAGGATGGTACCCTGAAGGACATACCTTATGATATTGTAAACGGAAATGTGAGCAATTTTTTAGAACTTCTACTCTTCTATGAAAGTTTCTATATATTTAAAAGGCAATAGTCACTTTTCAATGTTTCTGGCATCTTCTCTTTCTCTCTCTCTCCTTTGCAGTGCATTTACTCAGTCAGCAGACGACGCTTAAACATAGTTCTATTGAATGGTAAGTAAATATTTAGAAATTCATTGACGTGTGTCGTTCTCTCTCAAGTAATTAGATAGAGATAATAACTAACATTTATTGAAACAATCTATATAAGTACCAATTAATTAGGAACTTTGGTCGTTATTTCTCAATTTAATGATAAGAAAAAGCTGCTTAAAACAAAAAACAAGACGTAATAAGATAAGCATAAGTTAGAAAATATGACAAAATTTTCGCTTTCGTTTCGTAATATTATACAATCATAAAGATGGTTTTGATGGCTTTTGAAAATGATCGTTATGGATTACCAGTCAGATGATGCTTTGATTTCTTGAAAACCGATTAATCGGATATTCGGCCAATCAATCAAAATTCTAATCTAAACTTAACCAAAAGATTTTGTAGGATCGATCATTTTGATAAAAATCGATTGATTTAAAAGAATCGTGAACGAACACTAGATGCTCTTATGTTGAAAGAAAAATGACTGGGTATCCGATAACGCGGTGGTGCGTGAAGCCACAAGAATTCGAGCGTGTCGAGTTTCTTGCTACTACTAGCTCGTGCTTCTTACGATCTTGTGCGTGAAACGCCCCAGGGCCATTTTAATCTGATATGTACATGAATACGTATGAAACTTTCTATACAAGATAATGTCTACACATTCTATTCTTTAATCCGTACAGCTTTAAATTAATCGCTGAGACATTAAACTTTTTCTATTCTTCATTTGTATCTTATTATGGTTTGCACAAGTACCTTTAAATCTTCTATCATTTGTTGTCAAAAATCTTGTAGCTTTAGGTAACTTTGTGGCTGCTTTCCTAAAAGATACGCCTTTTTTAAACAATATTTTCTACTAATATTTACAGCAGGCAGGATTTTGAAGTATTTAATTTCTTGTGGTGGAAACAATGTTTTCTAAAAGTTATTAAAAGAATTTATAATAAAATGATAGAGCAAATTTCTGAACGAGCCGAATAGAGCTATGGCTTCGTATATCTTTTACTAGATTTTCATTAAAATGTTAAGATCTAATGTTTTCATTGAAAAATGACACCTTTTCTATTTACTAATCTTCTCATCAATTCACTAATCTAAAACTTCTTTTAGAAGTAATATTTATCAAGCACTATTTTGCAAATAGGGGGAGATAGTAGAATATATCGCTACGAATTTTTTGAATTTAATAAACATGACAGGAATTCTTTTTATTCGATTTGATAAAGAATAGAAAATGATGTTAAATTTTTTACAAATCAAACATCTCAAAATTTCGATATTTAATTATCCTTTATTTATTCTTTCTTCGTTTCTTCTTTGTTTTAATTTTACCTCGTCGAACAGCTGCCGATAAATACCCAGAAGTGAATCTTTTCTTCAACAAGAAAGTAGTGGATGCGGATTTAGATAATGGGAAGCTGAAGATACTAGAGTAAGAATATCTTCATAAAATAATTTAGAAAATTATTTTGCATTACGTATAGCTCGTTGAATTTTATAGCACGAAGACTCAAAGAACAGAAGAGGTAGAAGCAGATTTGATAATCGGCGCCGATGGTGCTTACTCTACTATCAGAAGAGTAATGGCGAAGAGGCCGCTGTTCAACTTTAGTCAAACATACATTGAACATGGTTACATCGAATTATTCGTCCCCATTGGGAAAAATAACGAGGTAACTGCAATTTTTCTACTCCACAGTTTTTTTACACATCTCAATCAATTTCCCCTATACGCGATTTTACTTAATTGGATTTAAATTGGAAAACGGATTTTCAATCCTAAAGAGAATTGAAAAATATTGCTTGAAAATTTCCATATTATTAGATTTCTAATTTTCCATCCCATGTACAATAATTTAAAAAAGAAAAGAAACGAATAAATAGAATAGATACGAGTCATTTGACATCGTTCATGAAACCTCGAAAATATGAAAACCTCGCTTGGTTTGCAAGTTTGCGATGAGTGGTCAGCATTTTCATATTTGGCCACGGGGACAATTCATGATGATAGCCTTGCCTAATGACGACCACACATTCACTGGTGACATATTCGCCCCTTTCTCGACGTTGGACAAATTAAAGACGCCGCAGGATCTCCTGAAGTTCTTCGAAGAGCAATTTCCGGACCTACTGGAATTAGTTGGAAGGGAGAAGATAGTTAAGGATTATTTCGAAAAGGAACCAAAGACATTGATTACTATTAAGGTGAGTCTGAGTGGATTTGTTGTTAATTGGAAAGGAGACGTTAGTTGAGATGATTTTTATCTTATTAAGGTACGTTTCAAAGCTTTGGATTGTTTCGTTACGTTTAAGATATTGAAATGACAAATTACGCAAGATTATATATTTTTAATACTCCAGTTCCAATAATTTATCCACTCTTTTTTTATGATTCGAATTATTCATTTGGACTATTTCAGACAAACTCGGAATAAATAAAATAAATTCATGGAATTGATTAAACAATAACATCTAATGTGTGTATGGAATAGTATTCCATTCGAGTATCGTTGCTGTTAGATTGGAAACGTTTATTCATTTATATCTATGATAAGTATGAAATTAATAAATAAGTAAGAAATATAACAAGCTATATAAAGATGAGCAAAGATGTAAGAATTATAAGGTATAAGGATAAAATATGTATTACCACATTTTGAAGATAAGATATATTTTTATCCATACATATAGTTAAATACGCATGAGTATCGGTAGTCGAATCATGATGTCAAGTTCGTATGTACTTGGTATGATAAATTTATCTTATCTTTCTATTTTTTGTAAATACGCTGTAGTGCAAACCATATCACGTTGGAAAAACGCTTCTCGTTGGGGATGCTGCTCACGCCATGGTGCCTTTCTACGCCCAAGGAATGAACACGGTTAGTTTCATTCGATTTCACGTCTATTTAGCTTCATAAAAGATATTTTCCATAATCTTGGTCCGGTTACTTAAATAACCATCGTTATTAATGGTCTCACGAGTCTTTTTATAAATTATTTTCTTACTTTGCCAGGGTTTCGAGGATATTTTATTACTGGATGAGTTAATGGAACGCTACGACTCAGATTTCAGTTTGATTCTTCCAAAGTTCACGGAACTTCGATGCGAGGACGCACATGCTAGTTCCGATCTTGCCATATACAACTATATCGAGGTATTTCTCTCGTATTGAGATGCTATCGAAGTGAAAAATAATTTTTATATTCTACAGTGATTCTCTTTTTTCTGAAATTTTTCTGAAGCTTGCAGTCTTAATGAAAGAAATACAATTTTTTAATCGATTAAAGTCGATTTTAATAATGCAAAGTGTATTTGTTTTTTAGTTTTGAATAATGTCGTAGTTACGGTAGAAGTAGCAAGATTTGAAGGATTTAGCGGAGGAAAGGAAATTTATTAGTTGATAAAAGTTGATCTCAACGATATCAAATATTATAAAGATTAAGTACAAGTGTAAAATTTTCAGATGAGGGATCTGGTAACGAGGAAATCGTTCCTCCTTCGAAAAAGATTAGACACGTTCCTCTATAGACAAATTCCAAATACATGGATACCACTTTATAATACGGTTCACTTTTCGAGGATGAAGTTTCGCGACTGCGTCGCGAACAAGCAATGGCAAGACAAGGTGAAATATTAATAAAAATATCAGGGAGATACATAACAGTTGTAAATATTGTTAAGAATATATATGCGAAGAAAAAATTATATCTTTATAGATAGTACGCAGGGCTGGTTGGTGTACATTGTTTTTGATTTTTGGAATACTGGCGGCACCTTTAGTTGACGCATTTGGAAGAAAAAGCATTTCCTATTGAATACAAATATAAAAAGTGTACCATTACCTGGATATACACGTGTGTTTTTGCAATAAGATATTATCGTTTAATATTATGGCGATCTTTTCAAAAGGGTCCTTAGAAAATGAATTATACGTATAAGTTCCATGCAATTTTTAATTCTTCTGCTATCTTTTTTATTACTGAGGATTAATTAATTATTTATATATTTGGTTTATTTGTAAATGTTTCTTTGTAAATTTGGTTTAACATTTTCACTTATTAGTATTTTTTTCTGTACTAATAAATATTAATTATGAGATATATCAGCTAAAAATGATACATTCAATACTCCCTAATCAAATTCTTTATACAATTCTTCACTAAAATTTCTACAAAATATTTAATAGCTAATATTATTAAACCAACAAATATCCCCATAACAGTGTCTCCAAGCTCCAACCACATCCAAAGTATCACAAACTACTTAAAATACTTATAAATATTATTTTTCCCTTAAATAGTATAAATATCTTCAGCGATAAAATAATTGTACTCTTTGTCTTACCCTACTTTCCTTTCATGTTTTCATTGGAAACAGAAAATTCCCCATCTCGTGAGCCAAAAGGTGAAACATCAATACACGTTTAAACAATTGAGCAGTTTCTTGGTCCTTCGTACAATCACTGCGCGGATCCGTTGTAAATGAGCATTATTTCGTGATATCACTATAGGAACTCAAGATGCACCGAATCCGCGTTCTCGATGTACTTGTGTTTCTTGTTTTCGAAAAAGTTCACCAGGTGCTTGACGAATTTCTCGTGATATTCCTCCACTTGTTCTCTCGTTGGTTCTTCTATCTTTGGTAATTCCATCGGACTACCGACTGAGAAAAAAAATTACGTAGCGTTAAAGAAGCTTGAAATTCCTCTATGAAAAAATAAAAATTTTCAAACGTATTGCAAACACCAAAGTCTCTTCCGTAAAATTATATATCTCTTATCGTATTATAGAGCAAGATATTTGTCAGCTTTGAACACTTACCAACGACAGTAATTGGTTTCCGTCTAGGGATAAGACCGAAACTGTATTGGAAGAATCCACGACCAACCAGTAGAATCGGCGCTATACCGATTTTCTTACGAATGAACTCCTGTAGTCTCTTCATGTACGAGCCATCTGGCCAGGTCAATTGATCGTAAATGTTCGTTTCTCCGAATGAACAGACAGGAACCAGAGGGTTTCTGAAACAAACGAATTTCATGAGTTTCAATGATATTGTATTGCAATACGGTGTTTAACCCTCAAACGCTCAGTCGATTGTTGAGTCATAGTGCTTATCATTGTGCCGCGGATTTCTATGCATTTAGAGAGAATTTAAAGTTGTAAAAATGTGCAGTGTCACGTAATGTACAAAAATGTACAAAATACCGAAAACATAACATACGATGGATGAAATAAATTTCTATGTAGTTGTTTGATTAGATTTATAAAAATAGGAATTTGCATAAAAATCGACAGTTTAACGGTCAGAAAATAGGAATCGTGAAGTCTTTATCGTAATCTTCTACTTTATGCGATGAACTTCGTTAATGACATTTATCACGCGAAGTTAGTTGAGGATTAATTTCATTGTGAATTAGCGATTAGTTTCGTCGAGACTCAATTAATTTATGCATACTGATAAAAATGTTAATAAGTTAAAGGTTAAAAGTGAGTATACTTTATGCAGGGAGAATCACATTTGCGTAGGGTTTCAACGTTCAAAGAGACAAGATTTCTATTATTTCATGTTCTCATGAGCTTATGATTCGAATCAACGAAAACAATGATAATTCTAACCCATTTTTCAGCGCGAGCTTTACGAAGCCTTTCCTCCTTTTTATTAGGATGCGATAAGCGCCCGGTTTACATTCGAATGCTTCTGCCGCTCCACCGACGATCAGAACTGTCGCCTTTCCGGTGTATGGTGGCGAAGGTCTCGTTGATAGTTGTTGTGTCAACGTTTCTGAACTGCTTCCAAGAGCGTCTGCATTTTAATTGAAACATAGTAAATCATTGGTGGCGAAGAAACAAAAATATAAAGTTACAGAAGCTGGATAAATTGAAAAAGAAATCTACTGCATTTCGTGGAATGACGATTTAAGAAATGTTTCTGAAGATAAAGAAAAAATATCGGTGTTATATATTATTGCCTGCTACAGTGGTTTAATATTTTGTTATTTAACAAATAACAGAAATTTTCCGGCAATAGTATATGTATATATTAATATTTGTATACTAGGTGCATCATAAAGACAGTCTAAAATATTTCAATCATGAAGTATCATTTATCCTACGTCTTTTTGTTACGTGAGATATGTAACTGCACCAGCTATTTATATATGATGATCAAATAAAAAGTAATAAATGATACGTACAGTTGGCGCGACAATACTCGCGGAAAAGCGGCGCTTTAAAGTGTTGGTTCAGTACGACAACTCTAAATTCGATACCCGGGAAAAGTTCTCTACAGCCGATGATATCTGTTCCGAATGCGCCGTAAACTCCTGACGATAGGATCCCATGCGGAAAACTACAGAATAAATACAACTTGTTCGGATCCAAATCAGTGGTTTTCACTAATTTTATAGGAAAGTAGTTACAGAAGTGTCGGCTCCACGCGCAGCTTTTAATCCACTGCAGGAATTTTCGCCTGTAGTAGAAAAATCCAACTCGTTAAGTCATATCTCCGCCGGTGATTACATAAATAAATAGCTTCAGTATTCAAATGAAATTTTCATTGCATATAGTTTTCTCGGGAACTGATTTGAATAAATTTTTTCTATGATTATTTCTTTCGTCCAATGTTCATATCAAGTCGTGTTTCACTCATTATTTAGTCATTTATCTAACGAGAAGAAATATTATCGATTCGTTATCTAAATCGCATTTATCAAATGGTAAGGTCTTTATTCCTTTATTTCTGCGTTTAAAAATGTAGTTCCTCTTGTTCATTTTGTAACACAGGACTGAAGTTTACAAGTAAAATAAATAAATAAATAAATGTATATATAAATAATAAAGTAAATGAATGTCGAACTTACCGTATTTTGCCTATCTCGAAATTGTTCCAATCGTAATACATCCAGACGAAGTAAAGCAATATGAAGTAGCGCATGGTTTGGGTGAAGAAAAGAAAATAGACGGTGAGAATATATCCTACGAAGTATCCAAATGTAAAAATTATGATCCAAAGCGCGGCTGAGAGCGTTTCTAATCTTCGATTTAATGGAACGTTTAACGGAGCGAATTTCACTCCCAGAATCTCCATCGTATTTCTCTGAGTTGCTCCTCTTTTTACGGTGGTATCAATTCTTCAAGCGATTCTTCTTCTACCTACCTGATAATAAATCAATTCGTACTATCGTTACTATAAATCGTCATATCAAATTATTATCAAATTGTACAACAAATACGAGCTAAGTGATTGAAAACGAAAGAATTGGAGATGAAAACAAGTAAAAAGGAACGATATTAGAAATTTGAAAGAGAATCGTATTCGTAAAATTAATAGGAACGATTACATATATGTATATCCAAATGATAAAATGATGAAACGGATCACCATCGTCAACGAATTATCAAAGATCTAAAATAAGCGGGCTAAGATCTTCAAATTCTATATTTCGTCATTGATACGACAAATACTAGAATTTTTAGTTCCGAAAATTTGTAACGACAGATCAGGGGCATTGCTTTGAGGAGAATATTTTACTTTATTTGAATCACGTTCCTTCTGCGATGATATAGTGAATTGCATTGCTAGCTAATCCATCGGATAATTTTTGCACCTCTTTTTATGTAATGTCTTTGAAGAACCATCGTCAACCATTCGAATGTCTTGAATATCGCTATAACGTTTCCTTTGGTTTATTACATAAAGTCGTAACGACAGAAAATGATCATACTGTGCTAAGTCTGGCGAACAGGATGGGAGATGCAAGATTTTATTCTCTTTTTGTTTTCAAAAAAAGCAGCTACAGCCACACCAATGTATCTTAATGGTTACAAGTCACCAAGATGTTTTAATATTTAGAAGTACCCGAATTCGTTTATGTTAATGTTCAAAATTACTCACAGTTTCCTTAAATCAAAAAATCTCTTCGGCTGTTTCAAATCAAATTTTGTTTGAATCTATTTGAAAAAGTCAATGAAACGACAAGAAGACGTAAGTATCTCCGTTCCACCGAAACCAAAAACTAGACTATGACGGAACGTGCCTTAGTGTCGTTTCCTAGCACGATTTATCAGTGCCAAATAGCCTCTATCTATTTAGTCTCCCGTTTACGACACAGTTATGGTACGTTCTGATACTAGAGACAGACTTCCACCGCGTGAACACAGTTGAAATAACTGATGAACAAAGATAAAAGTTCGCGACGGAGTACGCGGCTCGGCGTCACGCTGTGTACTCTGAGCAGCGTGTACAAAAGTTCGTGAACGCAATCACGTGTTTCTTGATAGTCAACTAGCATTCCTTAAACAGGGGTGAATCAATGACGTGAAAGGAGAAGGCTGCGTCTTTCTTTCTGTGTAGGAATGAGATGTTGAAAATTGATGCCAGCTAGTCTGATGCAGTTTAGTTCTGATCGATCCGATCGATCGATAATCCATTGATTCAGCTGATCGAACGACTGGGCGGTGGTAGTTTGCAAAGAGTGAATAACGGGCGTCTGCAACACACTATGGACGGAAGAATTAGGAAAAGAATTTTAACGATTACTAGATTTAGCTTTCGTATTTATGATAAGTGGACCAAGGATATTTATACATTTATTGGAAATTTTGGATGGGACAGTGTACGCAATGTTTATCTACGTGATAGATAAAAATGCAGGAAGTATTAAAAGTGTAATACTTATTATGATAATTAGTAGGTACAGTGATTTTCTGCAAAATGTGAACATTTACGCGTGGTTGAATTTTTCAAAACAGAAATACAAAAAGAAAGACAAGGATCTCTTAGGCTAATAACAGCGGTATCAATTTTTGCATTAGCGAGATTATGAATTTTTTAATTAAATTAAGAAGAAGAAATAAAATAGGGAAAGTTAAACATGTTGAGTTAAGAAGGAATACATATGAGGATTACGGTCTTTAGACATTCCACTTTCTGACGAATAGAAACTTCCAAGCTTCATGTGTACTGTAGTGTTGTTACTCATACTTCTTATTGTAGCAGTCTGGTAAAATCTACCCAATGTTCTGCAATCAAATGTTCCATAAAATTCTCCATGCAAACTTCTACACAATATTTGATAGGAAATATTTTTCCATTAGTAATTGTAAATATATATATATATTTATATATATGTGTCGGATTCACATTATGATTAGGGGGCGTGTAACGAATCTTCACTTGGATTAGACGTTGTTATTACGCAAAGGAGAAGTACAAATCTGATTATTACAGAGTTTGACAAGTAACCGTGGTAATTAGATACTCGAGATGTTAATGACAATGATCTTAGGTTCATTAACGAATCGTCGGATTCGTGGATGACAACCCTCGTTCGGAAAGTGAGGGAAATGGACGTTGCTGTTAATGAGTTAATTTCTATATTTGTGGTTTGAGAAAGATGCTAGCCGCCCTTGAGAGAAAGTTGCTAGCGGGAAGCGTCGTTCGTGGAAAAAACAGATTTTCCATATCTTCTCGTAATAGGTAATAGATTTAGAGATTATTAGGATAAAGACTGTTTGTCTGTTTGATAGACCTTAGTTAACTTAATTAACTAAACCTTAGTTAACTAAATCCTAATTTATAGTGGGTCCTCAGCCTAGCTGAACATATACTGTACATGTGCATCGACATCTGGTAGGTAATCATCTTGTCCGAAGAATAGGGTCTGTGCGTGGCCAGCCACGGGGCAGAAACCATTGGAATGTTTATTGTCGAGTGCCGCTACAATTATTCTTTTTGGGGAGAGCTATACAATTGCTCTATACTTCTATTAGTATAAAAACGTTTATCCCGTGACCGCGGTTACGTTCGGCGACTAGTTGTCGCTTCAAGCCCAAGCTCATTATTGCAAATCTCGAACGATTATAATCGGGTTAACTTATAAAGATTAAATTATTGGGGATTTTCCAAAGAATTCCAAAAGGAAGGCCCGGTGTCCTTTCACATCCGATATATATAAAAGAGAAACGGATGAAAGGGAAAGGTGCGCATCTATTAGAGTGCACCGATACCAAAAGAAAAATATACCTCGATTACTTATACGTATTTACTGTATTATCATCGCGATAACTTCAATTAATTTAACCACTGAATCGTGGACGTGCACATACTATAACGCATTGTAGTGCATAACAATTTCTATGAATCTTTTTAACAATTTCTAACAATAGATGTTTTATAAAAAAGACTCAGTTTTGTTTGTAACGAAGGTTGCTATATATACAAAAAGTGTTTCATTTCATTTTATCAACAAATATGTTTATACATATGTTTATCAGCTATACCGCGAAAGATCCGTCATCTTTCGCTTACTGACAAATAGGAGGCTTGCATGCTACGCGTGTGATTATTTATCACCTCGTGTAAACGCATATCACTATTGCATTTATGTATATCTTCCTAGAAGCCCAAAGAAATAGGGCATTTTAGAAGTCACGTACGATTCTATGAAAATTACAAAAAGGTAGACACTACAGGTTTGTCGCCAAATCGCATGCACAGAGTACATAATAACTATTCTAATTTACATTCTCTGTTATCTGCTTTATGCATACGTACAGTTATTGTAGTATCGATGATTTTTAAAATCCCTGATTTCATACAAGCAATCATCGAAGAGAAGTGCTCGCTAAAAACGTATTTAATAAGTTCTAATTTGAACTTAAAACCCTAACAGGATGGAAAAATGCGTGACAAGTAGATCAATTTATCTTGCTTACATCTATCTACAATATTCTACAATATTCGGCAGCGCGAGATCTTAACGACGGCATTTCATGAAATATATATGTTCCTATGTAAAAGTATAATTACATATAGAAAAAGTATAATTTTATATGCAATATGTTCAGTTTAAATACATACGTTCGAATGCTATTGTTTCTGCAACTATTAAAAATGTACTCTTCGTATAGAAGTTATTTCATTCGATGATGAATTAAACGATGGATTCGATAAATAGATTAAACAAAATTTGGAAAGTTTTCTTCGACAATAAAACCTTCATACAAAAGTTTATTTGTATTTCTAACAATTAAAGGTATGGTAACGTGCGTACATTTAAACTGGACATACTGTATAACTCTTCGGTCCTTATTTATGATACCATAACTCTATTGGTTCTTTTCTATGCAATGTTCTTAAGACACAGAATTATCGAATTGATTACATCGCCTAACGATTGTCCATTCTCTGCTCAACTATTTCTTAAATCTTATTTAATACATAAATAAAACGTACACGTTGTACGTTTATAATTGAGCAATTTCTTGGTCCTTCGTACAATCACTGCGCGGGTCCGTTGTAAATGAGCATTATTTCGTGATATCACTATACAAACACAAGATGCACCGAATCCGCGTTCTCGATGTACTTGTGTTTCTCGTTTTCGAAAAAGTTCACCAGGTGCTTGACGAATTTCTCGTGATATTCCTCCACTTGTTCTCTCGTTGGTTCTTCTATCTTTGGTAATTCCATCGGACTACCGACTGAGAAAAAAAATTACGTAGCGTTAATGAAGTTCCTCTATGAAAAAATAAAAATTTTCAAACGTATTCCAAACACCAAAGTCTCTTCCGTAAAATTATATATCTCTTATCGTATTATAGAGCAAGATATTTGTCAGCTTTGAACACTTACCAACGACAGTAATTGGTTTCCGTCTAGGGATAAGACCGAAACTGTATTGGAAGAATCCACGACCAACCAGTAGAATCGGCGCTATACCGATTTTCTTACGAATGAACTCCTGTAGTCTCTTCATGTACGAGCCATCTGGCCAGGTCAATTGATCGTAAATGTTTGTTTCTCCGAATGAACAGACAGGAACCAGAGGGTTCCTGAAACAAACGAATTCCATGAGTTTCAACGATATTGTATTGCAATACGGTGTTTAACTCTCAAACGCTCAGTCGATTGTTGAGTCATAGTGCTTATCATTGTGCCGCGGATTTCTATGCGTTTAGAGAGAATTTAAAGTTGTAAAAATGTGCAGTGTCACGTAATGTACAAAAATGTACAAAATATCGAAAACATAACATACAGCGGATGAAATAAATTTCTATGTAGTTGTTTGATTAGATTTATAAAAATAGGAATTTGCATAAAAATCGACAGTTCAACGGTCAGAAAATAGGAATAGTGATTTTATTGAGTCTTTATCGTAGTCTCCTACTTTATGCGATAAAGTTCGTTATTGACATTTATCACACGAATCATAGAATATACAGTAAAATTATCTATTTTAATCCACAGATGTCAGCTGAGGGTTAATTTTATTGTGAATTAGCGATTCGTTTCGTCGAGACTCAATTAATTTATGCATACTGATAAAAATGTTAATAAGTTAAAGGTTAAAAGTGAGTATACTTTATGCAGGGGGAATCACATTTGCGTAGGGTTTCAACGTTCAAAGAGACAAAGTTTCTATTATTTCATATTCTCATGAGCTTATGATTCGAATCAACGAAAACAATGATAAATCTAACCCATTTTTCAGCGCGAGCTTTACGAAGCCTTTCCTCCTTTTTATTAGGATGCGATAAGTGCCCGGCTTACATTCGAATGCTTCTGCCGCTCCACCGACGATCAGAACTGTCGCCTTTCCGGTGTATGGTGGCGAAGGTCTCGTTGATAGTTGTTGTGTCAACGTTTCTGAACTGCTTCCAAGAGCGTCTGCATTTTAATTGAAACATAGTAAATCATTGGTGGCGAAGAAACAAAAATATAAAGTTACAGAAGCTGGATAAATTGAAAAAGAAATCTACTGCATTTCGTGGAATGACGATTTAAGAAATGTTTCTGAAGATAAAGAAAAAATATCGGTGTTATATATTATTGCCTGCTACAGTGGTTTAATACTTTGTTATTTAACAAATAACAGAAATTCTCCGGCAATAGTATATGTATATATTAATATTTGTATACTGGGTGCATCATGAAGACAGTCTAAAATAATTCAATCATGAAGTATCATTTACCCTACGTCTTTTTGTTACGTGAGATATGTAACTGCACCAGCTATTTATATATGATGATCAAATAAAAAGTAATAAATGATACGTACAGTTGGCGCGACAATACTCGCGGAAAAGCGGCGCTTTAAAGTGTTGGTTCAGTACGACAACTCTAAATTCGATACCCGGGAAAAGTTCTCTACAGCCGATGATATCTGTTCCGAATGCGCCGTAAACTCCTGACGATAGGATCCCATGCGGAAAACTACAGAATAAATACAACTTGTTCGGATCCAAATCAGTGGTTTTCACTAATTTTATAGGAAAGTAGTTACAGAAGTGTCGGCTCCACGCGCAGCTTCTAATCCACCGCAGGAATTTTCGCCTGTAGTACAGAAATCCAACTCGTTAAATCACATCTCCGCCAATAATTATATAAATAGACGGGTTCAATATTCAAATGAAATTTTCATTGCATACAATTCGCTCGAAATAGCATATATTACGGATAAAACTTATTAGTATGAATCTCCAATATAAATAACGTTTCATCGAATCGAAGAAGTAAAATGCTAATCATTCCATATAATTGAATGGAATCAACTTTTTGTATGATTCTTATTCAACGCGCGTATCAAGTCGCGTTTCAATCCTTTTTTATTCGTTTATGTAAGCCGAAGGTATATTATCGATTCGTTATCTAAATCAAATTTATCAAATGATAAGATTTTAATGTGAATTTTTCTAAAAGATATCGCAGACATGTAATGGTATTTTTAGCCAATTCAATTTCTTCATTGGTTCTTTCTATATGTTCATTGACAAGCTTTACAGTAATGTAACTCTTAACAAGTTATTATATTACATTATTTTCCGTGTTTATTCCTTTACTTTTACGTTTAAAAATGTAGTTCCTTTTGCTCATTTTGTAACATAAGGCTGAAGCTTGCAAATAAAATAAATAAATAAATAAACAAGTAAATGAATGTCGAACTTACCGTATTTTGCCTATCTCGAAATTGTTCCAATCGTAATACATCCAGACGAAGTAAAGCAATATGAAGTAGCGCATGGTTTGGGTGAAGAAAAGAAAATAGACGGTGAGAATATATCCCGCGAAGTTTCCAAATGCGAAAAGTAGGATCCAAAACGCAGCTGAGAACGTTTCTAATCTTCGATTTAATGGAACGTTTAACGGAGCGAATTTCACTCCCAGAATCTCCATAGTTTTTCTCTCAGTTCCTCCTCTTATTACAGTAGCATCAATTCAGCGATTCTTCTTTGGGCCCGCTAATAATAAACCAATTCGTAATATCGTTATTACAAATCGCCATATCAAGCTATTATCAAACAGTACAATAAATACGAGATAAGTGATTGGAAACGAAAGAATTGGAGATGAAAACAAGTAAAAAGGAACGATATTAGAAATTTGAAAGAGAATCGTATTCGTAAAATTAATAGGAACGATTACATGTATGTATATCTAAATGATAAAATAATAAAACGGATCATTATCGCCAACGGATAATCAGAAGTCTAAAATAAGCGGGATAAAGACATCAAGTTTTACATTTCATTATTGCTATCATTAATAAGAGTATCTTTAATTCGGATAAGCTGTATCTAGACATCAAGGTTAACCAAAAATCCTATTTGTTTTGAAACACTTAATGAAATTGAACGTGACAGGTGGTCGGTCCAACACTCTAAAATTAGAAATTCAGTATATGATAAACATAATCGTGCATAAGTAATATTGACGTAGTTATCTGGCATAGAATTATAATTAGAAAGTCATCGTCCTGTGGCAAGACAGCATCATCATTAAATTTTACGCCCGAAACCATTCTACTCTGGCTGTTCCGTAACCGACGTGGGTTCTAACGGTACTCAAACGAGTAAACTTCACGCTCGACACTAGAAAAATTACGGGGATATGTGTCTTGGTCGAAATGACCGCACATTATTCGCGTGCCCTTCGAGCAATGGAATTGGATTATTTATAAAAGCTACACGCACGAGAAAGGAAATAGAATCGACTCGTTGGAGTAGAGTAAGCATGTCTCCTTCCATTGTTTCGAAGTAGGTCGATTCTATAGTGTGAATGATTTATACAACTCAAACAAATCGTATCTTTTGTTCCGCTGAAGTTAAATAAGAATGTTCGGGAAGGGGGGAGATAAATGATATAGGAAACCTATTTCTTTTTTATAATTCCAATTTTTTCGTATGTGCAACGATGTAAATATAAAATGAATTATCAAGTTATTTGGAATATTCTGCAAAAAAAAAAAGAATATGGGAAATAGAAGTTATTAATTACCTAAAGCCGATTAGTTTAAAAAATATTTCCACTTTAGTTTTGTTAATGTTAGCTTATGAAAGTCAAGGAGCATAGAAACAAAAGAAACTTCCTGCGGTTGCACGAATCATTCGCTATAGTTAGAGCATCATTTTTTACTTTCTAAATGTTCTAATTACTTTATAGAACGTGAAAGCAATAGAAACTAATTTAAAGTTTGGATTGTAAGGAATCGAGCATAAGATCGACTATAATAATACCGATTACAAAATGTGAGATAATATCTTCTAGTTAATTTTCAATCACAAATATAAATGATAGGAAAGCCTTTGATGATAATTTCAACTAACTAAACACGTCTGGAAGTAAAAATATCTTATTCTATCTCGAAGCACCGTATTAAAACACAGCTAATTAAGTCTATTCTCATAACTTGTTTCTGCATTCCATTATAAAATCGAAATATTATTCTTTTATAGCACTGCTATTATGTAATTCGTATTAAATTATACATTTATTATAATGTAATGGCATATGTTATAATGTAATTATTATCATATCCTCAATATTCTCGTTTTTTATCGATTAGAATTATTCATATTTTTTTTCACAAAATCAGTTACGTGGTTGTTATTAGAATAGAAATATTACGAAATTATCGTGCCCCTGATATGTTATTTCACGATAGATTTTTCTTTAATAGCGAACGCAATATACAGACGAATATAAATACGTAATTGAAAAGTTAAACATTGTCCCAGATTTCTACAAGTATCTTGCTTTCTTTGAAGGAATCTAATATTTAAAGTTTTCTATGATACAAATAACATTATAATGACGCGTTATAATAACATCACGCAGAACAGACGATAGAAGCATTTAAAGAACAAAATTCGTCAGAATTAATTAAATTCAAAGGATATGCCATACATGTGTCTAATAATGCTAATCGATAAGCAATTTTGCTTCTCTGTAAAAAAAGTGTGATATATGAACTGTTCAAATTCATAACTTACAAAGTCCAAAGAATATTATAAATGTTAATCTTTAAAATTTACGTTACAGTTTCGGTGCGCTATTCATGCGCTATTCATGCGCTATGCTTTCGTGGTTTATTTATTTTCTGACAAGTTCTGGTTAGTAACTACGCTTCTGGGCAATGGAATTGGAAAATAGACAAAAATAGAATCAATCAGTTTGGTTTCGTGACTTCTTAGAGACTCACGCATTTTCTTCCGGAAATCATTATACCGATACGAGAGAATCTACATAATAAATTGAAAACTCTTTCTTTTGGAGCGTATAGAATTACCACGATCAGATTACGTTCAATCTTTGATCGATCTTAACATATTAATGATCATCGACTAAGGGCCCTTAATTATCGATTTCCTCTTCAATATCGATGGCAATTGGCGTCGCTTAAAAATCATATTTTATCCAATTATGATCACCTGACGATTTATCAGTGATGATGATATAGCTGAATTAGTATTATAATAGTATAGTAATAAGCAGCATTGAACAGTTTGAACCAGTGTCTAACTCCCTTGTGTTGAGAAGAAAATGCGTGATCTGTTGGTAAGATGAATGGATTAGAGCAACGATTTGTAACCTTTTCTTTGTCACGGATCCTCTTTAAATAATTCCAGCACTTAACTCAAAATTGAAATCCTTAATGTGCCAAAGTATGTAGCTATATTTAAAACGCTCATCGATTGTCCATTAAAAACTTTCACATTTGGAGGTGAGAATATCATTAGAAATAAATGCAAGAATGGAATATGAGCACGGCAAAAATGCAAAGTCTGGAAATTGGCGATGTCAATACCGATGACGATGCCGACGTCGAAGGTGCGACGCGACGCTTCAGTTCCTAGCAGGGACGACTCTATTTGTGTGTGCGAGTAGATCGTGCGGTCAACGAAAAAACGAAAGATATGTTCGACTAGCGTGTGAGAAGAACATACGTATTGAACTATTCCTTTATATTTTTGTTATATTTTCAAGTCTTCTCTGAGCATTTCTTACATTTCCTACATAAGTAAATACAAATACTAAATATTATTTATTCAGATGATACAAAACGTTGCGTGTCTAAGGATTTCGTAAAACTGAGAATCACTGAATTACAGAATAGCAAGAATTACATAAGAATACCTTGTTATAGACCTTTGTTCATTTCCTTCTCACATACGATTAGATTATAGAACGATGATCATTGAAAATGATTCGATAAGGTTTCCTTTTTTATTGTCGTGATGTTGTGACAAATATTTTCTAGCCATTATTTCTAGCCATCGCAAACTAATTTTCTTAGACCATTTCGTCATATTTTTTATAAATATCCGTCTCATCTTAGAGTTTCTATATCTTTAGATCGGTGCTATTATAATAATCTTCGGATGATCAATTCAAGAGATAAAATTTCCTGCTTAAACCATTAATACTTTTGTTTATGCGTTCGGGTATCAGAAATTAAATGGAACAAGGGCAATGGTCTTCCAAATATTTTCATACCACTCGTATATTCGATCAAACGTCAATATTCGCTCATCTGAAATTCAAATAGAGTTTAACTTCCTAGAACTGCTAGTCAAACGATATTTATTGGTTGGAAGAGAAATTGAAAAAACTCATTACTTAGACTCGCTTTTTACTTTTTAAAGAATGATCAACGCGTTTACAACTTGTCCAAAGTTCAGTTGATTGACTGTACGATTCATCGAACAAAGAATAGAGTTGAGATAATGAAGAATATATCGAATAGAGAATGGAATTGTACAAAAGGAAGTGGAGGTATTTACAAATATAATCACTGAGTCGTGGATCTAAGAAATTAACAAGATTTCCTCAGCTCTCAAAAGTTTCCTGAATGTTAAAATGCATATAAATGCGGGGAGAAACAACTATTTTTTAACGAGGTGTATTGATATCGCTGGATCATTGTTAGATAATTGTTAGACATATATTAGATATTTCACAACAGCAGATAGTTCCTAAATTGTTAAATTCGAAGAAATTGTCAAGTATTTGTCCATGTGTAGATTAAGAGACATACAGAAAACGAAGCAATTAAAATAATTTGACAAAATGTATAATTACACGAAGGGAGCACGTTAGAAATCATATTTTTTTAAATGACATAAATTCGCATCAACGATATGAATGTAGTATAAGATGTAGTGAATTAAATTTTCCGAAAAGAACAACTTTAAGGGCGAGAAATTTCTTTGTTTTGACAAGTGGGTACAGAGAATTTTATAGAATTCTCGAGCAGTAATTTTCTTGATGCTCAACTATCCTTTATACCTATCCACACGGCAATGAGGAAGTAATCAGAATCATTAACAAACGACGACGTGAAATCTCCAACAAATGACACGACCTAGTCTCATGCTAGCTCGTTTGAAAAGTTGCTGTAGTCATCAAAAGCACCTCTGTCGACGTTAAAGTTAATCAAAAGCATCCACTGTTCATTTTAAATTTTCCTCCACTAATCAACTTCAAAACATTATCACCATTCTCTGATACAATCAGAATGTATTACATTACAAAAGTCTCGTAGTTCATCATTCATGCCCACTTATTTAATTCACATACAATTGAAAATAATAACGAAGATGAAAGAGGATTCTCAACAGACTTAATTAATCATTGATACATTGATACTCAAAAGTATCAACTTCAGATTCTAACTTTTCTCCAATAACTAATTTTCCAACACCATCGCCATTCACTAAAATAAAAGTAATATATATTCGTCAAATATAAAACTCGCCATTGAATTTTTTACCACTCATAAATCAAACATCTCGTATATGGTTCGTTGGAAATGTAGAGAATTCATCAATCGTCCTTTCAAGATCCACATGAAGAAACCGTGAATGACACCGGTTACTCAAAAGATTCTATCATAAATTTCCAGACCCTTATGACAACATACACCGATGTATTTGTATATTTAGAAGCATCCTGATTCTACTCTATTAAACTTCAAAATCACTCGCAGTTTTTTTAAATAAAAAGCTGTGTATCGATCACTCTCGCTCTGTGTCAATCGTATTTTTTCTGAACCTTTTCGCTATTGAAACAGAAAAAAATCAATAAATCCGAAAGAAGACGTAAAATCCTCCGTCTCATTGAATCATAAAAATAGACAGCCAAAAGACGTACGTGAGTGTCGTTTCCTACTAAGATTTAGCAGTGACCGCCAAATAGCCTCTTTCTATTTACGGAGTCGGTGATTTCCTGTATTGGCACAGTCTCGTCGCACTCTGATTTCGTTTGACAGTGTTCGTTTTGTGTCGAAACTTTCACAACGGAAGCACAGTTAAGATGAGCTGAGCAGGACGAATGTAAAAAGGTGAATGCACGCGACGAAATGCTCGGCTCGGCGTCACGCTGTTCACTGGCTGAGCGCCGCGAGTGTAAACGCAGGCCCCTTGGTAGCCACGCAGGCATCCTAGCAGTGGAATCAATGACGAGAAAGGAGAAGGGTCTGTCGTTCTTTCTCTCTAGGAACGCGCTATTCAGAGTTGATGCTGTCTCGTATGATGCGGTTTGGTACTGATCTTCTCTAAATCGATAATCCGTGGATCTAGCTGAGGGGACAGCTGGACGGTGCAGGTAGTGAAAGTGAATAATGGGCGTCTACAACAAACTATGGAGAGAAGAGTTAGGAGAAGAATTTTAACGTTTACTAGATTTAGCTTTCATATTTCTGATAAGTGGACAGAGGATTTAGGTTTATGCATTTGTGAGAGTTCTTGAATGGGAGAGTGCACATAATGTTTATATACATGATAGATAAAAATATAAGAAGTATTAAAAGTGTAATACTTATGATGATAATTTATAGATGAAGCAATTTCCTGCACGATGTGAACATCTATGGGTGGGTGAATTTTTCGAAAAAAAAAAAAAATACTTAGTTGTCGTTCAATGTTATACTCCAATGTTCGAAATTATTGCAAATTAAAGCACTAACTTCCAACTTGTACAGCATAAATATCTTCAGCGATAAGATAATCGTACTCCATATCTTTCCCTTCTTTCTCCTTTTGCACCTCCACTAAAAAAGATAAACTGCTTGTCACGTAGTCTGGAAGTGAATTAAACAGTTCTTCTGTTGAAACAATACGTTTATTGCTCGATCTATAAAAAAACAGACGAAAGGGCAAGGTGTGCACCTGTTACAGGCCGTGCATCGGCACCGAGAGAAAAATATACCTCGATTAATTAGAATCTATTACCATCGCGACAACAATTACAATTAGTTTAACCGGTATATCGTAATGCGTACGATGTATACACACAATAATGCACGTGTAGTTTCCGAAGCTTCCGATCTTGTTTCTTACCGGGTTGACCTTCGTTTCTTGTAAAAAACTTTCGCCTAAAAAACAAAGTTTGTGTTTTCATCCTCCTTCGTCGACAATATTTCATTCTCCGAAAGGAAGAACAACAGCCAAGTAGAAATTCGCATGAAATTACGTGTAAATCGATTGACATTATAATTTACCTTCTTTTCTTCTTTGTCTTTTTTTTTCAGGAAAGAATACATCGGTTAAACGATTGACAATCTTAATATATATTTTCCCTCATATAAAATTCACCTTTAATAACGCTGACTGCGTTCAACGATTAATTTTATAATTACCGTTTAATTAGTCAAATTTGCGATTAGTGAAACGCAGTTAACAATGAATTTCAGCACAATTGATAGAACAATATCTCTTCTAAGTTATCTCGATGATCCACGTGGCGATCTTATCGTAGACTTCTTGATTCTGTGAAAAAATCAAATCGAAAACATGAAAATTATTTTTTTTTTTATTATTCGCGTTACTCTTTCAAGAAAATATCATTTTGAGCCCATTTCCTTTTTTAACAATTTTATAACAGACTTTAAATCAAGAACCTTAGTTTCCTTTTTAACAAAGATTCCTATACATATATAGAAAAAATTCTCCATTTCATACTTTCAACGTGTATTTTTAGACAGGAATCAATCAGTTACTATCCTTTTAATTTATTCTGAGCTTCATTTGGTTAATGACTCACAATCGAGTGTGTTCGATCGCGGAACGAGCCATCGATCACAATACTTTATGGTTGTGCATAACCAGAAAAGTTCGGAAAGTAAACGTGAATCTCGGAATTCTAAGGTGTACAGCAGCACCGATCGAAAACGCCTATCGCCACACATAGTTTTACAAGCTCTTCTCGTTCGGTCTGGCCGTTTCCATTTCGCAGCCCCTAAAAGCGAGGGAACAGCGGCTTCGATTTAGTTTCTTTATTTTTTTTCTTTTTTTCTTTTTTCCAAGCCGTAGATTATCTTCTAAGCGTAAAGCCTAATGCTCGGATGTCTCTTTTAAAGTCCTATTACAGTCGATCAAAGAAGCGAAAATCTATAATTCAATGTTCATTTGTATTCTTGTCTTTTCTTTCCAAGAAATTTTTTTAAAAGAAATTCTTGAGGATCGTGAACGAGATTTCATTTCCGATTATCGTTTTTTTAGCACCCATCCTAGGTAGAAAATTTTAATGTTCACTACAGTAGTTTACGCACATCGTTTGCAAATTATCTCTGGTATTAAAATCCACTTAAATTACTGAATTAAGTGTGCACCAAGGTGTGAAGTTAATGTGTTTCAATATTTCCATTGGTTTAATTTCTAATCGTACTTGACCTCGATATTTGACTAGATTAGGACTTTAAAGAGCTTCGGATAGAATCTCAGCCTCCGCTAAGCACGCAGTAATTGCATATTGTCACGAATCTTCGCCTTATCTACGACATCAACGTACGAATCAACTCTCTGCTTCAACATGTTTACATGGCCGTAACAAGAGCAACGTCTGATCGTCCAAACCGTACTCAACAATCGATAAGTATCTCTCTTTTTCAAAAACAACAAATGGCAACGAGGATGTTTGGACGACACGTTGCGCAGCGCTTGGCTACTTACTATAAACGATTGTCAGGGACGGACAGTGAGGTCGTTCAACGCAAATCGTCGAAAAGAATCGTCACGTGACACGGTCGATCGACCAAACGAATGACTTAGGATTTCATGTCACGCTCAAGTCCACTCGTGTCCCGCGTACGCAATTTTTAAACCAAAAAAGCCCGGAACAGAGACACGGACCGAATATCATGGAAATGTACGTGTATCGTAGAAATTATTGTGGAAACTTCAGGAATTATTTTTCGAGAAGATAAGATAGAGGCTCTTTAATGACCGTAACAAATATCTCATGTTTTATAGATAAAAAAGAAACAAGGTGGGTGAAGGCTTATGAAGTATTTAAATCAATCATAAAAGTGGTCTACAAAGCAGTCAAATCCTTGCAGAATGTTCGTGGAAGATTTTAGAAAGAGCTGATTACATGATACGGTTTCTTGAAGCGAAATTATTTATAGAAGAGTATCAAGACGTTCAAAGAAGTTACATCAGTAACATGTTGTGCATGCTGTACAGGAAATTCATATATATATAGATCTATCAAAATGGTTTTACCAACGCAAATGAATCGTGATATGCTTGTAATATAATACTTAATGATATAAGGAATAGAGAAAAATTCAAGTACGTGTCTCTTGTTCGATAACATCGAAATAAAAAGCTTGGATAATGTGAAATGAGTTTTTGAAAACACCATTTTCGTCGCAGAATAACGAGCAAGTAAACTGATCTTTTATTGGGATGAATGGATACTCTCATTCCACGTTTGTTTCAATGAAACTCTATTCTAACGCTATTCTAACGTCAACGAACATCACCAACACAATAAAAAGTAATAAAAAGATATCTCAACGATCAAGCATCCTTGAACTATATTTGGAGTTAATAATAATAAAATTATAACATATACACACATCTCTGACTCGGAGGTACGGTCAATTATAACCCATTATTCTTAGTTCGTTCATTCACTACGAGCCAATAATTGTTCTTTTTTTTCTTTTGAGGGGGTTGCTGAATGATTCTGATTCTACTAAACCCTTAGGAGAGTGAAACGGCGCGAGAAAAATGGGCTAATCGACGTGGTCTACGAACGCGATATCGTCAACATTTTGTTTCGCCACTTCGAGCTCCTAAAAATGCTTAACAACGAGTATAACGATCCTGTCTCACGAAATATATACATATGTGTATAAAGTACATCCCATTTATATATATATATATATATATATATATACACACGCTATTAATTTTTTAACTGTTAAAAAATGTGAACAAATTTTTTAGATGAAAGTCATTCGATTTAACGTAGAACACTGAATAAGATTTGAAACATTCGGAAGATGATTCAAGTTTCAAATTAAATTTCTCCCATCAAACCAACTTTCATATGAAAAATTTGTTTATAGATTTTAATAATTAGATGTAAAATAGTATATTTATATTTGAACTGAACACGCTGTACATATGTATATAGATCGCGAGAAAGTTTTTAGAGTTTATTGCTTCATCTAATCTAGAATTGAACCGCGAGTACGACCTCGGCGCTCAGCCATTGAATTTTTCTGGTATTCTCATTCACGTCGAATATGAATCGATTAGGCGTCATTGGGGTTCGTTTCATTTCATTAGAAGATTACAATATAGAAATGAACGATCTTAAGACGACACTAAATTGACCCACCGTGGACAAACCCGAAGTACGTAGTGAATGAGCACTTAACGTTAATCAGTCCTACACGTTGGATTAAACGATCCACGCTAAAGAACCGAAGCCGTAGCGCCACGGGAGGAACCTGCCGTTCTTTACATCCTGTCAGCCGAGAAGTTGCAACGTTATATACCATTCTCTTCATCATTTTCTTTTTCTATATATATCGAAAATACCGCGTGCCAGCGGCCCGCGACTCATTCACCAACGACGTGACATAATAAAATACGATGTACAATAATCGAATAGACACTTTTTGCTGTACAACGACGGATAAGAAAATAACAAAAAAGCGATCGACAGTTTTCATATTAAGCCGTCATTTAATTCTACGGTTCGTCGTCGACGCCCTTTTCCTCATATATCCACCAACAACGCTCCTTTCCTGATTCTAAAATCGTACAATAGCTACCTATTTATAAGAACAACAAGATCCCACGTTCCATCGTAACAACGACGACGAGAATACTGATTATTGGTGTTTTGGCAGCCGATATCCGCGCAGCACGCGAATAACAATTTCCTGATTCTCCTACTCCCTCGATCTTCGATTTCATTGATTTCTTGATGTTTCTCGAGTATTAGTTTTTCCGATATAGTCCAGCATCGGTCAATGTATGGCCAAACGTTCTTCATAGGAAACCTAAAGAGCCGGAAGAAATTTCTTTTCCTCTAGCAAAGAGCATGCGACTCGTAGCGAGAAACAGACAGATGGGCAGTGGTTTCTTGATTCTTCAACGACCAATCGGGAAATAACTGTCGCGCGAAGCACCGACCATTCTTCATCTTCCAAAGTCTTAGACGTTTCCCGTCCATCGCCAGGCACTTTTGCCGCTTTTGAGGAACCGACTGTCTCTGATCGATCAGCAACTCGCCTCCTTTGGCAGATTTCCTTAGAACGTGATCGTGCCGAACTGGTGGAAGCGGTATACGGTGGTCGGTACACGAGGGAACACGCGTGTGTCATTACGGACACCATACTATCGAGCGGAACGGTCGATCCGACAGTTTCGTTCTGTCCAGTGCTTCGCTGGCTGGGAGGCCGGGTCGGAGAGTTACGTGGACGTCGAGGGTGACGACGAGATTGGATCTGGCTGATAGTACCTCATGCCGTTTATCTGCAATATTTCATATTATATGTAATTGGGAATTATCTTCTTAATATGTATTTTTTTATAGAAAAAATCGCGGTCCACGGTGATCTTTAATTATAAAATTTAATAGAATATTTAATTCAATTTAATTCGGATAATTTCTTTCCACTGAATGTTTTATTTCAATTCAATTATTTCATATGATTAATATTTTCTTCGACATTGTTTCCACTTTATGAGATTTCCGAAACAATTTAATATAACGTTTGTTCTTCTAACACTAATATTTTCTATTCTAATACTATTTTATAATATTTCTGTTATTCTGTTATTCTTTCACATCTAGATCTTTCAATCTTGTAAAGTTTGAAGAAATTGATATGTTTTTAGCACTATGATAAACTATTCTTTTTTTCTTAATTATGAGATTTTTTATATCTGTGATATATGTACTTCTAGAAATATTTACTATTTTAATACATTTTTCTATTATTTTACTACTTTATACAATACACCGGTTATTTTTATTTTATTCAGAATCTAGTTTTTAGAACTTTGCGTATCTCCTTGTTAATACCATAAAAGGAACTGTAAAGAGACCGTACCGTCATGTCGTATTCCGTGATATACGCAGGAATCTCCAATTGCTCGGGAGACATCACGTCATAAAGATACTCTACTCCAGGTAAATTGTGAACCTTCTGTTTGATGGCTGGAGCCATGAACGTCGTGAACCACCACGTCACCATCTGCAATAGATAACAATGGAATTACTGCATTTATATTCGCAAGTTTGATATTATCACATTTTCACACTTGTTTAAATCAACGAGATATTTCAGTTCAACGATTAAACCATATTAGAACGATTTATACACTATCATTATTCTTAAATTGACAAGGAGAAAGAAAAACGGAGGGGTCCAATTATTTTCCTCCGCTTCATCGACATCGTCGTTTGCCTTATTTGGTGGTTCCTTTGAGAACATTTTGTCTCACTAGCAATGCAAGATCCAGTTCACAAGATACCGATTGGTCTCCCGGAGGGTCAAGAATGTGTTTGCATGAATTTGCAAATCGCAAGCGCGAAAACGCGTTTGTTAAATGGCTACCGGAAAAGCAGGAAGTTCGATACGATCGTGTGATTAACATGGAACACAAATGTGGGAAATACAATAATAGAAGACGTTATTACGCCTTAAAACTTGGACTTTATCGACACTCCTTATCGATTCTTATTTAAATTTATTATGCTGAATTATGATAGTGTTTCTGAATGCGTAAAAATTTTCCATTAAAATTGATATATCGATACACATCAGTAGGAAAAATTGATACATTTTTGAATAGTTCATTGGTTTTGTGTTTACCTTAGTCCAGAAAGTCGGGTGGATAATGTAGAAGTGTTTCAGGTTCTTCTTATACCTGCAATAGAAACATTTTAATATTAATGTATATTGATATATATTTAACGTGTATAACTCATTCACATGCATTTGATTAAAAATGTTGACACGTTTAATGAATTTTTCATTTGGAATAGAAAATTTTCTTTTACAAGAACCAGTTTTGCCGATAGAAATCCTTCTCAACATTGCATCACTTCTCTTCATCTAATACGTCAATTTAGTTTTCATGATCATAACGTTGAATTATGCATAAAATTACGTATCATTTAAATTAATGCTATATACGACTAATTGCTACGAACAGTATATAACACGATGAAATGGTAAATAAATGTCCCTGAAGTAGGTATATCTTAAAATTTAATTTCTAAAGTAATGTTTTAATTCAGAAAATAAAATCCACTGTTGTATTCTATAGATATTAGTATTAGATTATACATATTTACGTATTCAAAGGTTTTGAAAAAATTAATTAAAATAACTTTAGCATTATATATTTAATGGTTTTAAATATACCATATATCAAATTAAAATTATCTTTAGAAATAAACGTTAATCAATCCACGTCTTCTTAAATTTAATTTTAAAGTTTCGATTTTAGCTTAGTTCATCGAAAACCACGATATTTATTATCTAAAAACAACGATCATTTAATACTGATTTGAGAAGAAGCAAGCTCACTTGCAACGAAAATATAATTATTAAAAAGATAGAGTTACAAGAAAAAAGACTCACTTGTAAGGAAGCACGTTGTATACTTCGCGCAACCAATGTAGACTGGGATAGTTGTTGCTAGTTGTTAACGTGTGGAAATAAGCGATAACATAGTCGCCTTTAACAATTGGATCCAACAACTGTATCAGGTACAGAAGTGCCTGAAACAAAAATAAGAAACTTTCCTTAGTAAATTTTTAACAAAATTTTGAACTGCCGAATTATTTACACGTTAGATTAACCATATAAATTATCTTTTAATTTACACGAACTTTTCTCTGAACAGAGTTTTCTCTGAACTGTATTACATACTAGCAAAAGCTTAATGAAATTTATGACACAACGTAGCTTAAGCAAAGCGAGTTGCGTAATTGGAACCAGTCATATCTCTTTCTCGTATGTATATAGAAAAATTGTAACTTAAGAATACAAGTGACAAATGTGGTAGTGCAAACCCGTATTATGGTAATACAAGACATTATAATTTTTGCAGCAAAAACAGTTGATTATCCTTATTCATAATTCTCTGCTTGAAAAAGATTTTAAATTCAGATCTCAAAAAAATAATAATACAATAAAAATTATTTGTTTTTTCCCTCACATCTTTTTATGCCTCTATTTTTTTTAACAGGTCTTTAAATAAAAACTTCCCCTCGAAAGAAATAATTGATTCATGTTGTCTATTCTCTAAAATTCTTATTAGTTTTCAACTCTCGACTTTAATTTAATAAACTTAAACACTCCTACGCGTATGTTACAATTCTGCAAAATGATATAAATCACCTAACGATATAAATCTCCTAACGATATAAATCACCTAGCGATATAAATCATCTAGTTCATAAAAAATTCTTCAAGATCAAGACATAAGTTACATTCGATGATAACACATAAGCTACATTTCATCGTTTAATCCAATTCCTGAAGAAATATTTCCAAAAGATGTTAGTTTGTGTATTGCACATCATCTTTTGTTTTATATTATTTTATTAAATTATATATGATCCATTTTGTTTTATTAAAAAAAAAATATTGTGCATCTATTATTCCTAATATATTCTTATTCTATTAACCTAATATATTCTTTTCGCAGAAAATCTTTATAAATGTCCAAATCAGCCATTGTATAGAGTTCTGTGCGAAGGTTCGACAAGTGCTTTGCTCTTTTCGGTGACAAGGCCTCTGACCTGATTTCCACGACCCCCGTGACTGGGGCGAGGAACCTGAGTACTAATTCCAGTTGTGGCGGTGCGATCGATTAAAACGTGATAACGAGTGCGCTTCGCGGGGATCAAAGACTCCCGTTTGTGAGCATCTTGTGTACCTTGTGACGTTTGACCGATTTCATGGTGCAGTTCAACGAGAGTAATTTCGATTTTCGGGACCAAACGGAAGGACGTGTGTTCCATTAGTGGAAACGTGAATAAATTTACCGAGGGACTGCTACTTCGACGAGTCGGGTTGCTATTGTAAATAGATCAGATGGTATTCGTCTGGCGAAACGATAAAACGGACATACCTTTGATGTTAGAGAATTTTTGGAGAATAAATATCGATGAGGGACGATGAAATAGAGGTAATTCTGATTTTATTTATAGAACTTTTGGGAAGTTAAATGACAACGTGCGTGTTACACGAAACATTTTGAAATTTCATTAACATTGTAACGAGACACGACTAGCGTGATTGTATTAGTAACATTTAAAACGAATCCGAGAATGTATGTACAAATTACAACATAAGATATTTATTGCAAGTGTAGATTTCGCAAAAATCAATTATCGATTGTATCAGTAATCTACGATATTTAGTGAGATCATCCTTATCATTAATTTCTGTTAAATCGCTATTCACCTTGTATATCAATCTTTTATGAAGTATATATTTCCAATAAATGTCTTGTAATTTCTATTATACATTATCGGATTGCTTTCAAGTTTTACCAATATACTCTGAGAGCTTCAATTTTATGACACATCGGAGTAACAGCTAAAGATTATAGACATTGATTAAAAGAAAAAAAAGGCACTAAGTTATCATGCTATGAATGTCCCACAATAGATCAATAAAATATTATGTTATGAAGCATAATTGAAAGTTAGGCTTACCTAAGCAGAAACTTCTACATGTACGTATAAATTCTATGCAATGCACAGAAATGCAAAACCGCATTAGACACACTTAATTACATTTTTGTGTTTTTGCAAAAATTTTAATAGACGTTATCTAAATTGTAAATTTATTTCACAAAACTAGAACAGATACCTACGTGCGTAGGTTCTAGCTGCAGTTAGATCAATTTATGACCCTACTTAACGCTTTACTCTATGACGTTATTCATATCGTTTCCATCAAGTATTACACATATATACGAAAAGTTTGCGATTGAGAAAGGGAGGAAGAGAAAGTCGGTCGTTTCCTCCTGTCAGATATCGTTCCAACTGGAATGGGTGGTAGTGTCGGTTTCGAAGATTCGCCAACCCTCTGATATGTTTCTTCCCTTTCGTTCCTTGACGTCGTCGTCGGTGACGTCAAGAGGTCTGCGCGGGTCAAACGTGTATTTTAATCCGATATCACGGCCGACGTCGCACACATGTGGGTCGAGCGATATTGTGATATTAAATTCTGCGTTCTAGTAAATTGGGACGTCCGAGGAAGATAGGGAATGTAATGCAGATTCCTTTTATAGATAGCTTGTTTCAAAGATTTACTTTTATTTTGATTGATCGAAGGTGTGATGACTGTATGTATTTTTAAGATCATTCATATTCTTCATTTCACGATATATTTTGTATTCTTTTTTTTTCAATCGATGAGATTCGAGAAATGGATAGAAGATAGGTTTAAAATACGAAAGGAAGCAAAGATTCGATGTTCGATAAGGAAGATACATACATGATCATCGGTATCGGTGTTTTAATATCTATTTACCTGCTGTTGAAATATAAATTGAAAACATCAGCGACTCATATCGCAGATGTTTCTTAAGACTCAATTTGCGTCAAGAGTTTGATCCTAAGCAAATGGAAACGTCACGAGGCGTCGTATTTTATACGCAATCTTTTCACAAATAAAAAAAAAGTAAATTGTATACTTTTTTACGTTCGTCAAAATGGATTTGTAGATTCGCTTTGATTAAACAATTTTTGCTGATTTCCATAAATATTTTCTCTACTCCTTTCACTCCGCAGAAACATCCGTTAAGAGACGAAAAATTCGTAACGAAAAAATCTTTTCAAGTATCACGTATGAAAAACAAAATTTTACGAATGATAGAAATTATTGCGCTTCGTGGATTCTAAATTTTAATCAAAATTAATCTATTCAACGTTTAAATTCATCTTCAGCATTCTTCTTACGTGCACGAGAGATTACGAGCTAAACAAAGAAATCGGAAACGAGATATTGGCGAGTTGACCGATATTCTTAGTTTGGTTTAATCATCTTTGTAAATACCGAGCTTGATATAATTAAATAGTTGAATAATCGCGAACCAGTCGCTCGTTAATATTAAAGTGTCGTTTATATTTGACTTTATGTGTAATAACTTGCATTATAATTTACGTCATAATATGCGAGAAGTGTTACAATTTGTCACTCGAGAAGAAAATATGTTAGAACAAAAGAAGCTAGGAAATTTTGTTCTAGATAATCGAACGTAAAAGTTCGCAAGGAGTTTTGTACGATATAAATATATTGAATCGAGGTCGAGTTTACTTGCACTGCATTGTCAGCATGAGATCTATCGGGTTGGCAACTAAGTGATTGCGGGTTTTGTCATTAGGTGGTATTGACAAAATCCGCAATTACTTAGTTGCCAACCCGATATTTAACTCGAGTTCTCTGCTAAATATATGGGAATTACGCGTATGTTCGTGGACGAGGCTGATATCGTCGGAAGAATGAACGTTCGTTAATCGAAATCGAAGGTACAGACAGAAAGAGTAAAGCGTGGCCTTTGTATATTCTTGGAATATTCGAAGTGCTCTTGCAAGATGACTCATCGTGATTTTGCTTTGAAAAAATGCGAATATCGCCAACCTCGTGATTCGACGTATCGCGTATGATGACGCAATGACCGTGCTCGGTCTCGGAAGTGTACCTGTGTCTGTCGCGTCGAATTGGAAAATTGAGAAAGCATTGAATCACCTGGCTTTAGTACCAAATTGCTTATCTCATCGACCAAATGTGTACGAAAGTTTGCAGGTATGAAAGTTAGAAAACTTGGGAATAGAGAAATTGAAAAATTTGAAATTTGAAATTTGTGGAAAATTCGATAATTGAAAAATTGGAATAGTTGAAAATTCAGAAATGTATAGACAGGGAAATTTGAAACGACATGACGAGCCTGAAATTCGGAGATTCAAAAATTTGGAGATCCACGAATCGGAATATACAAAAATTCAGATAGATTCGAGGATTCAAAATTCGAAAATTTGAAAATTTAAAAATTTAAAAATTGAAAAACATTTCAGATCCGAAATCTAGAAAATTCAGAAACATTCCATTTTAAAGTCAGTTTCCTTTTTATATTGAACGATACCTAAAGTAAGATCCTTTCGGAGATATAAGATACAAGATGAATAAAACAAAAGTACTCAAAAATTTCCTCATCATGAATCTTCGATAACGCCAACAAAAGAACAAAACAAAATGGAATATCCAACACCTACTCGACTAAGAAAGGTTCAATAACTTCTGTATCAAAGATGGAATATTAATAAATATAGGCTACGATATTTTATGTAATCAAAGAAGAAGGTATTCTGAAATATCGATGATTTAACGACGGCATAAAATTAAGCTCTGCGACGAGCTTTAAGAGAGCTATCTGTATCATGACCCTGAAATCTTATTATCTCGGCAACACGTTTAATTAGCGTACACCGGTTGAACGTTTCGATTCTCTCTTTCTCTGTGCTTCTCGATTATGTACAACGTTCGAAAAAGTCTAAGTAGAACGAGAAACGATTTTTGGAGAACCTCTTCCTCGACGTATTTATCATACATAATGTGTGTGTATATATAACCATAGACTAAGATTATTTTTGGCAGCAGCCTTCTACGACGCTGTTGTAATTTTTATCCTGTTTCGTTTCAAGGCGGCCGAAAGTAAAATTAGTCGCACGTCGAGGAAATAAATAATATGTATAGAGCCGTTTAGTATTCCTTGCGTTTCGCATCCCCAAAGAGTCCTTTGTCTACACGGAAACGCGTATCGTGGAAATTGAAAATTTGCATATAATCCTGGGTATCGCTTAGCGTTCCAATAAAATTAATACGATCGTGCTTGAAATTGTGTTATTTGATTAGTGGAAATTTTCCTTAGGTTTTGAATGTTTGTTCGACAGTTTAATCTCAGATGTAATCAGATTAACGAAGATTTTTCTTTGAGATAAATGAAATTAAATAGATTAATGAATTTCTGTAAGAACGATCGGTGTACTTTAATTTCAATTTACCAACTACAATAAACAATGAAGGTCGATTGTTGACGTCAGCTACAACTCTATGAAGTCTGGGACGTATAATGTCATTTAAAAAAACTGAAGGTGATCTTGATTTTTTATTGAAAACATTGTTTTCCTATATGCTACATAGCCTACAACTTGACGGACACGAATCGATCGGGTCTTGTAAACGTAACAACGTTTTTAAGTTTTCAGAGGCATAAACAAACATACGTACATATGTTAAGGCTAAACACAATGGTCTCTTCGTAGCATAGTGGCTTAATATAATTTAGTAAACTACGTATTCAAATTGCAGCTGTGATTGTATCAAAGGATGAATTAGAAACGAAACAATTGTGAATTATTCTCTTCGTTAATAATAGCAATATTCATGCACCAATAATGTTTGATTATACCATGTATAATGGTCATATGATGATGTGTACGATTTAAATTTAGCGACTGATTTTTGCGAAAATTGTTGATGCAATATGTCTCATATAAACACCTACAGAATTCTTTGTGAATTTTCCTCTTAACGATTTGTATGACAAACGTGAAAAAGCTCAGAAGAATAACAATATACGATTAACACTTCTATTACTATAATTTGAATAAAATTATGGTCAATAAATATATCTGACACTAATAGACAATTTCTATATAAATTTATTAAAAACGTTGAAACATCTAACCTGATCTCTAACGTAATTTCATTTGATGAAAATTTAATTGCTTCTTAATGATGTAATTTTTTATTCATCCTTCTCAACCCCTTCTATATATAATGGTTTCTCGTAAATTCAACCAATTATATTATAAAATGATTCATTCCTATTCTTTTTCCATAATATAAAATTCTACTTTCAAACAGTATAATATAGAGCTAATATATAAATATAGGGCAGCTTCCACATTCTAAATTCGAGCGATAATCACAAAGCAAATTATGTGAAATTTGATATAAATTCTTTCCGTATGCTTTCCGTTATATCTAAAATCCACTGAAACTCGGCTATTTCAATTTCCAAAGTGACGAGATCAAGCAATATATTCTTCTTTCAACGTGTTTTGAAGGAAAGTAAAGAAACAGATCAGTTCTAGAAAAAGAAGACGAACGACTGGCTGGGAAATCAAATTTTCCGCAGAAAATATCGTGGATAGGTTGTCGATACCTTAAACGTCAGGACCGTAAGGATATTGAATAGACCGGGTGATCGTAACGACGTGGAAGCCAGGCGAGAGCATGTCCTTTCGCCGTAGTTTTTCACGAGCCGATAAATGTGTGACCTGAAATTGCTCTCGCGAGGTCAGGGGGAGAATGATCGAGTGCGTCCTTGAATCTCGGACAGCGACCTACATCGAAGCAGGAGGAACCGGAGCCGCCACTTCTTTTGCCTTGTTCTTTCGACAGCATTCTATATATTTTTTTTATTGCCTGATCTGTCACTCTGGGGATAGACGTTACCGCGTCCTCGATCCTCGCGCAATTTCCTTCAAGACCACGTACGTTCATTCCATGTCAGTTGGTGTTCCATTGCGTATAATTTCGATGATCCACGGTCGCTTACAGAGTTTCATGAATCTTGGAAAATCGGGAAGAATGAATTATCGTTGATACGATTTTTACATGAATGGATGAGTGAGAAAAAAAATTAATGAAAAGAAGGATAAGTAAAGGAATGAAAAGTAGAAGAACAGGGAAGAAAAGAGCGAAGGAAAATAACGAGAAAAAGAAAGACGGGATAAATTGAAGGAACGTTAGACGAGCAATATCGAACACTGAGCCGTGAAACAGGACAAACTTCTATCAGCTATTCAATTGTACGATCATGCTTATTCACCAATTTATCGATCAATGTAATTCAAGTGTAAATGAATTTGACATTAAGTTACAACTGCAAGCAGATTATTTGATCGACAGTTGCCACCTAACAAAAAGTACCTGATTCCTAGTACACTCGGCAAAATCCACTAGAAACACAACTGCAAACCTTTTTCTTATCATTTCAATTTACTAAAACCATCTCTACCTCGATATATTCATCTCATTACCTCGATAGATATGTTACGAATATGAAGGAACAAACGAACAGGGAAAAGAAACGATATTAGAAGAAAACAGAAATTTTTGTTAACGCAAAAAAAGGTGGACAGAGGCTCGTTAGCATGGCAATTCGTTCGGTCCATCGATTACGATCGACGTCAGTCGTGAGCCATGGGAAAAATGAGTTGATCGGTGCGTGATCGGGGCGAGGTCGTGCAGATGTTTCCATTTCGATCGGCCGCCGGTTATTTCCGGCGTTGTCGACTTTTCCTCAAAGGAAATAACGTTACGCACCACGCAGAAAAGGGTCACGTGTAGGGACCAGAACAAAGTTTTTCCCAGGGCGGATCCGCCGGCACGACGTTGCAGAGGAGCTGGTGCGCCCTCGGCTTGGGAGTTGTTCCGTGGTCGGTCTATTTCTGGACGTGTAAATATCGATTCGCCTGGCGGTACTGCGCTCGTCGCCACTCCACCGGGATGAGGACAGAGCCGAGAGGACGAGAGCAACGAGCAAAGATATTGATACACGCAGGAGTAATGAGATCCTCGCGAGTGCAACTGACGTGATGCTTCGAGGACGTATTGTGTATCGAATCAATGGAAAGTTGTACTCGACAGAGGCAGAACGTGTCTTTCGTATTTCCTTGGTTGGGATAGATGACAGCTTGGAAGAGATAGCGAGGTGAAATGCGAAAATGATAGCAAATTATGGTAGTTTGTTTGAGGTAATCTGGAAGAGTTGACTAATGTCGAGATTGACTGTCGTGTTTTTCTTGGAAGTTTCTCTGTCGATAAAAACTTTGTTTTCCTCTAGATTTGATATTATAGAAAATTAGAAGTTTGTATAAGTACGCGGAAACAGTTGTGTGGAATAAATGTTGTAAGAGAAATGCGGAAGAGATTTGTTTAGATTATTTTATATGAAAGACATAAAGCTTCTTTTGAGCTGAAATAGAATTTACTTTTAAATTTGACGAAAAGTATAAGTACGAGTCGCTTAGCAGTCACGCTGATTCATTTCACAAATTAAAACGCACAGAGCTATTAAAAACTATTGATTTAAAAACTAATTATATTTGTTAATTCCCTTTAAAATTTACAATTCTTTATACCATCTTCTTATGATAAATAAATTTATGAAAACGAGGTTTCGTCTCCTGAGACGTGTTAATTATATACCTTGACAACGTAAAATCGATATTTTTGTACATAGCGGAATTGATCAATTTGACTATTAAAAGGCTCATATATCCGAAAAATTTGTAATTTGATTATTCACATAATTAATTATGCAACAATTGAATGTAGCGTTCGTGAATAATTTATGCGACAATGCATGGACACAATTTCTACCACGAAACATCTATGCACGTATTGAAAGATTTCACGAGCGGAAGTTGAACTTTCACATATCACGTTCAACTTTGAATCTCGCCAGTCTGGCTATTGAGAGGCAGCGTCAGTGATGCAAGATGATTCACTTAAAGGGCTGTCCGTTCAACATGCTAACCTATGGTCAAAGCTATCAAACGACGATCGAATCACACGTCGCGTCGCGAAGGATTTGGTAAAATCATCGAATAAGCGTCGTTCTGAATAAACATTCGATCTGGCCAATGAATAATTCTAAATCGTTTCCGGTCCTTGCTATTGTCGCGTCTCTCTGCTGAATAAACAATTTGCTAATTCCTTCTACCAATGTTCGCTTCACGTTTTATCATATATTGTTCACTATTTTTCGAA
Source organism: Bombus haemorrhoidalis (assembly GCA_014825975.1). Classification (NCBI taxonomy): domain Eukaryota; kingdom Metazoa; phylum Arthropoda; class Insecta; order Hymenoptera; family Apidae; genus Bombus; species Bombus haemorrhoidalis. The sequence continues at coordinate 5,438,929 of CM026164.1, read as the reverse complement.
GAGAACCTTCTAAAATTAAATTCAAAGAATCGAACGTCCTTTTCGAACGATTTCCAACTCCGTTTGAATATTTATAAACGTGCTCTCGTTAATTCTCGATGCCGATATTCGATGAAATACCGCCACCGTATCTCGTATACGCCGACACTTTCATTTATTGCGAATTTCAACATATATTCATTGGCAGATTTAATTTGTGGTAGAAGATATCTTTTTAAACCCCTAAAAAAGAAAATTCTTATTAAAAATTACGAACGTAACGTTTCGCGTAAATACATAAATCGCCGTGTTATCATTGTCATCATATTATCTGTATGAATCTCCTTTTGATTACTGTATATATATATGTACGTTACAATCCAAAAAATTAAAAAATCTGTCTATGTGTAATCTGAAAAAAGTGGAAAAAAGAAGTTTTTCCAAAGCTAATTAGGAAAATATAATCAGACTTTTATTTTACCCACTAAATGTTGTATTTTAGGTATATTTGTATAGTATCTCTGTAATATATTTGTGTTACGTATATTTGTATAATGTGAAGCTTCCCATAAATACATAAACATTGCAAATCCATTAATGATATTCCATTCAAGCATATTGTGGATCCTATGTTCCAATACTAGAAAATATAATAATCCACAAAATCGAAAAGATCCAGTCGGTAGTGGTTTTTATTACGAATGCCCCTCAATTTCCTTTTAATGTCGAGATATGTTAAACGAATCGATCTGCTTGTAAAGAACCGCAAAACACGCTAGGCCCATAATAAAAGAGGCGAGGTTAGCCCCCTACAGCGCAGTGTATTGATTTCAAGCTCTCACCAAGCTTTCCTCTCGCGACTATGTTTCATTACGCGTTCTTTTCTACGTTTTTGAATCACGAGACGATCACTGCCTGTTCACGTGTTCGTGGTACGTTCGTGGATGGTTAAGAATAGGGCCGGATAAAAGGTGAAAATTTTAAACGCCGATTGCACGTAAACCGGGGTTGATTGTTCTTCGGAGAAATCTATTCGATTTATTCAGCAGTGTTTGCGCATTACGGTGAACGATTGTAGTGCTTTTAATAACTATAGCATACTTTTGTTTACGATTCCTCCAGAGATTTAATGCGTTGGAAAATATACAAAGCGTCTTTTTATACACAGATCGTCGTAATTTGTGAAATTTCGGAGAAACTACGTTTTTTCAGTTCTCCGAAGGATAAAAAACATATTTTTGGAGTGTTTAATTGTAGAAATGTGATAATAAATTAGCAACCTCCTAAGGTTCGAACAATATTCAATGTTCATACTGAAAAAATTAAAAATAACAAGTTGGATATAAAACACTGCAGTGTTTGTATTATATCGACGTACTGCAACGAAAAACACACTGTCTTGTACGAGTAAAATGCTGGAACATTCGTACGAGTATGTTTGGAGCATGAACGTAATCTTTTAGGGTGTTTGTGAGTAAACACTATCTGCAATTTCCTGCATTTTGTATCTTTACGACGGAATGGTGCTAATCTCGCGAGCAGACATGCTAATTCAAAATATCATACAATTATATGTACGGTAAAGCTAGAATTCGTTATCTCTCGAGTAATTGCTTTACATTGCGTATTCGATAAGCAAAGAGAAATAACAGAGTCGCAAGAGAATAAAGGAACAAGTAGTCGGATAAGTTTTCGAATACTAGCATCGAAAATTATCGATCTAAAGTGGTTCGTGAAAGTATTTCAACGCTTATAGAGAAATTTTATGAGTATGATCCTCTTACGTTATCTAAGTTTGATTTAGAAAAGAATGAATTTATTCACTTTTGTATGGTAAATATAGGATAAATTAATGTTATTAGAATAAATTAAATGATATAGATCTATGTTAAAAAAAAGATATGCCTTGTTCTCTTTTGTCCTCAATGCCTTAATTACACGTTCTCTCCAACAGAGTATCCATTATTCATCCAATAATTATACGCACTCGTTTACTAACTATACTCTATACTAATTTTTTGCTAAAGATATGACCGCAATGAACTACTCATAACCTAGATTTACAGATTTCTAGATTGATTCAGCAATATATTTATGATAGTCATATTTCGTCATAGTTGGAACGAAATTTCAAAAAGTTTCGTATAACGCACGTAATATTTTAATAAAAATTCCCCATGCAAGTTCGAATATTTTCACGTGTCACTATAGATTGGAAGATCGTTTTCGAGGCTCGATAAATTTCGATCTTACCTTGTCTAGATTGACTTTAGTGGCGGGGAACCATTTGCCGACGAACACGACGACCGGTCGACCCTGACGATCGACACCACTTTGATAGAGGCAGCCAATTCCTGAAACTTCCGACAGATCCTCCGTTTTCGCTCTCCTGAGGAGCCTCTCGTATCTGAAACAATGGAACAAGAGCCACTTCGATGATTGTTCTCAGAATATTTAGTCGCTACAATAAGTCTCATGGGCTATAGACTGACAGTTGATAAAGTATTACTTGAAATATTGACAGAAGCCGTATGTTGCCTTATGCCGTTTAGTTTCAGTGTATTTTTTCTTCCACTGAAACATTCAGGAAATTAATTTGTTAGTCAACGAGTCTGCCATTAATCGCGTACCAGAGTTGATTGTTTTCACACTTTCAGCCTTTTTAATATTTTGGGAAATTTTTAGATTTCTAAAGAACCTTTAATCAATGTTACTCATATATATATGACACTATCATATAATCATAATTATATTTTCACATATTATATAGCCAGACTATATAGATTGAAAATAGAAATGATACTTTTTATAAAAATACCGATTTATCGATGGAAAAATGTCAAGACACTGAAAAGTATAACTAAACAGCATATTACGGCAATAGAACTGTATTCGGAAATATAATCTTCAATTAAAATTTCTCTCGAATGAATTTTCATTCGTTGTATCAATTATGGCTTACGTTTCTCTTCTTTTCTACGATTAATAAGACCTTCTCGTATATTTGTGCATACGTTATAAATGCATTTTTCAATTGTATTTTAAATGAGATGGAGATCGCCTGATCCCATTTGCACAGAGAACAGTCGAAACGATTGATATTTGAGCAAAGAAGTCTTGTTTACAAATCGCTTATAACCTAACTATATGGACCACGTCACTCTCGTAACCGACTGAATCAATAAATCGTCTGACATTTTCTAACAAGCCCGACGTCCGATGTTTATTCGATGCATCATACGTTATAATTATATTGCAAATAATTACGACTACAACATGGAGGCAGGTAACGTTTGTTTGTCTAGTCTGTCTGCAGAGGCAATAATCTTACTGTCAGCAATGAATTTCAAACAAAAGATCCAATTGAACGTAATTTAGCAAGTGACGATACGCAAAGTAGCTCGTTTAAATTCGAAGGTTGGAATCTTAAAATTTACATTTCTCTTCGACAATCGAATATTCACGATAAGAATCGAATATTCATGTTGCCAGCGATGTAAGTTTCACCCTGCAATCGCCGGTGCAGAATCGCACCGAAAATTCCAGCCGGTGGCGCAACTTCATCGCTAATTTCATTCGTTACGGATTGTTCGTGAACAAGAAACATAAAACTGGTCGACTCGTGTCTGGAATATCGACGCTGTATCACGTAGCGTTAATCGCGGTGACGAGGAGAGCGTGCGGTTTTGCGAAAACATGCGACCCACTGGATAGCAATCTCACAGCACGAACTCGTATAATCCTCTAAATATGTATCTCGTAATTAAAATGTTATACTACTGACCCTGGGAATATGAACTATGCCTATGTTTATGATGGAAATTTTATTGTATCGGTGTCGTAATTTGATGTTTACCATGTGAAACTCGTCCATAATAGAGAACATAAGTGTGAATTTCATAATACGATACTCGTAGTGATGAAGTTCAGAATGTGTGGCTCGTAATATGAAATTCGCAACACGAGGCTCTTAATATAAATTTTTCTAAATAAAGATCGTGACAGGGATGGACGTATAATTTGTGATACAGAGATTAGAACAAGAACATTGCGATATAAGCCTAATTACACGAATCTTATTATATAAAATTATAAAATTCATCTTACGGAAACTCGTTGTATGAAAAGTTCGCTATACATCGTGTCTCATAAAACCATCCTATAAAATGTTCGATATTCATATTAGATACGAGGTAAAATATTAAAAGTATACAAAATAGGAGAGTTAAATTTATGAAAGATGTTACAATTTCATTTTACCATATCCTCAGTTCAATTTTTATATAATAAAATATTTTGTCACGCCTGTTTTAGAAATATCAAACAAGAATCAGATATTTTTTCATTTTACCAATATAATATGTCCTTTTTGAGAAACAACAAGGTAGATTGTTTGCAATACGATTTCAAAATACATCAAGCACCTCTCCTTACCATATCGATATATCAAAATTGGAATATTTGGAGTAATTTTATAGCTACCAATACAAACGTCACGATATGGCTCTCCGGTTACAATCCTCCGATTATCTCAAACGTATCCAATAATCAATTGCACATTTCGTGTTACAGGTATCAGAGCAGTAACCCTAATGCGTCCAGAAAATTCACAACGAATTTTATTTTTGTGAAATATTGTATTATACTTGCGTATTTTTCCTTCGACAATATTATCTAAACGATTCACATTGTTGACAACAAATTATTAGCCTATGGAATTTATCTTATTTTAATGATCCTAAGAAATGTAGTAACGTGCGTCAGCGACGACTAACGCGGTAGTCAATGTGTTAATCGACCCCTTGAATCGAGCAGCGCCATTTCGCCGACACGCGACAGTGCCGTTTTGTCGCGTAGCGTTGCGCGTGGACGCGTCCATGAATATTCCATTCGACTAAAATCAATGAACACGTTTCACGTGCGCTCCGTGAATCGTGTTTTCACCTAATCGAGTCAAACTACGGTTAAACGGGGTTCATCCAAAGAAGCAGAATTTCGCTGACACTAAGTTCCACCGCGTCGCTATCGACCTTCCTCGTCGCAATTTTTAACTTTTTTTTTCTTCCCCTACAAAGCTAGTTTCAAGGCCGCAACACAGACCACACACACACACATACACGACTGATACGAATTCGATGAAACCGCGAGCAGAACCTTATTTACAGTGATTCGCGAAACTATGCGAACACCTATCATAGGAAACCTTTATGTAGCTACACGTACGTTGCGTGTTACAGAAAATATTTTGAAATTTTGTTAGTTTGTATCGAAATGACGACTGCCATGATTATATTGGCGAAACTTGAGACCAAGTTGAAAATGTAGTTACAAGATATTCATCGAAAACATATGTAAAGAATTAGTATATAACACGATTAGTTATCTTAAACGTATAATAAGAGTTAAAGATATAAACTCTTTAAGCATTGAAGATTATTAGTATAAGCATATAATGGATAAGTGCAAAATGTACAGTTATACTAGATATTTTGTAACTTTTATATACTACGTATATCTTGAGATTTGTTTCAAACTTTGCCAATATAATTATGTCATTCGAGTCTCATTGCATGATAAAATTTAAATATATTCGTTAGAGGCTCTTAGAAGTGTTCGAATACTTGTACGAGCAACTGTATCTTTCGATGGAACACAAAGCATTCCGTATCAGCTGATTTTCACGATGACAATTCGTGTCTGACAATGGACTGTCGTATACTACTGGCAGAATGTGACTGTTTCTTTAATTGTTATGTCTCCCATTGTCCTTCCGATGATGTCTGCTCACAGAACGCGTGCAACTATTGTTCCCCTTGTTCCCCGAGAAAAGTAGAGAGTGAGGTGAGCGTTTTCACGAGTTTAACGTGTAATCATCTTCGTATGCTTTCTTGGGTTAGCTTCGTTAGCGCGATCAATGTTGTATAAGATTTAATTAGAAAAATTTTGATAAGAGATTAAAGATAGATTTTTGCAGAATTCGATTAGATAAATCTATCTGCTCGGTTTATTTTAATTTATGACGGGAGATTGCACGTATTTATGCAAATTTATATAAAAAATTGTGGCTGTGAAACGCTCGCGACGTTTTTAATGCGTTTTATTAAATTTTGCCTACCGGATACGAAACGAGTTTGATCGGTTAATCTCAATATACTTTAGATTTAGATCATTAAAGAAATACAACGCAAACAGAAATTTGCTGTTTTAAATGTTACAACAAATGTTCCATAAATGCATGAACATTTATAATCTATCTATTAATCATCTATTATAAAAATTACAGATTCATAAATGAATAAAGAGAAACAAGTTATAATTCGATAAGAGAACGTCTCATTGAATGAATCGAATTACGAAATGGTTCACGGTCCAATTAAACATTTTTCACGGTTATTGGGTCATCGTGAGCGATCATGATTGTACGTTGATCGTTCAAGATTCCGGCTCTATTGTTATTCTCTCAACGGTCGATACGATTTTCCTCCCATGATCGTGGATTACGTCCATGAAAGGCTTACGATGCGTAAATATACTAACAATAAGCTCGCGTCATCCTAAGCTCCCCGTCTCGAAGTTGAAACCGCAGAAGAAACCCATGCGTACAGAAAAAATACAATAAAATAAAAGCAAATCAAAGTATAGTATCATTACTAAATAGTTGAAGTATAATATTTTTCCTCGAGTAGCAAAACCTGTAAAAGCTACGCTACTTATGGAGAAATCAGTTTGTTGGAGCATTACCAAAAGCAACGAAGGGCGCAAAACAAAACTGGGCGTTGGACCAAAAATAATGTTCCCGCGTATTGGAAAACGATTAAAGTTCGGCTCGGAAATCCTCGTTATATACGTGAAAGCTCCAGCGTTTTCCACCCCCTCTGTCACCCTTTTCGCAACCAGTCGCAACATCGGCAAATGTCCAACAGCGAAATTCTCCAAATTAAACGAAGCTGAGCGCACGAACGTCTCTCGCGACGTCAAAGATCAACGCGTCAGATGCGGTACATTTACGTAACACGGAAACATACGACTCGACGGGGAGGGCGGGTTACGACGAATTACCGATGAAAATCGGTACATAACGAAAAAAACAATTTTCCAATACGCACCGGTCCTCGTCTTCGATCACGTCCACCATGTCAATCATGACCATTCTGACAATGTGCACACTCTGTTATCGAAAATGTATCTGCCTCGTGTATCTCGAGCAGACACTCTTCCTCCAATTGCAAAATGGAATCTTCACAAGTTCTATCAGTAAAACTATAATTCTCTTCGCCACTGATGAAAGTTTATATTTCTACTTCGCTCTATATATCATTAAGAGAGAGAGTCTTGGTAGTGTCATCGGTCCAGATGCTAACTTCTAGACGATTTTTACTCTATTTTATCCCGATTTTAACCTACTCCTGATTCGTAAATTTATACTCGATTACCGATACGAAGTTTCGAAAGTTCAATCGACGAAAGAAAGTTTTGTATTTCACGAGAACGAAAGTTGGTAGAATTCGCGGATGTATGGACAAGGTTTGATACGAACGCACGTCTGAATTTGTCGATGGACACGACAAGCCTCCGCGACGAGTCGCAACGCACTGAGCTGCCTGAACGAGGAAGACGGGACTATGAGGCGAGAAACGACGTCGGGACGCCGCGTCTTCGTTGGGTTTGTGGGCGCGCGCCTTCGCTGGCTGCGTCACGGCGCCTGCTCAGCTTAGACTATTGCGTGTTCGATGAGTAAAAAGCCGGCAGAATAGGGGCGCGATCCACGGCTCTGTTATTACGCTCGATTCGCGAGGCGTTGACTAATTACTCACGTGTTATTATTATAACTACTAATTTCTTTTCAACCCTTATCGCTTCGATCGTCGACGGTGTTGTCAAACGCAAGCGTTCTACTTCAACCGACAACATTGACAAGGGTTAAGAATGACGAGAGTCAACTTCAAATAAAAAGTAATAATATAAATAGACAATTTTTAAACAACTTTCAGAATTCATGTTCTTCTGTTAATGGCATACGTCCGTGATAACTTAATTATTTATATTATACCTTTAAGTAACTTTCATTTTGCGACGAAAATTATATTTTTAAGGATATTCGTAAAGATTTTACGTTTATCGAAATCTTCCAGTACAAAATTCTGATTCGAAATTTAATGACAAAGTTGGACGTATCTGTCTAATGATATAATGGAATAACATGATTTAGAGTAAAGAATTATCTGCTATGCGTAACAAAGTGAAAAATAATTACGACATTTAAAAACAAAGTTTTCTACGAATATGAGTCGAACTTCTATAAATAATATTTTATGTTATAATTTTAATTTCGTTTCTCAGAAATTCAGCCAAATTCTCGATAAATAAATTTCATACGATTTTCCACTTAGAGAACGACTTTTCCGTTACTGCGGATCAATTGAAAACACCTGCATTTAACATTATAGATACTATTAATTATACAGACAGCACATACGTTAATTCTAAGTGCAGAATTCCCTGAATCAGTGACACTGTGATGCATGACACGCACGTGTCACTGGAATATGCGAAATTGGGAGCGTTCCCAAACAGAAAGCTGTCGCTTTTCATCTAGCCCTATTGACTGATTACGCGAATAACGTTTGGCTAACGTAGCAGGGTCGATGCGTTATATTTTTCATCACCTAACGTGAATTTTTAGACGTGGGTTCACGTAGGAATGCATGATGCACGCGTTTTGTACAAGGTTATTTCTAGCTGCTTCTATTTTCCAATCCGATTCTTATATCTGATTCTTCTACGTTGACTAATTCCGACTATGTCAGCCAATGACTATAAAAGTACGGATCTAATACGGTTTTTAGTTACAATAAATAGTTTGGAAATTGTTTCAGTATGTTTCGAAATTCTAGGATTATCTTGCGCGACTTCGTTAACTATTAATATCGATAAATTGACAAATTCTATTGCAGAAACAATTTTTATAATTTCACTTTTTAACATTAAATAGCTTGTATTTTGTAAGATGAATACACAGGATTTTACTTATTTTATCATCACTGTCCTTGTCGAAATATTAGCAGCGAAGGTCTGCGGCAAATGTTTGGTTTGCATAATACACATACGAATGAAATTTGTAAAGAACATTCTAATTTGAAGTACAACTGTGATAATGTTCATTCTGATAATGATACAGCACAAATTAAACGTAGAAAAATTACTATTATAAGCGTTAATATCAAGTCATTTAAAAATGTTATTTGAACAATTTGACAGAATTACGACGATACATTCTGCTTTCCCCCCCTGTAAATTCGTGCAATTGTCAGAAGTTTGGAATTCGAGTTGACTATTTTGTTTTGCAATTGGTTAATTCTATGGCGGGTATTGTTATATCGATGGCTCGACGCGAAATTGCGTTACGCTTTCACATTTCTGGGTCGATTGGTTCTAATCTAATAAAACGCGGCGTTCGTTTGGTGGAAACCAGCTGCTGCTGTTGCTGCTACTGTTCGATCGTTACCCTCGATTATCGTCTCAGACAGTAGGATTGAAACCATCAAGATACAAAGCGGAAGATTGAAATCAATGTCTCCTTAACGTTCCGTTATTCCACATTGTTCTAAACCCCTTTGCCATGAGTATACGTCCCAACGATCCCTAATAGTCAATTTCTTCCCTGTGATTTTCGATTAAAAGTATTATGACCGTTTCTCGACGAATCGACGAGAAATACCGAGTATTCCAACAATTACGGTACAATCGAAAAGAGAGCGATTCTGTGTGAAGAAATCAGTGAAGAATATAAAATACAATATTTGGATATCAGGTTTTGAATATATTTTGCCTATACGAGCACTTAATCTCATTGAAGTTCCCGTATTTGTACATACATTGTATGTCCGGACGTTATCCTTGTTTAAACGAACAAAGGAATTTTTAACGTTTTAAGAAAAATCATAGTAGCATTGGAATAACAACTCTCTTATATTTTTCCTAAAATTAAGAATTTTTTTGACGATAGAAAAAAGGAATTGTGTTAAAATTGATCCTGTGTCATGGTCGAACGAATCGTCGATAGATTATAAAAACTCACACCTGAAGGTAAAACACATAATTGGAGAACTAAATCGGATAATTCTCTTAATCAGATAAGGCGATAAATCAAGCTTAGAGTACAATCATCGCTGCTATACTATGTTTGTTAAATACATTCATTGCTTTAATCTAGTAAAACGCAAAAGGAAAAAATATCGTGTCCTTTTCCTTGCTAAGAAAAACGAATATTTGCACATTCATGGTTTTGTTACAAGAGAATGATACGTCGTTTACAAATAACGTTGACATCTTACTTATCAGTCTTTGTGTGGTACTATCTATCTCTGTATACTCACAATGAATTTGCAAATGAAAATAAGCTATAATTTCTAAGATTCATTTTACTAATGCAGAAATTGTACAAAACAGATGATGATTGCATACGACGACTCTCCTTGAATTAAATCATTATACACGGTTCTCAATTATTTTACATTGTTTATGTTTTACGTATCATTTATCTTCAATTTTTCTAATATCAAAATGATCTTCACTATCAATTGTTAAAGGAAAATATTCAGAATCTTCTTTTCTTTACTTATCATTTCTTGTAGGATCATCCTCTTTCGATATTCATTTTTATAATGATTGCACACACCTTGTATATACGATTCGTCCTCCATTCATTCTCATTGTAATTATTTCAACGCCATGCTTTTAACGAAATGAAAATAGAACGTCGTTCGATTTTCCGGTATGCGTCGTTGCTTTAAAGCTCCCTGAAGGCTACAGGAAGATTCATCATCGATATACACGCTACGCGATAAATTGAGCCTTTCCTCGAACTGGAAAACAGAAAGCAAACGATTTTCGAGGTTCCTGCGGAAGTCGGAAGCATAATTTTGCCAATATCTCGCCATTATCTTGGATTATAACAAACATTGCTAGTATTCCTGAAATACTTCGTAATCCATGCCTGTGCTATTATTAATTTTGTTTTACAAATTCCTGCTGTCACATAAAAATTGATTATAAATTTCAGTGAACATAACGAGAATATATAAAAAATCACGTACGATATTCAATGATCGCGATTCATAAAAGAGATAATTTTCACAATTCGTCATCTATTATAAGATATAGAATAACTATAGTTATACATTAAAAAAATTCACAATTAGTTACGAATTTTATTGAACATAGCGAAACCGTATAAAAAGATAAATATTGGAAAGAAACAACTACTTTTTACGATAGATTTCTCATTTAGGTTGGAACAAATGAGTTTGTAGCTTCATAGAAAAGATAATGATCACGACGACTCAGGACGATTTCTCAATCGATTGTGTTCACGATTTCGCGACCGTGGCCTCGATTAAAATGGATCCAAGGTGCTCCATCAACGAAATGACCGATTCGAGACACTCCCTCGTCGAGAACGTGCTTTCAAGACACACCTTGAGTTAGCACAGAAGGTAACGAAAAATCGACGTTTCCCGGAATTTACATTTACTTAATCTGAAAACCAAGAAATTGGCTGTTCACATGGTGCAACGTAGAAAGTACTGAACGTTTCTGTCCATTCGATATACACGGTAATAAAGGAACGGTTGAATTGTTAATGGTGTGGCAATGTTGCTGTAAGTGGGGCAATTTTCACTCGCAAAATACATATACGGAAGATCGTTGTTAATGGAGCCAGATGTTTCAATGTTTACGGCGTCGTTGAAATCACGCAAAATAAACTACGTACATCCGGCATGAGAGTCGTGTGAACATTTTGAAAAACATGAGATACTTCTGAGTGACCAAGGACATGAAGATACTATTTATACTATTATTTAACATTTGTTCATCTTGCAAGAAGTTGACAAAGAAACCGATGCTACCGATCTTGTAAGAAATTTATACAAATAATTAGCATTGTCGATCTTACAAAGAATTAACACAACATGTACAAGATTTATTATAGCAAGGTTTATTTTATACGAAAGTTTCTAACGATGTTATAAACTTTCATCTTCTTTTATTAAAATGAAAAATTAAATTTTCAACATCGAAAGATGAATAACGATAGTGCAGGATCTGCGAGATTCACATCTTCTACTTGTATATCTTCTGAAGTTCCCTATATAAAGATAATGCTTGCAGCGATTAATTTATTTTCGTCAATGATGTTAAATTAAATGGAAAGTTTGAAATATTTAAATGATTTTGATAAAGCGATTTTAATAATACGCGCTAGTAAAACCGTGTTGTTGTATAGTACCTTTAACCCTTTCACTACATCATATATATACCTGCAAATATCGAGTAATAATTTCCTAACACACATACAGCACGTGTATTCATTTTTTATAACATAGACTCATATTTCTTTCCTTTTATGTGCACTATACTATGATTGACATACTTAAATCTTCACACTTGTAATTTTTCCATCTTATTTAAAGACACTTTTAACTCAGGGTATTTTTACAATTTTGAAATTATTGAATTCATTATCCAGGGTTATATCCGAAAATATTTTCTTTCTACAAACTGAAGTTTAATATTTTGATTTTACACGTGGAAGGTCATGTTATTAAGAATAACACCAACTCAAGAGAGGACGCGATATCTTTGACTACTATTACGAAGACTGCTACAAAATCATTGTAGCAATATAGCGGATTTTAGGAAATTGTATATTTGAAATTACTTAAGAAGACTGTGCATACATATTTGAATGATTGCTGAAGTCATCGATCCTACAAGAGTAATAGCAAAAGGACAACACATTCAATACCAATGATGTAATCTTCCGTTATTAAGAGAAATTGCAGAAAATTAGAGTTAAATTATCGAGATATATTTTTATCAAGATGTTTATCTATCGTTAGTGCAAGATACGATAAAACAGCGTCAGGATTCTTCATTGAATCTCAAACTTATCTTGTTTAATGAATCATCATGATTGGACACATGATTTATCTTGATGGCGTGAATACAAGGACATTATAATCGTGTAATAAAGTGGCAATTATGGGCAACGAACTTTCGTGGAAAATGGGATAAAGTGTATTTTTCAAGTGGTTTAGTTATCGAATATTCTTATACCTCACTTTGCTATTTCTAGTAAACGAGTTTGTAGACATGGAAAGGTTACGAGGCCGTTTCCATCGATGATATTATTGATAGCAGCTGTCTATATAAAGATAGACAGTTTTTCCTTCGTAATGAGTAGGGAAGAATTCCATTGACCGACAGGAAATCGATGTTTACATTTAGATCAATATGAATATACGTATAATAAATAATATGATGTGAGATCGCTTAAAAGAAGATAAAAATATCAATCTATAGAATTACGAATATAATTGTAAATATTATATTGTAATAAAACAATATTATGTAATGAATAGAATAATTAATTGAACGAACAACAAATTGTTCAAATTATAGGAATATTTTAGAGGAATTATATAATCATGTGAAGTTAAAAAACCCGGAGGAAACTAATATCATATATGAATATACAAACGTAGTACGTGTTATTACGCAAATAGTACCGGCATTAAAATATTGATTTCTTTTTATCAATGATGAATTTATTCGTTGAATGAAACATTCGCGTAACAAAGATTGGTATTAAAGAAACCTGTATTTAGTAAATGAGAAAGTATGTTTTTTGAAGTATCTTATCAATATATCAGTAGATAAAAAATTTAATCGTACGTAAAATGTAGAAACAGAAACAGTGCAATTACATTTCCTTCCTTATCGACTTACGATGCATATACAAATTATGAAATATTGATAAGTAAGAATCTTTTTCACTGAGATGATGCATAGATCATATACGTATTGGCATGCAAGATAGCAGCTTGTTGCTAAATAGTTAAAATAGCATTATGACACGCAAAACCGATGTTGATTTTGTATAGAATTACATTCGTAACATTGTATGAATAAAATACTATGTTTATTAGCATCCTGGCAAAAATAAGCGGAAGACACTTCTCTGAATGAACAAACAACATACTGCAATATTGTAACAGTGCACTATTAAAGTTGACTATTTTGCAATACTTTGATATTCTACATTTATACATTTTACAATACCAAGCTACTGATACAGAATTTCGTCAAATTTACCATATTAAGGTAATAGAGTAAACCAAACGAGAAATGTTGATCTAAAAATATTTTTCAAACAATCATACCTTTCTTTCTGTTGCATTTGCTTCAGCATGATATCCGCAAGTGGATCAGCTGGTGGTCTTTCCCCGAGAAGTCTTTGTCTATCTAAATCACCCTGCATTTGTGCAAACGCGTGTTCACCAATGTTAACGGATGTTTCTAATTGCGCAGATAGTTCTATACTTTCATCGCCTATAATAAACAGAAGATTTCAATAAATAACTGCACCAATATACACATTTTTAATATCGATTTATATTATTACCATGTAAAGCATGTTGAGGATTGTCGATGATTCTAATTTGTCGATCAGGAAGTAAAGGTTCACCATCCATCCCACCTATATCGTTTGGTAACTGCCAACACGCATTATCTTGCTCTGCTAAATTTCTTGGGAAATAAAGAGGAAGAAGAACTTCGTATATTCCAAGATCACACGGTTCCAACACAAATACAATACATGTAATAGAATCACCATATTGCTCCAAAAATCTCCTTATTGTTCCTATTACAAGGGAATGTATGGACTTATACTCATTAAACTTAGAAATTTATACTAATTTACATAATTCATACTTACTAAGTGCAATATGTGCTCCAGCATCAGGAGGATAATTTCTTCGCACAGTATTAATTACCGGTAGCGCAATCGTACGTAAACCAAGCTCTCGTGCCTTTTGTAAAACATTTCTATAAGAAAAGATAAGTACTATTTTATGCTATTTATCTATATATCATAAATACATTTGCTTTAGATGAATAAAATTTACCTATAGCAGCAGTGCAACGTATTTTGAGCTGCTGTTTGGTATTTCACGTTGTATACTGGTCCAACAGTATGGATAATAAAACGTGCAGGTAACCCATGGGCTTGTGTTACTCTTACTTCACCCGTTTTGCATTCTGTAAACATAGTCATTCATATTGTATGCTTACAAGCAATCTATTTCTTATTTTACAAACTATGTACCTTTGATTTCATTAAATATTTCCATCTTAAGCGCCGAACCAGCCCGAGCAAATATTCTTTGGCACATAGGACTGTTATCATCCATTGTTTCATTGGTAGAATTTACCACTGCATCTACTTGTAAAACAGAAATATCTCCAGCCCTGAAATACAATATTATTTATAATCCTTCATAGACAAATTAAATTTATTCTTCATACTGATTATAACTTTACCATAGAGCAAGCTTATTGTTAAGTGCTGGTTGACAAGGAAAAGGACTGATAGTATGATGCGTAGGTTCTCCAATGGAACTGGAGTAATCAGTGAACCGATGCTGGACAGGGAAGTCGGACCATTTTTTCAATGCGCCCGTCTCCACCATATCCGGGGCAACACCCAAGGGTTCCATGAGCCTCATTCAGCTGAAACAAACAAATTTATCATTAAAATCAACGAATCGCTTGTATTGATCTTAGTCTAACCTCATTCTTCTGTCAACTAAAGCTAAAAATAATCCGACGTAAATTCCTCATGTATTGCCCGAGACATTTACAAATCCCTCCATCTCCTATTCTACCATTCTTCCACATCATTCATTCACGAATATCGAATTCTCTTTGTTATACTCCTCCGCAAAATGTCACGCTGACGACTAAAGAGCATGCGCAGCGTGGCGCTCGAGTTGACGCGAAATTCAAATCGCATCGAACGCCACGTGTTCTATCGTTTCAATGAAATAAGACACAAAATAAGATACCGACACACATCGAGGGAAATAACAAAATTAGATCACACGGGGAAATTGTATAGATATATACGCAGGAATACAATATAGGGGAAGACTATCGAATTTAATAGGGTCATAAAACGCTATAGGGAAGCAAGGTCGGGAAAGTTACCCCAAGCCGAAGATGAAATAGTTGCTGACGCGCGGACCATCTCCGATATCGTGGAAACCTAAAAATAAACAGTGCTATCGATGAAAATCTGGGGCACACCCCGGGCTAACGGGAGCAGCGGGCGTCCAAGGACGTAACCCCGATCGGGAGTTTCGAAAAACAACTTAATTCGTGGAGGACCCGTGTCGTCCTGTGCGCATGCAATCACGTGCTGCGCGTTAAAGCTCGTCTGTGTGAGATCTCCCTCCACGGAAACGATGAAACGTGCGTCCGTGTTGGGCACAGAATGTAGGCTTCCCTAATGGCAAGGAGACAGAGGCTGGCGCCGTCTGTCCTACTGCGGAACTTATATCCCGACAACCCCATAAAGAACAGGATCATCGACCTTTTTGCGTTACTAGGTCCCTGCTATCCTTTCTAACCGTTTCACAACCATGGACGAAATATCTCACGGCACAATATTGTTTATACGATGCCACGGACGACATAGTAGAAGTTACTAAATCTCCACTAAACAGAACAAAACAGACCAAACAAGATTTTGCAATAAATATCGGTACATCAGAGATAAACAGTAACAATACAATACAATACAATACAAGAAGAAAAACAGAAGAAGATGGTATACGTATAATTAGATAAGAGAGAGAGAGAGAGAGAGTGAGAGAGTTTAAAACTGTTAAACTGTGACAATTGTTTAGTATAAAAGTAACTAATTTTATCATATTGGTATCAATGATCTAGTCTGGCATATATATCAGATCTTAATCATAGCCCTTGACAAATATAATTTTATTTTGTAAAATTATAGCATCTTTTTCTTATTTTATAAATCAATTATCTCTCCATCCATTGTAAATGTCAGAAAGGAATATTTCTAATAGCAAGCAAAAACATATTCCATTTATTTTATCATTTAACAACTAATTTATTCAACTACCTCAGGTGGCTCCAAGCGCTAGAGATGAGCAAAAGTGAGAATTACGTTGATTAACCTAATCTATTGTATTCTCAAAAAATGTCAGCCCTTCCTTTAGAGCAAAAGTTAGTTGAAGATCTTTATTTGATAAATATTTACTGCTCAATTAGAACAGAACTTTTGAATTCTAATATTTTTGAAGAAAACAAAGAGGGAAAGAGAAAGTAACTTTTTATAAGAAACAAACAGTTTCTAGCGTACATCAATGTAGTTCATTTTCTAGGTATAACATATTGTTAAATATTAGAAACAGGGTAGATCTGAAATGCGTATTCAGAATGCGTCATTCGCGAAAATCCACTTCCCATCGATCGGACCCTACTCTTCTTCCATCAAATTCCTGAAAACTCCTCTCTATCGCGCAAGAAACTTTAGATATTATTTGCATAAAACCATTTTTCAATTTGTTTTAGAGAAACTATTGATAAAAATGGAGATGCTGTAGGAAAAGGAAAATGGAGCTATGAAAACGTGACATTCCATCAATAATTTTTGCTAGTCAACAGAGACGCGAGAAACCGTAAATTGTTCGCCGCTAGAAAATTCTTATCAGTGGAACATTCGAGTAGCTGGAGTAACAATGCACAATGGAATAAATTAGCATTTTTATGGCAGCGCCGTGTACGAACGGTTAAAACCTTGACGAATGTGGAGCAAGATGCTCCATCGATCGTATAAATGAATTCTGATGTTTACCCTGTAAAGTTCTTGGTACGAGTGCGCGCGTTAAGAACACATCCGGTTTAATCGATTTTAAAGGGAAACATTGTCTGCCAAGATCGAACTAAAGCTACGTGGGGGGTCATGGCCACGTATTCTAGATATTCGCCGGCGATAACATGCAATTTCAATATTTCTTCTTATAAGAAAATTAACCCATGTAATTCTACGTTGAGCTTCATTGGATATTCTTTTTCATCAATGTTGATACGATCACTGAATGTTTGATTTCTAACATTGTTCTTGTTTCGATTAACAATCGAACGAGCTAATAACGTTTGAAGAAAAGCTTTAGCATAAAATTAAAACTTTTTAATCGCCTAGAAGATGTGAACATAAATCCAAATTATAAAATTTCTACGACTATAGTGTTGAACACGTACTAGTTACGAACCATCACAAGAAACATAAGAAATTGTGTTGATGAAAACATTTTCTTTTTAAGAAATACCGACGTTTATCCCAGTAGTTTTGTTACTTTATTACTCCCATTATTATTTCATGATCGTCGGTTTACTTGCCAAGAGCGAGAACTTTAAAACGCATACGCCCCCGGAATGGCACCTGTATAATAGACGAGTGTTGTGACGTTCTATTTTGTCTAAAGTTTTTAATTAAATTTAATCTTGCTGGCGCGAGCGAAAGGTTAGTCACGTCAACGTGCAGCATCTTTAATTAAATCAAACTATCAAACATGCTGTGCACGTATCGTACATACATTGGATCTCAAAACCTAAGTCGGTTCGCAGATACAAGAAATTCTATTGCAATTCTAAAATAGTTGGAAACAATTTTCAGAATGATAGAAACGCAGAAGTGCGGTAGTGATGCTTTTGAAAGATCACTTCAACCTCGATTTAGCACGAAAGGGTTAATGTTTCAATCTATTCCAAGCACAAAGGCAAACGCCGACGAGCTAATCGGCCGTAAAGGGCCCTCCACTTTTACCACCATCATCCTTGAACATGCATTCGAAATCGAGCCTCATACTCCACCTCCAAAGAACTCTTTCCACCTTATCTCTCGTCCTTATTCCCAACAAACTTCCAGCCCATCAATCATTCAAAGGAAACTTCTAAGATAAGTGAAGAGAAAGGAAGAGACAGCTCGAGATTTCATTTGCTTTCCACTCGTACATACTACACGCAACTGTCGCAAAGTTTTCGTATGCTTCAATTTCTTTTTTCCACAATTTCCAGCTCGATATCGAGCGATCGAACTTTGAAATGTGTCGTGTGCTCGGCTGTCTAGAAGAGTTCCCGTTTCTCCGAGGAAAAACTTCCTTTTGTCCCTTCTTTCCCCTCGGGGACCACTATTTCTACGGTTTCGACTATCCTGGAGGGAAGATAAAGATATCTCCTGCTGTGACCTAGATTAAACGATTACCAATAAAGGCCTTTTTCCTTTTCCACCTCTCAAAAGCTCACCTATGACGTCTCGTGTGATCTTTATTGCCCCCTTATAATTGCAATTTCACGATGCAAGTGATTGTTAGTAGCTTGCGTGACTGTGCTTTTTACGCCTAAACTCGATACGTTTGCTGCTGCTTAACACCGCCGGAAATCTCGATTCTGTGATATTTGGCTTAAGTCGAGATCTTGTCACGTTTCTTCCTTAAGCTTCGTGATTACAATAATCTGTTTATTTCGTTAATTGTCTTGTTATCAATATTTAATTGGAAACTATTCCTCGTTAAGGAAGATCTAATTTTTATTTCATTATTGTAACCTATGTTGTCTGATAAAAAATCTTCACAAATAAATATTCAGCGTTTGTAGTATATTTTTAATTGTAAAAAACTTTAAGAAACAAAAATTTAGTGTTCGAAGATTTTCAATTGTTAAAAATTTTAACAAACAAGTACGCATCTTCAGATAAGATAATTATATTGGATTAACCTTTATAACGTAGTGATCTAGAAATAAAACCGCTAACTAATCTGAGATTTATTAACATGTGTGGCAATGGGTCTCCACATAAAGGTTAATCTGTATATTTATAATGATCTTTCTATTTTATTAACGATCATCTTATAAATTACTGAGTTTAATATACATTTCACTCAATCACGATAAATCCAGTTTATGAACATTTGTTGGAAATATGATACGGTTAGTCGTGTGTTTAATTAGAGTAAGATATCGTGTCAGATTGGAAATAACATAGATTTCTCGCGTCCAAGACGAGTACTGAACAAGTTGTTCTTCGATTTAATAATTTTATTCTCTCGGGGCGAGTTTCCATTGCACGTGAAACGGGGTAAAACGAATCCACTGTTTCGAATAATTCCGGAAAAATTAATTAACCTCGAAGCTAGATTTTCCTCTCGGTCTTAACTGCATCAGCTCAAACGAGTTACTGGAAATTGCCACTACTCAACGAGGTACCCAGGACAGTATACCTGTCGAAGAATCGATCGGAAACAATAAACGCAAATTGAGTTCGAAGAACACTCAAACCATACTTTCTACCTCAAATACTCTCGATTTTCTCCATTCTATAATTGTGTTCATTTTAAAAATATATTCACTCTGGAGAATTTATTAAAAAAAATTCTCTTTTGAAACACGGTTTGATTTAGTTTTTCAAGTATCGATCGAATAATTTGCCTAATTAATGAATTAAATCATCGCGCGAACTGCGACACAATTCATTTTCTAAAAAACATGTTTTTTTTTATGTTAAAATTATTAGAATGACTAAATCACAATTTCTCATAGAAATTTTATTCCTTTTCTTTTCTTTTTGTAAAATGTACGAGAGACACTTTTTTTTCGTTTTCATCTCTTTGATGCAAGTTTTATACTTTAATCATCTGTACAGGACGCGTCTATAGTGCAGGCAAATATTGTTAGATACTTTACTAAGTATACAGCATGTTTAAAATTCATTACAATATTATATAAAAGTAAACGAAGAAATTAATCTTTAAACAAATACACGAATAAGACAGTATTCTCATTAAAAGTTCCTAGGAATACTGAGAAATGTAATTTGAAACTGTAAAATCCGGTACAAAATATTATAAACAAACGTTCCTTTCTGGTAAAAATACTTGCACCAAACAAATACAACTATACAAGAATCGGTCTGATTAAATTCGTTGGATCAACATCCAACCCATCGAAAGCAAGTTTTCATTTTTTCAAAATCCAAATACGAACGCAATCGAATTTAATTAAATTTAACGAACTGATACCATTAACACCGTGGCTTTTATCAATTCCTCGATTAGGTACGTCTGCCTCGAACGAACTCTGCGTTGTATCAATCCCTCGCTCTACTTTGCTAAAACGTCGTTTTCTTCGATCGAAAATATGGAAAAATAAATTCAACCGGACGGATTAACGTTCGAAGTTGTGCTGACTGTTCCCGTGCCGCTGGGCGATCACGATTACGCCGGGTCGTAATTGGCCCTGTTTCCCAGCAAGTCAAAAGGGAAACCAACCACGAAAGCCACCCCAAGGCTCGAACGAGAGAGTATACGACTTTCATTCGCCGCGTGTCGCCAGGGCCGTGCTTTCAGACGAGCTTTGTTTCCCATCCGCCGTTGCCCACCCGGAGACCCACAGCCGCCTTTCTATTAAACAACAAACGACCTAACACACACGGCTCACCGGTCAATCGATGTTCCACATTCGAAGCAAGGTGAACATTTGCGAGCTACTTCGTGTCTCGCTTCTCACCCCGCGGGGCTTCTCGTTCAAAATGCCTCGCCAACCAGAGAGGAAACCGAATATATCCCTTCACCCGCCCTAGGCCAAACAGACTGATCATTTTGCGTCAGAGTATATCGATGCCATTCTTGCAGAGGAATTTTGGCAGTTAGCGCCGAAATAGAAAGAATTTTTCGGAATTATTGAGATGTTAAAAATTTTAATAGCGATGATAATGAAGTTCAATAGTAACTTAAATGTCTAAGGTAAGAAATGGTGATGTTTAAGTTTACCTTAATTTGAATAAATAAAACTGAATCTATTGAAATAATGATTGGGGTCCGATGTTAATTCGAGCATTCAAGGTATGTAGAGCACGGTGAAGTTTAGATTGAAAGGTTAAGCTTGATACGAGAATTATACTGATCAAAATCGAACGCTACGTTGTAATTCAGCTATTTATCAACGTTGGTATGCCATAGTCACTTAATAAAATTAGTTTTAGTAAAATACGAGTTTAAAAGTAGGCCTCCCTCCAATAACGAAGTAATGGAATATTTTGCTAGAAAGTGTTTAACCTCGGAACCTAGAGACCATTAAATAAATTGTAAAACATGAAAGATCCTTTGACTTTGTAAAAAGTGTACTACGATATAATTTTATATACTAGAAACGTGAAGCGCCATATTTTCTCTGCTAAAAGAATTTATTAATTGTGGTATCGTGCGCCAAAATTTAATCGCACCTCTAAACCAGCAAGCGAATAAACATGAGCATCGAAACGCCGGGATAACGAGAAATCGCGAATGCATGTTTATCCCAATTCCATCCGGCACGATATGCATACTCGTTCCCATTAATATTCCCCGATGAACGCGCGCTCAACAAATCTGCCCGTGCCTCCACCTGTACAGATTTACATACGCAAACACGCGGTTTTCATCGTCGAAACAAATTCCTTGAATAACATAATTGCTGCTGGCTATGTGCCTAATCACGTAAATGTTTCATTCCTACGAAGAATCATGATCTTTTGGTTTTTCCTTACATTATTTGCTTTCTTATTACATGACTATGCTTGTGCATGAAGATGAAATTATTTATTCATGATGCTAAAGAGAATTTTTATTCAAATATTTTATTCGAGATAATACGCGTTAGACATCGCAATTGCGAATCGTTGGAAAAATTATATTTTTCGAATTTATATACCTCAAGTTTTATATTTACCCCAAATTAAAAAACAGAACTATTTAATATTTTGAAAGATATCATTTGGCCAAAAATAGCTCGAAGAAAGCGGCGTTTGGACGGTAATTTGCTAAATCAGCTAATTGGAGGGTCGACAAAAGGAATTACAAAAAATGCTTTGACTAAATAATTTATGCTGCTGAATATCATCGGATATGTCGTCAACTATTAATAAACCACGTCGACTAACGATAGTACGAAGAATCCAAAGAATAACGAATGTATCATTAATAACCCACAATGAAATACGTAGATAACGAAAACACTGATGTTCCCTATTAAGCCGTGTGTATCTCCTTTACAATTAATTCAATTTAACTCCAACACTAACACAAAGAATTTCAAATAATACAGATAGATAGATTAAAAATTCCTGTTCCTTATAATCACGAAACAATTTACCATTACTGTGGCGAGTCATTGAAGTCGTTCGAGGTAATTCATTATGACGAGGTATAAAAATAACCACGAGCTCGATAAACGTTAGATAAAGAAAAAGAATAATAGACTCATGGGTAATTTCCACAATCAGAGTACAATGAATTACGTATAAGGAATATGTTTTCTAGATATTTTCCCAATTTTATAGATTCACATATTTTCGATATTTTGCTTTGGGAGTCGCGATAGATCGAAATATATATCACCATAACATTTAATCCTTGCAATATTAAGTATAATATTAAGTATAATTATATTATACTTATTAAGTATATAATTAAGTATATAATATTATTATATAATATTAAGTATATAATATTATACAATATTAAGTATAATTAAGTATAAACATAGTAATGTTTGCCCATTTCTTTTTCTGACGATGTTATCAACACCATTCACGCTGTTGTCTATTTATTAGTGCATAAAATCTATTTTATTTAAAATTCATTCTGAAAAATTTAATAAAACATGGGTCACCGATTCAAGGTGTCAACGACTTAAAAAAACGAAGAAAGGATAGCACGATCGAA
The DNA here is from genome assembly GCA_014825975.1 of Bombus haemorrhoidalis. Classification (NCBI taxonomy): domain Eukaryota; kingdom Metazoa; phylum Arthropoda; class Insecta; order Hymenoptera; family Apidae; genus Bombus; species Bombus haemorrhoidalis. The sequence continues at coordinate 5,415,317 of CM026164.1, read as the reverse complement.
TGCGTAGTCGTAACAGGCTACGATTAGACGTGACAGCACGGTGACCCATTGGTTACTCGCGAGTGATGGAATGTGTTAACCGTGGCAGACGAATGCACCGAAGAAGCCTTTTCGATATTACGCCGTTCTGTAACGCGGGGCTTCCAAACAAATCCTTTATGACCGGCTGTTCCCGCCGATGAAGCTGAAAACAGCTGGCTCGGAAAAAAAATATCAAGGGAAAAGAGGATCTCCAGATTCCGCTCCACTCGACCTATTAATTGCGTTATGGAGAATTGGCTGAAGTAATATCGCCAAGTTCTCTAGTTGATCCATTGGATCGAGGAAAGTATAGATCGAAATATGAAATTTATCAGCTGAAACTTTCTACATGAAGTATGAAGTTTGTTGAGTAGTTGAAAGAAACAATGGATTTTTTCAAGTATCGTTGTATAGTGTATTGTCGTATTGGGATGAATAGTTATATTACTAGAATTAAGTTGCTGAGATGGTTGTTGTGGACTGTGAAATTTATAATGCAGATGATAATTACATAAGGTAATTAATCTCTTGAGATATACATTGTCGATAAGTATTCGTGAATGTATGAAATTCTCTCATGAATAATAAAACTTAAGGCTCAACGATTGTATATATTATTCTTCTCAGAGAAGTGAGAAATAATTATTCTTTTCTGATCTTCATTAATTTGTTCCTTGAGAAGTTAAGTAATTAAATGAATCTGAAATACAATGATTACGAAAAATATTTGAACATACTCTTATTTTTCAATGAACCGTCTTTTCGTCCGGTTCTACATTTCTTGGCCTAATTAATCTTCTATGTTCTCAACTAATTAATTAATATGTAGATACTGTAACGAGTACAATGGTGTACAAGTACTTTTTGCAGCTGTTGTATCGCGAATATTTAATAAACAAGATAGAAATATATGTATGAAAGAGCGTATACGTGTACGTTAGACAGGTGGAAGAGGCTAGCCATACATATAATTATTAATTTCAGTGTAAAGCTATTTAGAAAGAGTTTCATATATAAAAATCATAATTTGCAAGAAACTTTCCGCTATATTGGAAGTCAGGATCCCGTTACTAGACAGTCTTTGATTGGCAAAAGGATTATAAGATCTTAGTATCCCTAGTTGTTTGCTCTAATTTCAAATCGGTACGAATTTTAATGCTGATGTATTTTAATCTAATGAATATTAACCTTCTCCGAATGTACCTAGACCAGTTAACATTTTTATACTCCTTTTAATTTCTCTTGACAGGAGTATCAAATTTCGTATTGAGATTGTTTTTCTCTAAATTGCAAGATACCAAGCGAGCCTACAATGTCGTTCTTTTGTCGTGGCATATATATCCAGTACTACGTACATCTTGAACGAAAATCGAGACGTGTTGGCATGTTCTTTCACGAGCCAAAGCAAAGAGCTCTTGACACAGTCCTTTTGCGCGTCTTTTGTCGAGAGCGGAACGCCTTATCTGTTCAGCGTCTTAGATTGTTAGACGCGATTCCAATGAATTTGCGATTGATAATTCGATATAACACAGAAACGAAGATATTGTAGCTTCCATGATATATAAAGCTAAAGATCGGTGAAAAAGTCGAGCGAAATTTATATGATACACACACGTACATTCTGGAAACATACGAAAGGGTGAATAGGCGGATAGCTGAGAAGATGGAGATTCCAAGTTACAGCGTGAAAAAGACTACAGAAAATACGGTATATACTATCGAATGTGTATAGTTCACATATATCGTGTTGTATTTTCACATCGGTAACTTTCTAGTTCAATATCGCGGCATACTTGAAGCTGCCATTCTCCCATTTTTGATATATACCCTTAAGGGAATACTAGGAATTTTTAGAATATTCCAGGAATCTTTAGATTTCTATTTAGATAGATCGTTTTTATTTCAGGGAATCTCGCAGTTTTCCTATTGTGTTTTCTTTCTATGGAAATTCTTTCTTATTTATGTTTGTCATTTTTAATTATATTTCGCCTTGCGCTGTTTTCTTTCTGTAGTTGGAATTTTATCTTGGCATCTTCGCTTCAGTTTTTCTTATTGCCCGAACCCATCTTTGTTTGGTCTCATTGACTTATCTTTCTTATTGTTGATATTTCTTATTTTAGTGTTCGAGTCGACTATTCTTTAATAAAACAAGTACATTCAAAAGGAAAGTTCTTGTTAGCTGTAAGTAGTCGACTCTGTGTATGCAATATGTACTAGATTAGTGCAGCTGGTGTAATATCCCTTGTTTCTAATATTAACGAAATAATTAATAAACTAACAAATGAATCATGATGAATGATAAATCACTCAGACATCAAAGTCAACAGAATCTATCTCTGGAACGTAGCAGTCTATGAACACGTTGCACTATGAACATGTTGACCCAATTAATTATCGAAACGACGTTCTAGTTCGTGCTAACACGTTTCACGAGCTACCAGTAGCTCGCCAAAGTCGGTACAAGCAAAACAGAAATTCTGCAGTTCGAATTTGAACAAGATAAATTCAACGAGAGACTGAAATATCAGAAATTCAATCCACGCGCCATTTTCCTCTAATGAAACATTTCGAAGTAATCTTTATTTGAAGCTTCTCCTAAAACACTTTTCACAATACAACTTGTTTGCACCTTACAAGTCTCGTAGGTCTTGAAAGCTCCTTAAACTTTAATCTCACTGTTCGACTAATTTCACAAAATAAGATTGACTGAATTTGGAAAGAAAACAAGTTCACTTTCTCTTCAAGAAATACTTCCGCCGTTCGATTTCACCTTTACTGACGATGGAAATTTTCCGAAACTAGTCAAAAGGTGACAAGCGGCGATATCGACGTCGGCTTATCTGACGAGAGGAGCGACGGTACGCGACGGTTAACGATCGTTGATCGCTTGATTCCATGTCGTTTGCACCGCGATAAAAGGAGAGATCGCCGTTTTCTTCGTCACGTTTCACCGATACGTGGACGAGGGAAAGAAGGTGTAGTACGCGTGGTTTTATTGGCCCCAACGGGGAAATTGTTCTCGACGAATGGAGCTCCGCTTTCCAGGTCACCGTTTTCCATACCGTGGAATAAGCAGCCGTGGAATTTGCATAGAGGAAAAATCCCGTGGGACAGCTTCATCCAGCAGTGGCATTAATCGTCGGTGAAATTAACAGTTACGAGAGAAACCGAGGGCGAGAGAAAACACCGTTTTTAATTGATCCTCCGGTAAAGATACGTCGATCGAAAGAGAAATTGCGGGGAAACGAATCGTCGCAGGTAAAAATATCTCTCCAATTTTTTTTTTCTTCCTTTCTCCTTGTTCTTTTTTCGATGGTAATTAACGCGCTTGCGCGAAAAGGTCGACGATTGTAAACGAATTATCACGGTTACGTTCGCGTGGGCGAGCGCGTGTGGGATCTGCTGCGTTTCGTTTCGCGTAATTCGTGAAATCGAAAAGACTTGCGAATATTCGATGGTATATGCATTTTTGGAAAATTATACTAACGCTGCAAGTATCAAAGAGTTTCCCGGTTTCTAATATCTTAATAATATCTCTTATAATAATAATATATAATGATATCTCATTCGTGGAAAAGATCCAGATGTTACACTTCTTTACCGAGTGTCATATTTTTCAATGATCATACAGGTTTAAAATCGATGGAGTGGATCCTATTCCACGATTTTTGTATCTACAACAAATCAATTGTTTCATCCACAAGGTTTTCTATTGATTTAAAATCGACGAAAGCGAACTTTATTCCATGTAGTTAGCATTAATTCGATCATTTTTAGTGTATAACCTTAAAGAAGCCTTATGATCGTGAAGATCTTGCTGACGTATGATACTTCAAAAAAAAAAGTTCTTCAAATTGTGTCACTTTTGTAACAAAATTACGACATCTTCTGTAAAATACCCACATTTCCAACGATTCTGATATAATTTCGTCTCAAATAATGGTACAATCGATCAGAAAATTCGCTCGGAGCAATTCGAGCAGCGATCCGAGCAACGATCGTGCTTCGACAAATCGCTGATGAGTCAGTGAGCAACATAGAACGAGGATCTGGTCTTGCACTAGCAATTGCCAGATCGATTATCGGTCAAATATTAGCTAATTCCATGGCGTTATCAGTGTACAAACGATGTGTCGACGAATGGTTTTTAGCATCGATAACATTCTTCCTAAGCAATCGTCGAACATCTCGATGATTTCTCCAGCCTTGTTTGTTGATTGTTCGACAGAGTCACGCGAAGATACGAAAGATCCTGCTAATTTTTTTTTAGATCACATTTGATTATTTCTTGTGTAAACTTTCGTTTGACACGCAATCGAAATGCTCTTTCAGCTGCAAATGATTCGAGAATGAATACCGTGTGATGATGAGTCTATCAGAAATCAATTAGATAAACTCGATTAGCGAAAAATTTCTTGATTTTGGTGAAAGGTATAAGTAAGACGAGAATTATTTAACCAGTTGAAACGACTAATATCAGACTTTTTATCTTTGTAATAAATTGACGTTACGATCGAGTAAAAAATCGAATCATCAAACGACGCTCATAATTTGTGGTTGAAGTCACACTTGCAATTAATTTGATAGAAGATTAAGATTGTTTATATAGAAGGGTAATTTCGAGAAATCTAAAACTGGCACACAATGAACACATAGCGTCGATTTCCCAGTACGATCAATTCTATCACGTGTTAGAATATTGTATAACACGATCTTTTAAAGCGATTATCTACTCGTAATAGGACCGAGCGCTAACGAACGCAAACAAATTTTTATTAGTAAAATAGTCGAGCGAAAGATGAAAGAAATATGAATGTTTCAATATAAATATTAGAAATTATATTCAAACGATAAATGTAGCAGCAAATATCCTTCTTTTTGCATTAATTTGCTTGACCATCACTCACGGATTACGGTATATAATAATATACAGTATTTCATACAAGTAGGCCAGACCAAAGCTTCAAAATAATACAAGATAGAAAAGAGAAGTTTTATGTTGTAAGACGGCAACGAATAGCGTACCATTTCTGATTCGTACGTCTATTTTCAAAGTGGAGACGTTTCGAATATCTGAAAGTCGCCCCTTTCTTTTTAAATCGAACTACACTCAAAATAATTAAGGGATCGTTACCACGAAGAACTCTATTACAGTAATAGGGCAAATAGAAATTCTCTAGGATCCACGGATTGACTAGAATTTATTGATTGACTATTCATGACACTGTGGCAAATAAACTGCTGGTATTTATACATTCATGGGAAATTCGAAGATGTAGAAATGCACAGGGTGCATATAATATGCAAAACTATATGAAATATTCAAAGTAGAATACTTCTTGTAACTTTTAATAATTCCTTCTTTCAGTTGCATTCAAAAATACACATTTATATTTTCAAAAATATAAGAATACGCGATCTAGTGAGAAAAATTGACTTTAATATAATAATTCAAAAAACGTAAACGCAGAGAAGGGGTGTAAAAATCAAAGTGATGCGGAGAAGAATTTTATAATTATTTTCAGCAGCGTAGATAATTTACTTTTTTCTATTTTTTATATCCTTTCGCGTACATGAAATATTATGTATCTATTACTTTTAAATGTTATAAATGCTTCTAAAATATTTCGATGCTCGAAATACGTGGGAAAAGCGGCAAAAATATTTGCATCGTTTAATTCTGATAAATAATCTCGTTGGAAATCGGTCGGACAACACTTTCGAGCTAGGTAAACGAATCCGTGGAATAAATGCGTATAATACTTAGGAATGTATTGGTTTCTCCTCGTCTTGTGAGCAACTGGGATTTTCAAAGTGGAGCCGTATCGCGCCAAGTGTAGGGAATATAATAGGATTACACGCGGGATTCAGATAAAACTTTTGATAAGATTATACCATCGAACGACACTTTGCACGGTGCACATTTTCGAACTCGTTTTGTCGCGACACAGTTATTTATTAATCTTTTTAATTTTCTTACGACAGAGTGCTACTTCGAATTGGTAAGAATATAATTAAAATAAACTAGAATTATCGCGAACTAACCACGAGTCATTTGTGTATTCTTGTTAATCTTGGAATTAGTCTAGGAAAATTGCAATTTTTTTCATTCACGATTTGTACATTTATTTATTTTCTTTTAATTATTTTAATACCAAATCTTGAAGTTATTATAAATTAGTTGTTGTAAGAAATGTTTACAGTTACTATAAAAATATCATGATATTCTTATTAGCTATCATGTCCTAATTTTATATAAAATCTATAAAACTCTCGGTATACGGTATCATGAAAGGTCTGGAGTTACTATCAAAGATTAGTAGCATTATAGAAATCATCGTATCATTTTTCACTCATTCCCTTAATCTTCGAAGCAGCCTAAAACAATCGCTGCTATACACTCGCAACTGTCTCATTTTGATAATTTATACATTGCGATCTAAAATTACAAAAAAATTATAGTTTTCTTCGGACAGATACATCTTCCATTCATAGCTCACGCTTTACGACTCGTTGCTACGAAAAATTACAATTCTAACTCATAATTTATTCTTTTGCCATTCCAATCGCACAAAAGGATTGCAATTATTTCCCATTCATCATTGTCTTTCCACTTCGCAATTTATATTTTACGATTCGATGTTATAACGCGTGAGAAAGGTACAAATTTTGCGAAACGAAAACCGATCGTGACACAATTGCGGAATATTCGGTAACATTGATAATTAAATGTCGATAGAGCTTACAGCTCGAACGAACGAATATTGTCGAGGAACGTGGAACGAGCCATCGTGTTCGATTCAGTTCCTTCGCGATCCACCGCGACTCGAAGCTACTTAACGTCGTCGTAAATTATTTTCGACCTTTCGTCGGGACGTACCAATCGTCGAGATGCTATATAAGAATAATGGTTCTCGCGCGTGACGCAATCGTTTGAATATTCTCGATTATGCCTTTTAATGCAGCCAGACGGTCCAATTTGCATGGTCTCCTTTCCTCGTAAAGGAGCCAGCAAAGTGCTGGTACTAAAAATTCCCAGAATTCGCTACCTTTTACTAGGCTCCATTCGTAGTAAGCGACGAAACGAGTACAATGATGTCGTGAAATCGGTCAGTAGTCGAAGCTGATACTCTTAAAGGGTTGAAATAAGTAATGTAACCCTTTGATAGCGGTAAAATGTTGAAATGAGTAATCTAACTCCCTTGACAACGATGAGACGAAGAATGAAGAATTCAGATTTGGCAAATAATTATTTCTATATGTACTTAAGATTTCTTTCGTTTCTGATATCAATCGAAAAATATATGTATTTTTAACTTTTTATCGGAAATGAATATTAATAATCCCAATAATAATCGATAACGAAGTTAGACGTAATAAAATTTCTAATAGAAAGGTATATTGTCTCTGAGTAGAAATAATGAAATTTCAGTAGCAGCAAGAGCGTCAATTGCTAAAATTTACTGAAAGTTGTTCATGGAAGATTTGTGGTAATGAAGGATTTGTGCAATGTAATATTCAAAGAGCTTTCGTATGACGTGTATGAGCCTAGATACGTACAGATACATCAATAGATGTTGCCACACAATGTTTCAGTTTACGAACTCACTATATCGGTTCTATCAATACCAAGGGCATGAATGGTATTCTCCGTCGAATACTATTATACACATAGCACGAATATCTCACAAAATCTTCGTTATCTGTGTCAAAATTGCTCATCGCAGTTTGGGGCATCGAAATTTCGCACCAGTTCAAATTGGAAAATTTGTCTTACTCACGTGCAAATAGGATAGACAGAAACAACGTTGTGTCGATGTTTCCACTCGCAATAACCATATACACATATATAAAATGTACTAGAATGTTTCGAGGACAATTTTTAATCGCGAGGAGAAACGAGGCGACGATGAAGCGTCTTCGTAGAGTATCGACCTTTCGAACCGATATATCTGCACGTGTGTGTTACGTATAAAATGCAATGTTTATACGCGTCGCCTTCTTAAAAATATTCCAATCGGCATCGAATATCGAATATGTTGAAATTTTTTTTCTCGAATGTTATCTTTCCGTATTTAGATTTCTTGAAAATATAGTTGTTGCATAAAACTTGCAACTTTAACGTGTGGTATTGGCTTGTCAATTTCAGATCTCGAAATAATCACATTTTATGATATATGTGCACTAAGCTAACATTACTTTATCACTGTACTGCAAATAATTATACACATACATATTTTTATTACCGCAGCTAGAGAATATTTTACTTTCCGTAAATTCTATATTTTTGTATATTACACGTATTCATTTACGTTATTCATTGCCAGAATTAGGTGTCAAAACATCGTGCTATAATTGTTATAACATTTAATGGACAATACAAATTTCTGTCTCCATTCCTTTGGTCGTCTTCATAAAATAATTAATTTACATAAACATTCATTTATCTCTGTATCTAAACAAAACCAAAGTTTTATCTCATTTCTCGCGCTGTACGTAAGATGTACACATCTTCTTAAAATTGGCGATCGAAACGAGCGTGCAACGACAATGACTACACGTGACGTAAGTATTCGATATCCGTGCACACGGGTCATTGAAAATGCCGTTACCGCGACGTTACGTCACTGATGGAACTCCCAGTTGTATAGATTTCTAATACATTCAATGGCTCATGAAAATATTTCGACACTTACCACACAAAATTTTTGTACATGTACATATAATCTTTATTGTATGTGTTACGTAGAACATTTCGAAATTTCATTAGTACTGCAAGAAGGCACGATTACCATAATTGGTTAAATTTGAAACGAAAATTTAAAACTGTATATTAAAAATTCAAGACATTTACCGTAAAAATATATTTATTAAAGAAATAGTATAGAGCATGAATAACAATCTTGGACGTATAATACATGTTAAAGATGATTTTACTGAATATTGATGCTTATTAATACAATAGATAATCTACTGTTTAAACAGTTTCATGATCTCTGTGAATTATATACTTGCATTAAATATCTCGTAGTTACTATGTACATTTTCAGATTTGTTTCATACTTTACCAAAGTAATCATGATAGTTTAGTCTCATTACAGCATTAATTATATTTCAAAACGTCTCGTGCAACACATATAATGCATATTCATAAAAATTTTGTACAAATGTTGAAATACTTTCGCGAGTAATACGTTTGGAACGCAAAATCGAGCGGAAAGAACCGCGCAACGACGCGTTCTTCTCGTTAATTCGCGCGACTCTACTTGGGAAAACATTCAGGGATTACCGTCTGATATTTCTTGCCAATAACAACTTCTGATTCTCGTGCAAACAACCAGCTACACAAACGACTGAATAAGATTTGTTGTTTCGAATTTAGAATACGTTATTCACAATAAGGAAAGGAGTAAAAAAAATAAAAAAAGGAAGAAGCGTCCTCGTGAATCGTAGTCGTGAACGACATCCAATGAGCTAATTAACAAATGATTCATTCCTGGTTGCGCGACAGTCAAGAGAAAACAGTATAATTGAGACACATATGTACGTCAAGATTATAACTTCGCGTTTCTTAAGTTTATTTGTTCTGAACTTCGTTGACGCGTTCTTTGTAACCTGCATTGTCAATGATTCACGACTAAAGTATGAACGGTTAAATAAATTCATATTTTATACGAACAGAATTGAGAAAATATAATTTAATTAGAGTATTAAAGTTTCAATGTGTCACATATTTTTGCGTATTTTTACAGCTTTAAATTTTTCATAAATGCACAAACATCTGCAGTCTACTTATCGCTTATTTTGAAATCTAACGGAATCTCAATTATTTAGGTTTCAATACTAATAGATTTTTAATAGCTTCGTAATTAGGTCACGTTAATCTACATATTTCCTCTCACAAGATTGTAGCAAAAATAGAAAATCCGTAAAAATCGACTTATACATTTCTCTATGGTCTTTCATTCAATGATAATTTCAACAAAAATTCTATAGAATTTCGTCCGTTGCTAAAGTTTCATCGATTAAACGATTCGTACATATTCCTAGGAAACTATATAACAAATTTCTTAAAAAAAGAATAATATATGACACCTGTATCTTTTATATCATCACGTATATCTTTCATAAAACTTTTTTATTACTTTTAAATATTAATAAACATCTGTCTCTGGTTTTGAAATGATAATTTTTCTGCTCTTTGCTCTTTGCATGTTGCTACGCAACATTGTTCGAGAAACTGTAGAAAAACGTATTGCAATCGTGAGAAGGTAGACGTAGAGAGCTGTGTTTATCTCGCCACGAAACCTGTGAACTATTCAACGCGTGTACGACATGAATCAGCCAGAGGAAATGTAGGAATCGTTTTGTTTTATTAGATTAGCGGTACAGTGAACTGCGTCGCAGTAGCACAATGAAACACTGTTCCTTTCCACAGAACACGTGTTTCACGATACCAAAGTTTTGGCGGAAGTTTCTGTATTTGAATAATACGCGGATAATTCGAAGTGTTTTAGAGGAATGCAAGTATATTGACAGAGCTTCAGATCTTAGCGTAAAGGCTCACGTTATATAAGTTATCTATCCAATTTTGATACCAGCATAACATTCTTTACTTTTAATAAAAATATATTGTATTTATCATAGCATTTACGTACTAACTACTTAGATACAAGCATATTAAATTTTGTAAATTTTTATACGACTGTAAAAATTCGACGTCATGAAAATGAAATAAGAAATGTATTTAAAAATCCTGCATTAAAAGATAATGATACGTGTAAACATTTGTTAGAAAATTTACGATACTAGACATTCTTTTCTGGAACGTAGAAGAATAATTGATATAATTGCTGCAGTTTAATGTAATCATGAGAAACAAACGTCAGCACCATCGCTTATAGTTGTTAAATGGATGATTAACGTAATGGTATGTATATTTTCCAACTATAATCTATTTCGCTATAAGAAATTTCAAAAGAGGAAGTCATCGTCATTGGATTTTTATGAATTTAAATTAAACATCCTATTATACTTAAATACTTCTTTTCTCTGCGGTATCTTCTTAGTATAAAACTTGAAAAGCCGAAGTTAACAACTAGCAAGGTTTCAGCGAAAAATATTATCTCGGACATGAGACAAGTTACATGGACCAGTTCGCGTGAAAAATTCACACGTAGAGTCGCTCGAGTTTTGAACAATTTTCCATTCTGAGAACGAACGGGTTGCACGGCACCGGTCACCTGAAAAATTCAGGCGTCGAGTTTCCCCCATGTATCGTGTGCGAATCCATACGAAAAACGCGGGAGTAATACACAGAAAGTGGCATCGTGACGCCAAACGAAAATATCTGAAGAAAAGATCTACGAAATTCGATTTACTTGCTAATAAGATAGTTGCAACATGGGAACGGCTGCTGTGTAAAATTTGTATCAAAGAAAGTAAAACGAGATATGTAGAGTTGGATCGAATAACATGCAAAAGTGGGCACGTGATTCCTCGTGAAAAAATACAAAAAAAATATAGAATGACATTTTTTCATTTTCGGCTTAGTTTTCGAGATAATCCAATTTGAATGTTTATCAAGTATACTTGAACATGGCTGATTGCAGACTGAACAGGACTAAATAATCGATAAGAGGTCGAATATGTCGAAAATGTATAATAAAATTACTGCGATAATTCTAATATATAATATATAATCCTAATGATATCTTAGTAGGACAATAACCATGATGAATTTTATAAACCACAATCACATTGTCTTATCTACATTATCTTTATTGTCGTTCGCTCGAGTCGATTTCAGAGATTTTCAATTTAAATTTCTCGCAAAGGTAACAACGAAATTCCAATAAAAGGAATCGGCGTTTCGAGAAAATCGAAAAATTTGAATAAATTACTGCAGAAAGTTTGGAAGCATATGCATATCAGCATAAAGTGGGAGAAAGAAACTTTTATAAAGCGGAGAATTTCTGACAAAAATCGATTTTGGAACGTACCTGGTATTCATCGATATCCGCGTTAACTTTTCCATTAATTTTACTCTGTGTTTAAATGGAAAGTCCTTGTAAATGAAAAATGTGATTTAGAAATATAATAGCAATAATAAATAGGCGCAAACCTAAGTTTCAAGAGATTGTAGAAAGTGTTCTCGGCTTCCTACATGGATATGGTGTGAAACACATTGCATCATTTATATAGAATGCAGTGAAGTATAAGTAAATAAATCCGATCATTATCAAACAATTCATACGTTACAGGTTACAGTCTATTAATATTTAGTACATGAGATAAATCTTCACTTCGGTTCCATCTCTTTAATTAGTTAGCTCTACGTGTATTATGTTTCTAGAATCCAATTAAATTTTCGTAAGTAGATATGGCTGATCATGATCAGACATTCCATACGCTACAACTTATTAATATTAAGTACATGAGACAGATCTCTATTTCGGGTCCATTTTTGTGGTTAATTGGTTACGTTTATAAAAGTATGAATTTACCAAAACATTGTTGGTATATTTGCGTAAATATTTTTTATTCATCAAATATTTGCGATAAATATTGTAATTTATATATATATATAATCAGATGCATCTCAAATTTAACCAATACAATCATAACTCTCGTACCTCATCACAATGCTAATGAAATTCCGAAGTGTTTTATACGACACATACAACGTACAACATAGACGTAAGTGTTTTCTATGATAAACACTTTCGTGAACCAATGTATATGAAACCTTGATTGATGTCGTATAAACAAATTTTTATTATATATTTAAACATCCATGTTTAAATTACAATTTCTTCTTTGCATTTCGACTTGAACCGAGGCAATGGCGGACGATCACGAGAAAGTACGATCGAACAGAGGAAACGAGACATGATCGAAGCTGGAGCGTTTGAATAGAATAAAATTTGAAGAAGGCACGTGGCACGTGACGTCGCTGATTTTCCTGCTACTTGTACTCTATTTCGTCCTGGCCCGTTCCACCATCGCCTCCTTGTTACTCTTTACTCGTGCAAATTCCGCTCATTTCACCTTTTATTCCGGAGGCGACGCGTGTCCCGAATGTCGCGCAACGAGGATCACCGGCTGAGACGAATTCATTCTGATCGATACGAGAGCGTCCGTGAAAAACACTGAATATTTTACGTTGAAACGTAGGCAGGAAGCTAACGCCCATGACGCGTTCAAATCGAAAGTGAAGCCAAGAGAATCGAATAGAAATTATGAGATACTCACCGGAGACGGAATTTTCTCTTCAGTCATTGTAGCACCGATTGAATTTAATGGTTCGATTAAGATGAGAAATAGCAGACGAGATAGTGTCTTGGTGTTTGGCGAAGGGTATTTGGGAAATCGAGGTTAGAACGAAGAACATTCTTGGAATGGAATAATGTAGATGTCGTATATGAATAGAGATACCAATTGTAACAGAGCTTAGTTTGTATAATTTTTACATGTACAGTTTTCACATGATACTTCCATGTATACGTCATTAAACCTGTTTAGAAATAACGTATGTACGTACACAGAGATATCAATCTAAATGTATAATAAACTTCGGACTGTAAAATTTTTAGATGTAAAGCAAATGATCGTGGTTGTATGTAAATCTTATTAAACATATAAATTATAAAAGCTTACTGTTGAATATAAATGAATAGAAAGAGTGAATGCTCTGCAATATCGTAATACAAATCCAAAACGACTACAAGTATTCTAAAAGTGTACCTCACTCTCGAATTAGTATCACCGATAAAATATAAGTAAAATCCAAGATTAAGTGAAACAGAAAAAAAGACTATCGCCATCACGAAGCTCTTTGGTGAACTCGAGAAGTCGTAAATCGACGAACAAATAAGTAAACAAGTCAATTAAAACCTCCGCTTCGAGACTTTCTCTCCTTCCATTCGATATTCTTGTCGTTTAACACAGTACGACATAACTATCGACGACCAGAGTATAAAACTTTGGTTTCAAAGAAATCAAATTGTAGAGGATATGCAAAATTTCATCGACGATTTAACTTTGATTAATAATTGATATTGGTTTTTCAAAGACAATCGTGTAGCTGTTGCCTCTGCACTTTGCGCTTGCAATTTGTTTCAGGTGTATTCTGACTAAGTAGACTGCAGCGTCTACGAAATGAAGATGGCCCAAAATACAAGTGCAAAGTGCAAGTGCAACAGCTACACGATTGTTCCCAAAAAACCAATATCATGACCTCTCACAGTCGTGAAAGTTTGAAATCTAGGACAGTGATTCAATCGTACAAAAGAGCTACAGTCATTTCGAGCGTTAAATTAACCCAAAATTCAAATGAACCGCAAGTAAGTCATTGAACGTATTCGATAAATACGTTCCATTCGTATCCATCTATATCTTGAAAATATTTCCAACTCGTGCAAACAGAGGCATATTTTTGCCTATCCACAGGGACGAAACTCGATGATAATTAAAATATTCAATTTTCCGTGCTAACGCCGTGCATCCTGAAATTTCACGAGCGAGAAACGAAGGGGAATGAGGAAAAAGGGGTGGATGATTCTTTCTGTGTGCTCGTCCCCGTTCAGTGGCAGGTGCTCGAGAGAGCTCGAGCACCGCTTTCGAGAATCCTCTCGAGCAGCGAGGAAAAACGTCGTCAAAAACGGGAGGTCCGCTAATTGGAGAACAATCCGCGAGATGCCCTCGCCTGGAATGCCCTCGCATTTGCTAAATTTTCGAACCCTTAGGAGATTTATGAACAGCCGTGAAATCAGGGATTACGCTAAGGCGATTTTATAGAACTTTTCTCCAGTAAGAAGATTTTTATCTTTTTGTTGTTTGCGGATCTGGAGTAGAGTAGCTCTTGAAATTCTTTCTAAAGTGCTAAAATAAGAGAGGATGGTAAAAAGAGTAATTTTTAACGAATTACGACGTGAGTTATGTAAAGTGTTATGAAGTCCTTCGAAACTCTCGCGGAGAGAGAAAAAGAGAAAGAGGAACTGAGAATAGCTCTGTTTTTTATACATTACCAAATTACATATGTATGTTACGAGGGCGCGTTGTATTCCTATTATTTGAATTTTTCCGTCAAAATTCATAACGTATTTTGCAAAGATGTTAGAATAAAGTTAACGAAGTTAATTATTATAAAGAATGTAAGTATTCTTTTACTTTTGAGTATTTCTTTAGCACCGGTAAATTTGACGGCGCTAAAGAACACGTAAAATTCAAAGAGGATATTTCCTAAGTTTTTCTTTGAGGTTAACAAGAAAATGTGTTCCGGGTCACTAATGAGTTTTGCAAAGCTGAAATAAAACAATTTCGAGGAATCCTCTTCCCCGCACAAATCCTCAGTTTTTGTCTATTTACTCTTTCAGAGAAGCACCCTTAGAACCCGTAATGAGTTTCACAAGAGACCGCAAAGATAAAAACTATTTGATAATCCTTTATTTTGAGGATCTTCCTCAACTTCTATCGGTAAATCCAAAAGCACCTTTGACATTGCAAAATATTAGAATTTCCGCTTAGTTTGAAATTCCTTTCTTTTCTTTAGAAAAATCTCGCTTCAGATAGGCGTAGCACGCGAACGTTCTCTATGCGTTCAATATTTAACGAGTACATGGTAGCTCTTGTCTATCAAAAAACGTAAAACAGGCACAATCTATGGCTGCCTTTCCAAAGAACACGTATCCGCAAAATACGTATTTAACGAAAAAAAAAGAAAGAAGAAGAATGAGAAACAAAAAAATAGTCGGACAACAGCGGTCATTTTATGGCTTCGTGATGCTGCAACTGGTTTTAACTGTGAAACAAGGATAAAGCGGTTGAAAAGTATCATTAACAATGCTACGCAATGACTTCTGAACACGTACTAATTATCACAGCATAATAAAAATGCGGAAAATTGCATTGAGAAAATCAAAAAGGGGAAAATACAGTGGCTGGCGAAGGTATTCCAACATCTGTAGTCATTTTTTTATGAAACATTTTGAAATTTAATTAGCATCGTAACAGGGCACAATTGTTATAATTATATTGGTAAAGGTTGAAACAAGCTTGAAAATTATTATATGTTTCATATTGCTCCATGTTGTATACTAATCTTTTACTAAACATATATATGTATGTACGTTCGCAGTGAATATGCTGTAATTTCTATACATATTTTCAGATTAGTTTTAAATTTTAGCAATATACCTAATAGCAGACGAATCTCATGATAATGCTAATGAAATTTCAAAACGCTTTACATAACACGTACAATATTTACGAGAATGTCTTCTATATTATACGTTCAAATATCTTTTTAAACCACTGCATATTACAAAGGATTCAATGAAAACCAATATTTTTCTTTCTCTATAGTCTTACTGTTTTCATCGAAATATAACAAAGAAAAAAAAAGGGGGAATATCACGAATTATAAAAGAATATTTTTTGTTTTTTCTTTTTTTTTTTTTTTAAGACGCGTGGCACTTTCTGTTTCGCGTTCGCATAAGGTATGCTCGTAAAGAAAATCGTATTTCAAGGTGTTGCTCGTAAAACTAAACTATTCTGAGAGTCGTGAAATGGTTATCTCATAAATAATGCTTCCCACAGATGCGAACATACGTTTTTTTTTTTATCTATTAAAGTCATGCGAATTTCAACAACTCGATCGAATCCCAATTTGACACGCGTCACATCCTCTGGTGAAATCAAGTTACCGCAAACTCTATCAAAATCACCTATTACATCGATCGTAATCTCACGAACTTGGAAACTCCTGCAGCGTTTACCAGCAAATCAATTACAAATCATGTAACTCAGTTACAGTCACAAGGATAATCAGAACAGTATCAGATCGCCATTTAAATGTCCCTGATGTGACGAGACGTCTATGTCATTGGTATAGCATGATATAACGAGGTCATAAACTAAACTATCAAATAGTAATGTATGTAGTATGTAGTATAGAATACGATATATATATATATGATACATATGTGTAGCGAGGATTTGTAATCATCGATAATTTTTCAATGAAGAAAATTATTAATAAAAATTCTACAATGTGTTAATTGAGCTGGCATTTCTAAAGTATCAACTACGCTCTGTTAGTATCAAATTAAATGACCTTCCTAAACCTACAAAAATATACCAATTTTTTATTCAAACAACAAATTCTGATTCTCTCAAGATCAAATATCATATTCTGTTTTTACACTAAATTTACTCATCAAAACATGCAACTCGTATTAAAGAAGTCACGATGAAAAATATATGAAAAAATACATACAATGAAGAATAAAAATTACTCAAATTCTCGAAGATGCACCATTATGAATCTATAAAATTTCTATGAAAAATTACGAATTGATCATATCGATCATTCTGGCAGTACCAATATTATAATCTTTGCATGTATAATGTTATCATTTGTCTGTATACATCTGTATTTTGCTAATGCAATAGACACGTAACATATAATCCGTTATGTTATGTTGAATATACCCATACATAAAGGTACAAAGTATCGGTGTAAGCGAATAAATAAAGCGTCTATTCACAAATAAATTACTTCCTGTTTTATTATAATCGCGTGCTATAGCTTGAACGTCGCATTGTCAATGTTAACCGTACTTCTTCCCTTCCTTTATATTTAGAATACTGCTACGAATCATTCGATACAACCAACAAGGTTAACAGTTTATTGTATTTCCGTGATAATTATTATCACACAAGTAACAAAACTTTTTCAAATGGTAGCGCATGAAATTTTATTATATCCGAAAAATCATGCGCGTAAGCGTTGAGCACAATAAGAAGAATGATTTGTGACTAACAGTATTTCGTTCATACGGAAGAGAACTGCAAATGTTAATAATCATATCAAAAATTGCAAAAAGTCAGGAAAAGAAAATAATAGTATCTAACATATGTGTATATAATTATAAAAATACGTATCTCTCGATATAAAATACACTAACATATTAAAAGTCTTTACAAATCATATATAACGTCTATAGAAATATAGTAATAAATATAGAACGTAAAACACATTGACTTCGTATCAAAAATTTCTTCAAACCTTTCCAACCAAAATTTCAACTCCTCGCGTTATTCCTCCTAATTTCTTTCTCTGCGCGTAAATCATGGTTTGTCTGGCTATCAATTTTATAACTTGACTCTATCGTGACTGTAACTGTACCACAGATAACCGGCGATATTCGTTGCAGTATCAACTCTCATCCATTCAAATTTCAATTAGCCACGTTCACAACCCCCCGGAGTCTTGACTTTATCGAGCTCTTTTCCCGTCGCAGTTCCTCGTCGATTTAAGGATTCTTAATGGACTCGAGAGGATACTCGTTGCGTTGCGAGGCCATCAGTTAATACAAGAAATAATGCGCGACCTAAATCGCACGTGAAAGATGTCCTGGTCCCGAAGACGGTTTTAAGGATTCGACGTGATCCAACGCGCCATGCCAAATGATCGCGCGAATGAAGCGCGAGTTGGCATAGAAAGGTCGAGTGGCAGACCGCATGGAAGCGTAACGTCAGAACGTTGACCCGACATTTCCCGAGGAATGTTATCAAACCGGTATCGATTACGTGCGGGAAAACCCCTCAATATGCTTGGCTCGGCTCGGCTCGCGGTCATTCCACGGCTTCGAAAGCTCCTTAGATCGTCTGGTTGTCTCGCGTGTTAACGGAACGACGGTTTTACAGGTGCACCGCTTTTCTTTCTATAGGTTAGAGGTTAGAGGCTTTACGTTTGTTGTCTGAGCGAAGTATGTATGTACAGTACCGGTTAAAAGTTTGCAATCACTTTTTCAGGTGTATTTACATTGCATATCTTGTTGATTTTGTTATTAATTCGAAATTAATGCATTAAATAATGTTTTAATAGAAAAATTGTCTAGTGTGCTAATAGAATTTTAGTGGCCCCCTTTTCTCGTATTTTTAGACTCACTAAAACGCGCAGTAATCTCAAAGTTTCGATTTTTGTATAATAGACTGTTCTGAGAGTTTGGTGAGACAGTGCTAATTTTATTGGCAGCTATATAAGCCACATTTGATATTTTAATTGAATATGATATAATATTTATGAAGTTTTATCAAAACAACTCTTGGTTTGTTAATGATTAATACTTGGGGTCAAGTATTCATATTTTACGTGAATTTCTTGTTTGAGCAGAATGTGATAGATTTTTAAAGGCTTGATGGAATAATCTAATTTGGCTTAAATTAATTAAATCTAGAATATTTATTAATTTATTTATTAATTCTAGAAATTCATTTTAACTTATTTTATATACATATAGATCATCAATAGAATATTCTAAATAACCTAAAATAATATCAAATCTATTCGAATATTGTGGTTATTAACAAACCAACAATGCAAACCCAGGATTTATCATTTTGGTGCACAATTGCGGTCGAAAGGAGCTGTTATCGTGGAGCACAGTTATTAAGTTGTATTCAGCACGTCGACTCTGATAACTGTGTAGTATACTTTGATAGCTAATATAATGTACAAAATCATACTACACTGTTTTATCCGCGTTTTTGTAATCAAATGACATATATCGTCAGAGATAACGCCCAAATACTCCTAATCAATAATATAATACATGTACGTATAGTATATATGTTCGTAAAGTATGTATTTAGTTATTTCTTTTTCTCTTTTTTTTTAAACATCATCTACATCACGTGACAGAAATGGTCTCCACTACGTTACTACGCAATTCGCCGTGACATTCATTTATACACCACACCCACGCAATAAAGCTTCCGTCATCGAGAGCGTAGTAATCTAATCGTAATGCTTTCCACTCCAAAATTTCTTACGATATCAACCACAGTGACTTTAATATATTTTTACAGTAGAATATTTTTAATCTTTTAAGTATTGAAGGAGCGGCTGCGATAAAGACAGCTCCGTATTCTAGCAATCCGAGTAAACCTAATCCAAAGCAATACAAAATCAGTCAAATTAATTTTTTCAAAATTAATTCTATTACATATTTATAGTTAATTAATATTCGTAGTAATAAATTTCTGCATTTTTGGATATGAAACTTATACATACTCTCTTTCTCTTCCAACAAACACGATTTAAGTATTGTAGCTGTGTCTCCTTAGTGCTGTAGACCTTCCAACTTCGATTTCAATTGAAAAAAATTATAGATAGATATCTGTAAAAATATTTGTCCCCTCTTCTTCGTTTCTTATTATCAAAAACAACGTGAAATATCAATTGTCACAGTATCAACGCCGCTGTAGCACAAAAGCTTAACAGAACCTATTATCCCATCGTCGCATTGTAACGAATCGAATTACCCCATTTGGTAGAAAATTTCTCGAATTCTCTTGAAAATCCCGCTGTCTGGTGAACCTGATATCAAGAGATATCGATCCACCGTCAGCGACAATGTCGATTCGCCATAGCCAGAATAGCCAACGGAAAGCTGTATTTATCATTTCAAAACATCCGTGAAAATATGGAGTTTCGTAATTCTTTTCTCCCATTTTTGTTTTTCTTCAATTTAGAAAATTTGGTCATCATTTCATAACAAGATACTATATACATACGTATACAGTCAGACGTAATTATTATACATCTCGAATAACAAGAGTAATTTGAAACGTATATCGAGTTCTGAGAAACCTACTTTGAAGAAATACACGACGTTTTAAAGAAACGACATTTCCAGTAAAATTACACGAAAAGTAATTAAACTAGATAAATTAAAAACACGGGTTCCCGAAATATTTCAAAATACCTACCTCGAAGGAATGACGATATTTTTAGCTAGATCCTAGCGATTTTAATAAAAAAGAGGGCAGTATAATACTATACTTCGAACAATGCTCGATGGTTGCGTATAATAACGGACTCGAAGTGAACGAAGAGAGGAAGAAAGAGATACGCATGACCTGAATTACGAAATCGTGGCCGAGCAACGGGGAATCGAGCTCGCCTTCAACAGAGCTTCCGTGCGTTCGTTGCATTCGATACACGCGGGTCCGCTTAAATAACTAATGGTTGGAGAAGGGTGGAAACCGGTGCACGCTTCCGTCGTGGAATCCGACACAGCGGATATCCGAGAACGACACGCGAACCGCGTTCGATATGGAAACGTGATCGAAAGAATCGAAACGCCACTGCGACATGCAAATTCGCGAACAAAGACGTCCCATAGCGCAGCTTGGATCGAAGTGGATGCAAGATTGGATGTACTCCAATGGCTGAATCGTTTAACAGGGCATTTGATAGCCTTAAAAGATGTAAAGCTAGAATAGAATTGAATATATCGTGAGTGTTCGGGTAGGATTAAACTTTTTAAAGCTTAACAGCTAAGTAGATTTGAAATATTACGTCGTATCGGTGTATCGGGTATCTGTTGAATTTTTCTGAGTCGATAAACGATATTAAGAGAATTAATTTGTTAACTGGTTCGTCGTCTAACGACGAGTTTCTATAATAATGTAACTGAAGGTTAGGTTGTGAGTTAGGTTTGCTTTAGTTCGGATAAATGTAAGTTGACTCTCCAACAGAATAAAGCTAACTTCAACGAAACTATGTTCCGTTTGTATAAAATAATTTCAGGAAATTTGTAATATAATAGAAATATATAAAACCGAACAAAATTTGAAACAAATAACACGTGATTTTCTGTAGCGCGTTTCACGAGATCAAAGTTTCATCAGAACCAACCACGACATTTCCAACAGCCAGATTATACCAAATTACGAATAATGTTACAAGTTGCTATCGGAGCCGTAGAATCTTTATTTTAATCGCAAACAGTTGAATAATTTTGGCTATGTCGTTGATACAGTTATACGCATATAATATACACGTATGGTGATACGCTATTGAAGATGCAACATGGTGGAACGATGAAATTCCTTAATTAATGCCACGTCAAACTACGATGTATATTGGTACGACTCGAGTGGAGCGACTGATAAAGAGGGTCGATGTAAAGGCGATGTAAAGCGTGCTTGGCCGAAAATGCATGACCCAAATTATCAACGCGCGACCCCTATATCGCGTCGGATCGGCAGGCGCAGATGGTTAACCCGCAGCATCTTGAGAATGAACCGCGGACATTTAGTTTCTGCCGGTTGGCTCGTTTAACGCGAACCCTTAATTATCACAGCGTGGAAACACGTCTATCTACACGGCCGATCGGGTCGACCTTTTGGCAAACGAGCGAACTTCCTTTGATAACGAAGGACACCTTCTTTCACGAGAAGTTGTGTAGCGTACAAGTGAAAGTATCGTTAATTAATGAGATAAGCGAAGGACACGAGAGAATGACGAAAGCCGAGATTAGAATGTAGAAAAGTTTGCAGATACTAGATATTCTGATAGGATTTATAATTCTTTTCAAATTGCAATTCCCTTTTGTAATAGTTAAATAATTCGTAGTTCTTCTTTCATTTGAAAAAGGTGTTTTTAATATGGTAAAGAACACACATTAAAAGTATATTTTTTAAAATACAACTTGAAGCTAATATTTAACCAATATTTTTCTCAGAATACAAATCTGATATATATATATGATATTCAATTAACTCCATTAATTAACTTATTTTCAAAGTTTCATATAAGAGAATCCATTATTACGATTGTATCGCTATTCCAATGCTGTCTTTATAAAAAGTAACGTGTAACAATAAATTTAGTAAATGTTTATCATTGTAGAATAAACCTGTATCTCAATGAGATCGAACATACTAGATGAATTTAGTAATCTGTTTAAATACTATCTCAAATGTATTCGTTATGCTCAAAATGATTGACAAAACTTATTTGCATCTATAACAAAATATTCCACAGAAATAATTACAATTAAATGAACTGCTCTATCTTTAGAAAAAACATTTTGCAATTGCTTTAGGGTTCAACTCGTGGATTAAAAATCTAAGGTTTGGAAAATTCAATGAGATATTTGCCAAATTAACGTTGCAGCAGGTTTATCAGGAAATTCACGAATTTGCAAAGAAAGTAATTTCTAATCGGAAATTCTGGAGCAAGGTTACGCAATGAAGGATAGGACAGTTCGTTTGTTTAGGATTCTTTAATAAAGAATTTCGTAACTTCCGTTTAGACAGACAGCTCACGAGACACAAGATTTAATTTATTTGGGAACCGTCATGAAATTAGAGTTCTCTGTGACGCAGTTGAATATAATCTTACGCGACGTATAGAAAGAAGCTTCGTTCGCTTTGAATTACCGCGAACTCGTCGAGACTTCCGTTATAGAACCAAAAGCAAGTTTCACTGGCACGTACTTTGTATACTTATTAAACTGACTCTTCACAATGTTACTCCATTACCATAAATACTATAGGAAACTTATGACTCGCCTTTATACTCGACTACAACGAAATTCTGAAACTTCCAATAAATTTCAATAATAAAACATTTTACTAAAATATACGAGGGGCTCGGTAAAAACATGATTCGAGTATATATGCTTTTGCAAAAGCGAAATAAATACGTATTTACCTTGTAAAATATCTTGTTATAAATTTCCAAACTTGTGGATAATATATTTGACATTTTGAAAATATATAAACTTTTTTATTAAAGTATCGCCTCATAACGCCTCGTATAACGTAAATACTTTCTCAGGAAAGTACATATTTAATCAAGATACATATGTAGAACATTCAATCTAAAGCATTTAGGCAGTAAAAGAGAAAGTTTAAAAGGAGACTATTCTTCTAAAGACTATTTATTATTCTATTCCGCAATGATGATCCAATAATTTGAAAATAAAGTAGATTCTATTAAAAATAATACTTTAAGAGCTGGATACAAATTGCTTGCTATTACTAGATACTTTTATAACCGGTTGTATGTTACGTACATTTAGTTTGTGCTAAAGAGATTTGTAATTCTGCTTTGTCATTGATTATTGTATTACATTCATCTGTATATCATCTTCAAGTCATTATGCAAATGTCTATTGCATCATATCACGTAGAATTTTCTTAAATTCTCTTTATTTCTGTGTACTTAATGTGGCGCCAAATTCTTGTATTTTCGTAATTCAAATGTTAAAAGATTAATTTCATGCACGATTTTCTTCACTGAATGTTTTCATTACTTGAATCATTTTTCCTCTGGTCTTTTTCACATATAGCGTTTTAAAATTACAGCATATACCATACCAAGAAATATGCACTTCGTTCTAATTATGAGAAAAATCATGAAATTTTCA
Organism: Bombus haemorrhoidalis; assembly: GCA_014825975.1. Taxonomy (NCBI): domain Eukaryota; kingdom Metazoa; phylum Arthropoda; class Insecta; order Hymenoptera; family Apidae; genus Bombus; species Bombus haemorrhoidalis. The sequence goes on along the minus strand of CM026164.1, from coordinate 5,391,066 downwards.
ACGACTTACGACAAAAAAGAAAAGAAAAAATGAATTTCCGTTGATTGGATTACTCGAGTTCTTTCATGTGACTTACAAAACGTAATGCTTCAGTATTGAATGGCTTCAACGACAGAAATAGCTGGAAATAGCTCGTCAGGATCCGGTTTTACGACTTTTTATCTTGGTTTCGCGACTAAAAGCCCAAGGTCTGAAACGACGTCGGAATAATTTACGTTAACTTCCTAAATCTGGAAACGGCCTCGTGGAACCGTGTAATTGAATGGTTCGATCTGCGCCCTGTCATGCTCCGATTATCGTTCATTGTGTCCCGATTGACTCTGGGATATCGAGCCTCGCGATACACGTCCACGCTTTTTAACTCCTTCGCGCTCGATTCCATTATCAGCCGATATGTGACAGAGGTGTTTTAGCGATCGGATTATCAAACAGGCGACATGACGTCGGTTATCACTTTGAAACGCGAAAAGGCTATAAAAAGAAAGAAGAAAAAAAAATGGGAAAGAAAAATGGAGCTCGTAACGTCATTTGATAGATACTTTTCGAAAGAAAGATTTTAATTTAGTTGATAATAAAAGGTCTGTGAATCGCGTGACGTGAAAATGTTCAACGAAAAAGCTGCTAGATTATTGTTTTATCAGAGCAATGGTCTTTTCAGATAACCACTGTGATTAGAGATAGAATGGAAAAGATTTATACGAGATTCGAAAAAAAAAAGTCACAGAATATTATTGCACTATTATAGAATTCTTTGATAAAAAGGAAAAAAGAATTATGAATCTTCCGAATATTTCATAGAATATAAGTTTCATGGTACAATAGTTGTCACTTTAAAATATCACTTTCTAAAAGATTTTCTAGGAATATTTCTTATATATATTTAATTCTTCTTAAAGAAGAAAATAAATGTTACAAAAGCTTTTCTTCGCTGAATAGGACGAAATAGTCTACATTTTCGATTCTGTTGATTGTGATTTAAAAAATTTCACGATCAAAGCTAATTAACGGTAGAATATCATTTTTTCGAATTAATAGTTCGTATTAATCATAGTGTTTCCACAAGCTTTAGGTGTATTACAGGCTATTACAACAGCAACGTCGCTTTTGTTCGATTCATGCAGCGTACAATGGTGAATACTCTTTGCCAGGCTCCATTGTAAGACTTTCTGAAAACCTTAATACACGAATGTAGTCCATCGAACTTTTGAAATGGAACAAGAGGGAGACCTCGAAGTTTACATAGGTAAATGTGCAACTAATTGACCCGATTAGCGTTATTCCTACGTTCTATTCTTTCATTGGTATCTCGTGGGATGATCTGGTATCTGATTCTTTTAAAATTACTTCCAGGTTGCGATATATCGAAATATAAGACATGAAAATTTATGAAATATTCGAAGTATTCGATCAGGTATCTGATTGATATCATCAGAAGGTAATATAATTTTTTCGTCGTTAATTAATGCGACATACACATACATATGTATGTGTACTGAATATGTTTTAAAAATTGCTAATGGAAATACCACGTCTTAATTTTGAAAATAACACGTCTCACGTGCAATCGTTGAAAGAATTTTGTCTTTCACATGAATTATTCATGTAACTTTAAAACTGATTAGTTACAACAAAAAACTTAAATTTGAAAATATTTCGACGTGTTTTTAACGAAACGAATGTTTCAACCTGAACTTACCAAATATTTTCCGCACGATTTAATCTTCTAAATCATAGTACAATTCGTAAATAGCGGTTTTCTATTTTACAAAAGAAATCACATTAAATTATTCACAATTTCAGTCGTAAAACCAGCCATTTGAACCATATGCGTTTTTCCATCAATTTTAAAATAATACATTTGAGTTAAATGACTTAACATAACTTTTTTATACATTCTCAATGCAATCTAATCTTTTAAGCTACAACAAACCTCTAATTACTAAACGGAAAAATACGGCTTTTCATTTCAAGCTTGAACCACATTCATTATTGCATATATTACATAATCATATTTAACATAACCTGATCAAAAATATATCCGATACAATGTAATCTAATTGTAGGTCATAATATCAAAATGTTAATTATTAAATAATCTTTCGAAAATTTGATCAAAAACAGATTTACTTTTAAGTTACATTAAATTATTCGAAACTTCAATTTCAAAAGCATTTATTTAATAACATATTTATCACTGCATTCTTTTCACGTTTTCTAACAAAGTTTTCTAACAAACTTTATTTTATAAGACACATATGGCCACGATGAACTAACGGATTTATAATAAAACAACTAAAAAATAAAAGTAGTAAGAAACATTTAATTTATATCAAATATGCACTAGTATCCTGCTATTTATAATGCAATTCTATTTATTACGTAACAAACGTAAAAATATAACCTATAACTATCAGCCAAAAATCGAAGAATTCTTCAGAATGATGTTTCAAACGACGTTTCTCGAAATTCTCTCGTTCGACCTATCTTAACCTAGTTTCTTCTGACTGAATCAGCTGACGCCTATCGGTAAAACTCTTTTCACATTCGACAGTTGATCGTGAAGGAGCACGTTGTAAACAGGGATCGGTGTACAGCTGAGAGGGGAACGAGCGGATTGGCGCGAAGACGACGAATACGAGACGGAGAATGCACGACAGGAATTATCGACGCGCGCGGCTCGAGTATACCGCTATACCAACTGTACGATCAAGGTCGCGAGCGAGGGTCTTCCGCTGTGTACATTTAGGCAGCCGATGGAAATGCTTAAAGATACCGTTATTCCACACTAATTTCGAAAATCACTCTTCTATCTAATCAATAAAAGAATACCTTATAACAGGCTCCAGCGAGAAAAACACTCAAATTCATTGAACACTCGAAAGCATCGACGTTGCTCTTATCTAGATTTCGATCACCTCTTATACAATCATTTTTTAACACTCAAACTATAGAATTTGTTATGTATGCTTACATGTTCTATACAGATAATTATAATTAGAACAGTTCAATGAAAATAGATAGTTATTTGAACAAGAGACAAAATTAATTTGGTTAAAAATATCTATGTGTTTTTACTAAATATACATTAAAGAAGTCTGATACTTGTAACATTGATAGGTTTGATACTCTAGCGTTAAAGAATAGTGACGGAAGGGACACGCGTATTTGGAAAGTCTGTCAGGAAAGGGCAGCATCGATAACGATCCGCGTCTCGAGCAGCGCGCCTCTGATAATCGAGTTTCTGTCAGTCCGCTGTCAAATATTCGTCGGTCAGTTGGAGTAGCAAATGTCACGCAATATCCTAACTGTAGATTTTCGGGTAAGTTTATACGAGATATACAGTGTAAGGTGCTAGTTAACTTAAAATAAGGGACGAAGGAATCAAGGATTATTTGTAAAGAGTAAGGAGTTCATGTTCAATCGACACGTAGAACGTAAGATTTGTGAATGTGTGACAGGGAATTTTTCATGAAATTCCGTGAACGTGATGAGGGCACGGGAGAAAGCGAGATGGAGGAACCGCGTGCTTAGTCGCGCCGACGCATCGTTTACAGCTCACTCACCTACGAATCGTCCGCCTATCAGCGCGGCCAAAGTTGGACTAAAATGCAGCCTCAGGTGCTCGACAGGTTCTCCGTGCCACTTGGTTGCTGTCTCTCGTACTTAAGTCCGTCGATGCCTGCCAATCGTCTCGAGTTAACGTTCACTGTCTCCTCTTCGTAGAAACGTCACCTCCGTTTCTTTGTCGAGCTGGTCTCGTGAGCGCAGCTCCGAGCGAAAACCCGCCAAGAGGTTCGGGTATTTCGTCGCATTCGTGCACGAACAGTAACTGACGGCCTTGTCATCGAGGCGATCAGTACGGCACCTGAGCGCGCGTACGCTCCAGCGAGCCGACTCGTGCGTTGGCCAATGAGAACGCGATGTGAAGAATGCCGCGCATGCGCACGATACTCACAGAATGGCGGCAGCTTTCGAACTTCTCGTTTATTGAACGTTCATGTTCAACCATTCGAATTTATTGTAAAAAGAAATTATATCAATATTATCATGAATAGAAGTCACATAAATGCTTCTTACTTAAATTTTGTATTATTATTTTTATTGTTAGATGAAAATTGTTTAGTTCAATAACACGATGGTATGTAATGTTAATTTAGAAGATGTTGATAATCATTGATAAGGATAATGAGATATAGCTCTAGTAAATTAATTAGTAGGTTTTCGTGTTTCCCCTTCATGGAAATTGGTTATTTAATATTTAAAGGATGTCATGGGTGGAAATTTACTGCAATATATCTTTTTTAAATTGAAATATTGATAAAATTAAACAAATGAAATTATGCGTTTTATTAATATTCAATCATTATTAAAAAATTCGCTTGGGATGAAATTACATCTATGATAGCCTTCAAGCATTAATTTGTGCAGTAACAATTTTTGACAGTTTATCGATAATTCTCGTTTTTTGCGTTTAATTTAATTATAATATGTACGTATCTCTGTAAATAAAGTATCTTGGTATAAAGTATAGGTTATTATAAATGTACGTATTTAAATCTGTTGTTTTTAATGACATATTCTGTATATATGTTTAATTGTTATATTGCATAGCAATGGAAATTATTTGAATAAAGGAATGAATTTCAAGAATAAATGTGTTTTAATACCAATATACATATATTGTATATTTATGCTGTTTATTTATAATTAATAACGCAGCAGATTGCATTTGCAGAATAATTTGTATGTAATAAGTTTATTAATTCCTCCCTTATGAGCACAGATAAAATATATCATAGATCTAAAACCCAATGTATGTTTGCTGCATGATCTTGGAACTTGAGAACCATATTACCACTCTCCTATCATTTCCAACGTTATCAATTCAGCATAGAAAGAGATGCCAACGCTACCAATGGTTAGAACTGAAATCAAACATGGAAAAGTCACTTGTACATCAAAATATACTATCCACAACACAACATCCCTTATTCCATAAATCTAGCAACAGATTCTTTTACGTTTATTAAATTTATCATTTGCGGCAGTTACGTTAAATATAATCTATACATTTATAATTACAAATTATAGGGAACATAACAAAATTGATGACCTTTCCAAGCTTATTTTTAATTTCGCGTAAAGAAAAATAATATATCAGATACGCTCTATCTCGTTTATGATGTAAATTTTGACGACTACTCGTATTTCGCAGCCAGATGGCAGTTGCTGTCTTTCTTATTCTTTCTAATTGACCATGATATAAATTACGATTATAGAATATGTATAAAAAAATTTTTACAAAATACAGAATATAAAATCTATTTCTAAATATCTATTCGCTGAATTGAATTTATGTTTATTATTAATTTAAATTACAACGTCAATTAACTGGACCGCAATTCTTTTGTTTGTTATTTTCCCACCTCAATGATGATTTGATCATCTCTTACGAAGTAATGAGTACATTTTCAATTCAACTGTTTCCAAAGCAATCTGTTAATCTCTCCTTTGGACCTGTCTTTCTGTCGTAAATATTCATGAAAATGTATTGCTGTGTACGTGGAACGTTTCACTGTCAGTATATCAATGGAGTTCAGTTTAATAAATTAAAAACGAAATATAGAACCGACGAGGATATAATCGTATGTTACACGATACAAGATAGAGTGAGTGAAGGCTTATCGATCGTTTGCACGGGCAATTAATTTCTCGCTACATAGTACATTATTACGGTAATCAAATTTTTAAGATTCATACGTCAACACGTGATTGGATCGGAATTTTTCCAAGAGGATGGAACAATCTACAACAATACCTTACCTTCGAATACATTATTCTATCACCTAAGACGGCGACCTTGACCAATCGCAGTATCATGTTTTTACATACTTTTCATCGAGAGGTTATTAAATATTGCAAATAAGAATACTGGTAGAAATTCAATAATTCTCATTATTTTAACATAATTTTAAAAATAAGGACTTATTTACATCTATATTAATTAGTAGGTTACGCGGATATTTATGCAAATTCAAATTTTTGTTTCCACTTCTACATTTTATAATGAATGCTTTTTCATGTATATTTATGCACATTGCGTGCAACTATACATTTTTATACATTTAAATTTCCTATAAATATGTAAAGATCGATAGTCTACTAATTGGAAAATGCAAAGGTATGGTAACTCGCTAGAAATCTTAAGAAATTATTTCAAATTATCCTTAATATCTATATTTTGATAAAAATAATTTTAGTAAGAAATAAACTTATCCTTATTTACTTTCGATTTAATCAACATTGCTGTCTTGATAATCGTTAATTTACTAAACCTTTAAATTAATTAAATCCTTGTAATTTAAATTTTATTAACACCATCCTAATAATTAATAATCTGGTCAATTCCCCATTTTTTGCTGATTTTATTTAAAATTCTACGCAGGCATTGTCAACCGTCGATTACCAGTTCGTTTACGTGAGCAAAGAAATAGAAATCCTGGGTACCAGCTCATATTTCCGTTTCGTCGTCATCCCGAATCTTCGTGCCATCAATCGAAACTTAAATACGACGGATGTAAGTCGCACGCTGTAATAGCAAATTTGCAATTTCCGCTCGGTTGGTGGAGACGCATTCCATTGCTAAGAATCGAACGGAATTTTCAGTGTGGCGTCGACAACGTTCATGACGCGCATGATGGTCATTCGCCATTGATCGTGTCACCGACAACAAGCAACGTGGGAAAAATACTTAGATCTAGCAAATCGATCGACAACTTCGTTGAATCTCATCGAACGTGTCGGTCGTTCGCCGAACACAGCCAGAGAACGTGTCGATTCTGTTCGAAATCGATGCCATTTATAACAAATAGGGTGAGACAATGGTCATTGTTTATACCTTTGTATCTGACATCTTTTCATTTAGTATTTTTATTTCGTTAAAATTCCCGTTATTCTAGAGAAATAGGGAAAGGCAATGATTACACAGTAAACCTTCGTTTCTCAAATTCTTCTATTTGTTAAATTCGTATTTTATTTTGTTAAATTCGTATCATTAACAATGATCGTATTATGAATGTTTATTTCTGAAATTCTCCGATTTAGCATTTTCATTTTATTACCTATATTTGGTACGTAATTTCGTCAAAATATAATGCATCTCGAGGTTTAGTTTCGTTGGGAATTATACAAATATACATTGACAGTTATACAACTAGAAATACTGAAACAATTCGATATAGGAAATTGAAATTTTCATTTGACAAGATTTCGATTCTCGAAACTAAGTTAATGGAGTCGCAATTGTCAGAACAATGTTTCGACATTATCAGGTTCAGTTTCTGATGTTGCATAATAAGCAGCTAGTAGCAAGGATGGACCGTCTGACACGCGATTTGGAGTTAACGGAAGCGGCTGTAAAAAGTGAAAAAATGGCACAGACAGTGTTGACAAAGAGGTTGCAGGCTTACGAGACGTTCGTCGCGAATATGTTCAAGTGCTTAAATCTAAGAGGAACCGTGAAGATCCTGGATAAAACGGGACAAGAGGTGTTAATTTAATTCTTAATCCTTTTTCACTTTGTATTAATTTTTTCATTGCTTCTATTCCGATTCGATTAATCGAAAATGATATGTTAAAGCAATTGAACACGCAAATATAATATAATATCGAATAACGCGATGGTGACTGGCGCCATTAATCTCATTTCTTCTTCATTAGAATGTAAAACAGATTAAGTGATAAACTGTGTAGGGTTCTATCAAGTGGAGAACGCTAAACTATTGATGCAGTTAATACAACTAAATCATTTGCGAGCAACACTTTCATTCATCTTCTTATTAAAATGAACAAATAATGGTTATTATCGATTCAGATCATCGTACAAAAAGTAAAATCAAAGAACCTACCGCCGATGCGTGACGAGACAGGTGACAAGCCTGTCCCTATTCTAGAAGTCTCAATGTTAAATCAATCTTCCGAACTCAAAGAGTGCAACGATGGATCAACGACGAACATAAATGAGATGGTAAGATTTATTTCACACAAAATATTGTTACAAAATTACGGGAAGTTAATAAATAATTATACATATAAAATAATCATTTTCGTAGAATTTGTGCGAAACGAAGGACAACGAAGAACGCGTAGCTCTCAAATATTTCAAAAACGATGGATTCTCTGTGAAAAAAGAACCGAATGAGAACAAGAAAAATTTTGAAATTACTTTATCCGTAGAAGAGGGACAGCCTCAGTTCGATAAGGAAATCTTGATATCGGAGGCACCGATTAAGAAGGATCATGAGGAACAATGGTAAGGAAAGGGTTGAACCGTAGATCGCAAATCCAGCAGCGTGTTGTTTAATAATTCCAGTGATTCTTACGTAACGAAAGAGGCCACGGGCACAACAAACCAACGAGGAGATGAAATATGCACAGTCAACTGTAAGATCGAACAGCCTAACGGTGTCAAGGACGAATCGGAAGACGGAAAAAACATTGTCTATGACGATAAGAAAGTCGTGAAAAAGCTCGATTCCTTGATAACCGAAGATTCTTCAAACTGCTGTTGTGACTGTCATTTGAAAACGTGTAACTCGAACAAGAGATTTGATAACGGTAACGTAAATGGTACGGTATATGAGTAACGTTTATTATACGTACGTATATCGACAATGATATTATATGAATTTTCATTTTATTGATATGTCTTCTTAAAGAATGGGCGCTTCAATGTGAATGTGACTTGAAAGTGTCGGATGAGATGTATCAGATGATTGATAATTACACGGAGAACCAGTGCACTTCGAAGGAAGCGATGAAGGGTGGTTTGTCCGCGATTCTGATTAAGGGTAGAAATACGAAATTTGCTGTTATCAAGTAATGACTGTTTTCATATTAATTAACATGCGAATCTTTCAATTGCTGAATTTCAAGTGTCGAGCTTTAAATTTAAAATTTCTTAGTCTCAAATTTTTACAGGGTGGTCCACCTAACTTTACTATTTGCAATATCTCGCTTATTCTTAATAATATTACAAGGTGTTTGAGGTATAAGTCGAATAATTTAAAGGTTCAAAAATGGTTCAAAAAATTAATATTATCAAAAACGAACGAGATATTCTAAATGATAAAAGTAGGTGGGCTACCCTGTATAAACGAATTCTTACGAATTATTTCTTAGTAATTTTTAAATAATTTTTAAATAGAAATTAAAAATTTCTATATTGTCATATCGTAAGTTAAATAGGAGTATTTTTAAAATTATTTTCCAATGAATTTCAAATTTTATATATATATTATACCATAAGGTACATAAACGAATTCCCAAAATATTTTTCAGTGGATTTACACCAACACACGAGAGAAAAGCCCCTATATTATAAGAAAACAAACTCATCATAGCATGAATCACATCCGTAAATACATGTTGCAGGTATTAACGTACAAAATCAAATGGATTCTCAACAGCGAGATCAATCTTGCGATAACTATCATCGTTGTCGTCTTAATTTGTCTTGCTTCGAGCAAGAATTTAACTGGCGCTATCGGTGTAAATAATAAAACGCTTAATCCCGAGGATGATCGTCATTAATTGTTACATTCATATCAAATTAAGTAAAAAATTACATCTACTTTCTGTAATGTTTTGTATTATATTCTATATAATAAACCTGTTTTAACGAAACCGTATTACTTAAACACAAATCTTTATAATTCACCTTGAAAACGTTCTTATGCTATTCGCAATACTTTCCAATGTATCGTACTTCAAACCATTTCTAGATAAAACGCTTATTAGAAAAAAAAGACGATAAACATTCGTAGAGTTAGACAAGATAACAATTCGAAGCTAATATTGTATTTCGTAATCTTCTAACGCTAATGTTTTCGTTGCAATTGCCAATGAAACGAGTTTAATATATTTCAGGATTATTTGCAGCGTGACGTTTTTACAGTATCTCAACGCTAATGTGACAGGAAAATGTGCAGGAAGTTGAGGCGCTTCTGTCTGCGAGCACGTGTACCTCTACGTCGAAACGTTTGAAAAACTGACTAAATATAGAATAGAAGCGGCGCTATTGTTAGGTTCAACACGTTTTCGTATCTTCGAGTTTCTCCTTCGACTCCGCTCTCGTACGGTCGTCATGGGACTTTCAGTGGATTTACGACGCCAGGAAATTCGCCAAACGTAAGTACCACCAAGCTTATTGTAATACGCATTTCCGTATTTTCAGTAAAATTAGAAATAATTTTGTTTGGCATTCATTATTTTGTTTATTTCTTCGACAGCTATTTACATAAACGATTATCGACGTCACACAGGAATTGAAGCGAGCAAAATATTGAATAATAATTGTTTATGTGGCTTTCTCGATGGTTAAGATAATGTAATTTATAATATAATATCGATAATTTTTGTTCACTGCTTTGAACATTAAATTACAGAAATCTTTACAAAAATATAGATATTTGTTAACAATATCTTAATAAGCGACTACAAATAATTTTAACGTAGATAGAATGACATAATTTCTAGTAGATATTTCTAGTCTAGTAGACAATTTCTTTTCACGGGTTTCAACACTGAACGATAAAAACCTGATACTTATATTAATATTTAATATATTCCGGTACATAATTGAAACTTCACATTAATATCAAAGTATACTCTCAACGACGAATCTTCGTTATTAATATATCAATGCGCAATTACTATCAATTTTGGAAACATTAATATATCAATAAGAAAGCTATCACTACTTACAAAATTCTTATCGGTTTCATATCAAAGCATATACTCACGAAGAACGAAGCTCTACTAAAAAGCAATTATGTACCGATTTTTTCGCTCATCGTAAACGATACATTAGCAGCTACCAAACTGGTAAAAGTTTAAACAACCAATTAAATATATCAACAAGGAAGCAACAGCCACTTTTGAAATCCACATTTCCGTCTCACTGAAAAAGAAAAAAAAAAAAAGAAAAAAGAAAATACGAAAGCTATCCTAACAAATACCTCGTTTCTACGAAACACTGTTCTTCGAGACCAGATGGGTCATCTAAGCGAATTTAATGGCGTTCCACGGGCCAAAAAACCGATCACCGCAGAGATCCAGGAAGTTTACTGAAGCTAAAGCTTTCTAGATCAGAAGACTAGCGTCACACGGAAGTGGCAATCGCGCGTGCGCGACAACCGAAGCGAACGCTTGGACGTTCTCGCGCACGCGGTCTTTCGAAACAGTATTTTTAGAGAAGTGAGTCGCTGGCCGCAAGCGGCGACGGTAGTCAAGTGTCGCTGTTGACCCTAAGGAAATCGAACCCTGCGAACCATCCACGATTCGGATGACCACCGGTGAGTCCACTCGTGACAACCTAAATCATCCTAAAAATCGTCCGATCTGCGGAAGCTACAATCGAGTGACATGTTCGTCTCGCGTCCGCCATTTGAATTTCCTTTCGATACTATTTCACGTTTCGCAATTTCCTTTGACTTTCACGCAACACTCCCTCGTGATTGTACCATGTAAACGCGTGGACGTTTTTAAATTATACTCGATAGATTGGAAGAGGTACGTCGGACCGTTCTTATGGATCTAAATTTGGATCGCGTGCCGAACCGCTCCGTACATCTATTTATGATGTATTTATGGCATCGGACTTGCGACTCGTGTTCACGTTTGTTTCGACCCGTGTTCTGTCTCTGTTGATCGTTTCTGCGGTAATTGCACCGGATTGTCTGTGATTTGTTCTCTTTTTCCTACTAATTTCTTGGCAGAATCGAATAATTTGAGAAATATGATAACATTTTAAACAAAGTAGACATTACTTGGCTTCCTTCTGGTTTTAAAAACAAGTTTTCCGATGAGTTGGATATTTGATGTGGCCAGAGTAAATTTGTTTAACGATAGTACTATCGAGTCGTTTTATTAGCTCAAGCATTAATATTGGAAGCTTTGAAGAATTAGATTGGCGCAGTTGGTTCCACGTTTCTGTTCTTCGTTTGTTATATTCGTACCCATTTGTACATTCGTATACGTTTTGCATTGCGCGTCTCTTTAATTACAATAATCTACGTGTAACATATTTATTGTAGTATATTAGAAGCTAATAGCTGTGTAATGGAGGAAAATTGAAAAAATTAGATTGGTTGCCTCTTTGTTTTCGTTAGTTCCGTTGAGAAATGCGCGGCGCTTTTCGATCGTAGATCGAGTTATATTTAAGTCATATTTACATCGCGCCTCGTATCGCGAGGAAAGACTCGGCGGCACACGAGTCATAAAGCTTGTTCGAGGATTCGCTGCCGTAAAAGATGTAGCTTTGATCTCCAGCAGGAAGGAAAAAATGGAATCTCAAACATGGAAAGAAACAAGAGAGAAATTCCGTTCTCTGATTCATTTGTTTTTATTCGCAACAACTACATTTTTACAAATTTCCTTCTTTTCGTGGTTCGTTGTTGCTCGTTTTGTTAAGGAAGACTAACGGCAGATTTTAAAATAAAAGATCTAGACAGATATGTCTTCTAAAAATACGAGCTGACCCGGTCTGACTTTTTTCTTCTGTGCCAACTCGCTCACTCTACGGAGCTAATCAAGAGTTGGTATATTAGTGGCAACTAAAGGAATAGATTCGTTTATCTTCATATAGTTCTCGTGTTTCGTAACTCCACGGGGAGTAAAACTGATAACGTTATCGGAAAATTAACGTCGTTTATAGTAAATGATAATAATGAGGTCTCGCGTGTGTTCAGGTGATATTTATATCTCGATTTCGTGAAAGTTTAGAATTTTCGATTGGAAACAGCTTTCACAGAAACAGAATGTTAAAATTTAGAATTATTAACTAAAAAAGGTTATCGAAAGCAGTAAAGAGAAGCATTAAAAAATTCTCATTTGGAAAATTATAGAATCGTTGACTGAACAAGTAGAATCCCTCTTTCGCGAAAATCCAGAATTCTCAACAATTACAAGCACCGTCGAAGAACGTCGAGAAAATAATGAAGAAATTCTACGGCAAATAATATTTAGGATTCTATCGACTTAAAACTCTAGAAACTATATCCTCTCATTCAAAGATCCTAGAATAATAAAGACTGAAAAATCATAGAATCGTTTGATAAAATCCAATGGAATTAATAAACGAAGATAAGACTACAATTAATAAAATGTACAAACCTTTGATTTGTATGATTTGAAATATTCTTCCAGACACTTCGCAGCTTTTATTTCGAAACGGATCAAACGAAGCTCTTGTAAATCGCGACGTCAACGAAGAGATTAGCGTTTGCTAAGTAGAATAAGTACAGTATGGGTGCGGCTGGCAGTAGTAGCAGCGCACCGTTCTCGTCGGCAGCTTTGAGGAGACAAAGCGAGGAGACGTTTGTCTACGGGACTGAGGAATCCTGCTGTCCGGAATACGCGAACGAAAATATACGACAAAGGACGAGGACCAGCGCGTTCGACGTGGGTGAAGAACCTCGATCGCAGGTTAAATATAAAACGAATATTTATCGTGTTAGCTTCCGAGGAACGTCGAGACGAGACAAGCCACGAGAAAATGCTTTAAACACTGTTATATATCGGATTTTATTTTAATTCCGTGGAATCTTGCAGGGTCCAAGTCCTTACGCGACCTTCAGAAGCGAAGAACGTTCCAGTCAAAGACCATCAGCACCGAGTTTGTCGAACTTGCGATCCCCACGACGAGAAACTTTGGTAAGCGAAGCTTTTATCTTAGGCTGCAGTTAAACAGAATAGCTGTAGACAGTTGGCTCGCGAAAATATATCGTCGTCCGTGATGAATCTTTGTGAATTCGGTGCACCGGAAATCCCAGGATCCAGCGGAAGATAGATATCGTAAGTAGAAAGTAGAACGTAAACAAGTTCATAAATAAGATACTTAGGAGAATCCCATTTGCGTCGGGGTAAAATTAAAAGAGAAGTACAAAAGAAGTTTGGAATTTGTCCAGGATGGAGACAATGGTTGTTCGTGCATTTTCAGTTGACTAATTTTCTAATAGATCACCTAATTCATTCTTTGGAACGAACTTGTGATTTTCTATTTATGAATTCGAAAGGGTAGTTCAATGGAGAAATGTGCACATCACCTTTACGTCTCGTATTTCTTTTATTTCCAGTACTTATCTTCTCTTTATGACTCACCTTTCATCTTCGGCAGCATGATTCACAGGTTCCGATTGTCTCGACGTGAAAGAAGATCTTTGAGATACAGTAATACTTCTTACATCACTTCCTATTAAAAACACCAATAAAACCAGGCTATAGGCCCACTCGGACCATTTTGCACACATTCCTAGAAACAAAATTCCTCGATTTTGCTCGCATCTCGAGAATTAAAGCCGAAGCGTTTCAAAAGTATCTTCACTGATTCGTCGGCCAATTTTCTTATTGACATTGGAACTACCGACGAATGAAATGTAAAGCTTGTACCAAAGAAATTGAAATGAAAGACACATGAAAAAATACACATAAACCTATGAAAAATTAGGAATTGATCATTTTCGTTGCTTTGGCAGATCTGCCGTCACTTCGAGATAATAAATCTAACGTTTAAAGACTTCTCTAAACAAACAAAGTTCTAAATCAACTTCCTCTTTTAAACTGTAAATTCTACGAATCATGTAACAATTTCAAACATCCGATCAGCAGTGTACTTTCATTCTGACTTCGTCAAATTACTTTGCTTTCGATGATCAATGTCTAAAATCATCTTCATGGTAGCAAGATCCAAAGTTAACTTTCTGCCTGAAATTCTCCGAAATTTTCGAAATCTCCTTTAAAATTCTCCTTCTAAACTATACAGTTCTATAACGTTCAAAGTCTTCTCGAAAATGGTGAATTTCTAAAGCACACAGCCAATTCGAACATTCGCTAATAGCGTACATGTTCCGAATAATCGGAAAACGCAATAGAAAAACGCGAAAGCTGTTGTTCAGAGCTCATCGGCGACGTAGATGTCGGCAAAAGATTTTCCCAGGCGCGCTCTTTTGTTTCGTGGGAAATCTGGCGAGTCTCCAAAAAGCTCGTGGCTCCTCATGATTTCGGGAGAACACGCTGAGTCACGGCCACCGTGGTGCGTCGAGTTCGCAGGCATCGATCGCGATCACGTGCCCCTCGTGTCTCGAGCTTCTTCGGCGAACGTCCTGAGCCTTGTGCCAGTACATTCTCGTAGATCGTTCGACGTGGATCGAGCTTGCAGAAGCTCGTCGACGATCCGTCGTAAGAACAGTCTTTTTTGTAACGATTGCATGGATACGAGGACCTCAAGGAGCTGCAGAATTTTAATCAGACTCAAGAAAGGCTAAGAATATATAACCGAATTCTCTTGGCATCCGCTGCTACTGTTTACGCGTAAGTTCTTGTACAGCGTAGAATCTGTTACTCCTCTTGATCGCCAAGATTTATTGGTATCGAGTATTCGTTTTGCAGACGATTTAAAGGAAATGATTAATAGCGTTTGAACTAGGGTTACAATGGCTGCGGGCATTTTGATATTTACGAAATGTCAATGGTATCGTAACCAGGATACGTACATTGATTATCATCGTTGCGCTGGAAAAGTTTGAAACAGATTTGAGAATGTACGTAGAAGCTATGAGACGTTTAACGCGAGCATCTATATATTTCGCAACGATCACAAAGATGCTTAAGCGATCTTAAGATTATCCATCGTATTAATAAGCTTGGATATTCAATTGGGATAATCTTTAACATTTATCGTATCTTTAAGATAACTGTTCACACGTTCAAGATTTGTTGAGTTTATTTTTTCAAAATTTATCTAATTCCTATCTAATTTCTGTCATTCTTATCTTTCCCTTCGTTTACCATTGAAACGGACGTAATATCGTGACGCAAGTCTGTAGAACGCTATGCAAAGAAAGCAACAGGCTGATCCGCGTAACCATTCCTTGAACCAGAATTCCGATCGTCGATCGGCTCGGTTCAATTAACGTCTCTGAAATTAGTCCACTTATTTATATTGCAGTTGACGTACGCCGCGCAGATGACAGGTTGGCAGACGGCCGAGGAGCATAGCCCTTCGTTCTCTCAGCAGAACCAAAAGGCTATGGAGGTGATCTCGCAGCTTGCTATGGCCAATCAGCAGCTGGCTTCCGCGAACACGGCGACTCTAACTAATTTGGAGGCACTGTACGTGGAGTTATCGAGAGAAAGGGAACTGACAAGACGAGTGGTTTCTTCAGAAGCGCTGGACGAAGCTTTGAAGAAGAGACTGACGATGGACGAGGAAAGAGACGACGAAGATGAAGATGAAAGGCATAGGATGGAGATTAGGATCGAGAGATTGGAAAGCCTCTTAAGGAAGATTCGTTCGAGGATAGAAAGGCTGGAGACGGTGGTGAAGACTCGAGGATTCGATAGAGAAGACGAAAGACAAAGTTCTACGAGTATCTGTGATTCAAAGGAGATTCGAGACTCGAATTGTCGACAGACAATCGATGATGTGTGTGATAGGCTTCCAAATAGCATCGAAGTACCTGAACACGAATTTAAAACGCAAGTGGACGAGGCTCGAGCAAAGACTATTTCTAGAGTAAGCGTCGCGTACGTTGAGGAAGATGTTAGAAGCTCCAAGTGGAACGATAGTGATCGTTCGAATTTGCATTTAAAGAAATCGAAGGTTGAAGCGAGAGAAGGTAGATTAGAGGATGAAGTGGAACAGGGTGTGGATAAGAAAGAAGTGACGAGGTTGTTGGAGGAAGTCGAAAGACTGATGGTTGAGCGATCAGAGTATCAATGTGAGAACGAGAGGCTGGTGAAAGAGCTGACGGAGGAGAAGGCGATAGTGAGAAAGCTGACGATGGTTTACAAGGTGAGTTTGCTCGTATTTCATTTCATTTTTGAAGACTCGATCGAATTTTTCAAATTTTATTTGTTTAAAATACTTGCTAAAATATTTCATCTCATTTTTGTTGTTTATGTAGTTTGTGTGTTGCAATATATTTCTAGAAACCGTAATCGTACAGAAACGAGTAAATAGTTAAATCGAAAGATTAAAACGAACTATACATTTTATAATTTTCTGAATGGATCATTCTCCAATTAATATTCTCGCTATCCATTAAACTCTTCCATTTGGAAGATATAGTCTTCGTAACCTTTCTTCTATAATTCAGCCTTTTATTTATCAAATTTATCGAAAGTAAGAGCGATGATTATTTTCTAGGAAGCAAAAGAGCGACACGAGGAAGTGGAATCAAGGTTGGAAGAGGGCAGACAAGAGTACGAAAACTTAATGACGAAGTTCGACGTCGCTACGAAGGAAACGGAGAGATTGTTGAAGGAAATCGATAACTTTAACGTGTTAAAGGGCACTGCCGAAGCGAAGATCTGCAGTCTCGAGCAAGATCTGCAGAAGTCGTTGCTGGAAAAGGAGGAAATCATAAATATCGAGAATCAGAGGTCTTCGGAATTAAAAGCACAGCTGTCGGAAGAGATATCCGATAAAAAGAAGCAGATAAAGGCTCTCGAGGACGCTTTGGACGAGATTCAAAGACTGAAGGAGACTATCAAGACTGAGAGAAAGGGCGAGGATGATGACGATCTGAAGGAAGACGTTGGTACGTTCAGCTAATGAGATTAAAACTGTAATTAATATCAACTACGATGTTGGCAGGGATAAAACTTTTTTTTTTGTACAAAGTAGATGTGTCCTAGGAATATGATAAAATAGATGTAAGAGGAATCATTATATCTTCGCAATTAATCCTTCCAAAGGATACAATTTTGTTTAGGTCGTGTGGAAACATCATTTTCGCCAATTATTGATAATAGAAATACATTTTTTTTTATATTTTTGTAAAAAGACATGTGATGCGCTAGGTTCCAAGAATAATTTTTTCAGAAATATATAAGCAATAGAAAAGTTATTATCTTCGTTTATACACATAATATATGTATTTAATTTTAAATAAAAATTCGTGTGCTTTTGCGTTCAAAATAATAATAGATTGATAAACTCTGCCCCGATTGCTCTCAAGACATAAAAATTCCCTTGGTAAAGTGACGAAGAAAAACTGAATATGCTATGATTGTTTAAACTATCATACGATCGATTTACTTGAAACAGGTCCGATCGAATCGATAGACGATCCGCAAGAAAGTCCGCCTGTCGATCGCACGACGAACATCGAAGATTTCAAAAAAGAATTAATCATGAAGAGGGAGGCAAGGCAAAGAGCAATAGCAGCAGTTTCGTCGGAAATGGAGCGGCTTAGACGAGAATTAGACGCGGAGAAGGAGGCTCATTCGGAAACTTCGAGGATGTTGGATCTTTTAAGGTCCGCGCAGAAAGATGAACAAGCTCAAACAATCGCGGCAAATGACAGATTGAAGAAGTCTAGAGAGAAAGATCAGAAAACAAGCGAACACGAGTTGGCCGCGCAACGTCTAGAAGCTCAACGATTAACGAGCATTTTAAAAGTAAATTTTTCTTCTGTATTCTATTTATAATAGAGTATCGCGTAGAAAATGAAGGGTTCTATGCTGATTAAAATTGGAACAAAGTCGGTCGCTTGAAATCGGTCCTTTGTAAGCTGTTTTCAAATCTAGTTAAGACAGAAAGCACGTGCCGGCAAGTTTACACCTTTCGCTTTAAAAACAAACTTCTCGTGGAGGCAAGCAAACAGAACGAAACAGAATGGAACAAAGAGACAGTTTAACCTACAGAGTAGCTAAACGCTTAGATTCCCACGATCGACTAATTTTAAAACGGCCTTTGTTGATAAAAATCGTCAGTCGAAGATTTCTACTAATTGGGGGTTTTGAAATTTCTATAGTTTTGTCCTCTAGCGTTATTTTTAGCATTTTAACTTCATTAGAGACCAAACTTCATTAGAAACATCGAAAACTTAACTCCACAACTGCTTCCGAAATTTTCTGTTAACGTCGAGTTTATGTAACGCTCATGTTTATGATCCACATTTTATCCTCATAAATATTGGCAAAATATCTTCGAAATTATTTCTGCAACTTATCTCAATATCGAACGCCAAAATTTGCGGTCCCATAAATATCGAAATATTATTCGCCAAATTATTTTCGAAACTCCTACCTTCCTTAAACCTCTAGAAACTTATAAATCGAATTTTATTCTTATAACTATTGACAAAGTACGTATTTTCAAAATCATTTCTGAAACTTCCCTTGTTAATAAACTTTCGCAATTAGTAGTACAAACTTGGCTTTCGTAATTATCGAAAATTTCCAAACTTACCTCCACAAATATCGGGACATGATTTAAATTGTAAAATTTCGCTTTCTCGCATCAGATATCCGACGAGCTGAGGAACGACATCCGTATTCAAATGGACAAGGTGGACGATCTGCGATACCATTTGGAGACTGAACCGGATCAGCATCGGTACCGCATTCGTTGCTTGTCGGATATAACCAACCGGTCGCGAGAGGCCGTTTACTTCAGGGAACGTGCTGCCAACGATCTGAAGGACCATCTAGCAGAGATTCTGCTGCAACTTGGAGACAGAAGCTTCTTAGAACAGAAGGACGACGTTGGCCTGGAGTGCGAACGTCAGCTGGAGAATATCAATAGCTTGAAGAGCCTCTACAACGAGAGGCTGAAAGTGCTGAACGAACTGAAGGAGACGGCAGTGAGAGAGTTAGCTGAAACCAGGGTCAGATTGGATCACTCGTTGAAAAAATGCGAGTGCTTGGAGGAGGATCTAAAGAAGGCTGACGAGAAGGTATTAAGTCTATAAGTTATCTAATTTATTTTATAAATCTTTTAAGTTTATAAATCGGTACGCCTGCAGTAACATGATGCAGAGTCCGCTACGTTAAGTATTAGGAATATCTTTTGCAAAAAGCCATAAAAATATCGACTTGAATTTTCTTAAAGTTGAATGAAATTAAACTTAATGATACAGGAATTTTTAAGGTGAGAAACACTTGGGCAATGAGTTTCCATGTGGTGGAAAGTCACTCCCAATTTTCTTTTTTATTTTTTTATAGAACAGTCATTATTAACTTTCTGTTATTCGAATAATTGAATGGAGAATGTGATATTCTAGAATAATATTCGAAATATGTCTTTTCTTCGGATAGAACGCACGTTTCAGATGTAGTTTTCTCTGTGTGTTTGGGACAGATCGACACGCAGGATACGGAAATATCAAATTTGGAGTCGCAGTTGGGACTCACCAAAGCGGACTGCAGAGATCTTCAAAATCAGATGTCTTTGATTAATAGCCTGTTTACGCAGATGCTATTGGGTGCCACCTCTGCCGACATGGATCTCGATCGATTGACTCAGTTACTTCAGGTATTGGAGAATTATGATACGTTTTCCTAAAAGTGACCACACTTTTGTCCATACCTGTTGTGGATTTTGGTTCGCGAGTATCGTACGATGGAATTTTAACAGGAGAATCACGACCTGATCTGCAACATGGCGAGAGAGGAAGGCACCGAGGCTGCCGCGCTTCCCAAGCTTCTTCTCGATTTAATCGAGCAAGTCGAGGGCAGCAAACCGTCCCAGAAACGAGCTGACGGAGAGAACGGAACCGAGGTCGAAGCAGAGAAAAAGGAAGACGACTTGCAACAAGAAGACATAGCTCACAATCTACCTAAAGTAAGAATTATACATTTCATTTCCACTTTCAAATATTTACGAGCAATTTAATCCTTTCGCAGGATCGTTAGAATCCTCCTCGCATCACTGAGATGTGACCTAACTGTACATCTCGTTTGGTAAATTATATTTAATCCATTTTTTTCAAATTTGAATATATTATGACTCATATTATTATATTATCTGTTTCGAAAGGATTAAATGTGATTATGATATGAAAATAGAAAAAATAGAAAACACGTAAGATATTCAGGGTAAATATATCCGTAAGAATGTAAACTCGCACAAAGATTCGCGATCTAATGACGTGATATTGTCTGTCTCAGGTTTGGCGTGTCCTGTTGGAGTTATTGAGCTGTCACGCAGAATGTGCTCCGTCCGCTTCAGCGGCATCCTCTTCGGACCCCAATATCTGTTACAAGTCAGTCGACACTCCAGCTGGTCCCAGATTGGTGATTTCAGTCAGCAAAACGTATATTCGCCTGAAAGAATTAATATTAGAAAAGAAACACTTGGAGAAGGAGATGAATCGAATGAAACAGTTGAACGTTCATTTAGAATGCAAACTCGGTGAACAGGTAACAAATAAGAATCTCACCTTTCCTTCTCCCTATTGTCTTACAAAACAGTTTTTCAAATTAAATCTCGCGTACGTCTCTAGGAAAAGCGATTATCGACGGTGTCGGCGGAATTAAGCAAAACCTGGACGATAGTCGATCGAATGCAAGCACAACATCATCAGTTGCACACGCACGAGAAGATTCTTCGATACGAGTTGCAGCAGAAGCGAAAAATGTTACAAGAATTGAAGCAGGAATTGGAATACTGCCGCGAGAAATGGGAATCCGCTAGACAGAAGAACACGAACACGGAATTAGAGTGGAGAAGTTTGAGAAGAGAGTTTGCAGCCAGAAAAGCTCTGGCTTCTCATGATTCTTTCAACAACAGGTAATTTACAGAAACAATATGGATGTAATTATAGATGTGGTTTCTTTGGGATTGTTGTAATATAGCAAAATATTTCAGTCTACGAATGCATCCAACTAATTTACACGTCTAATATAGAATAAGAATATAAGTTTCCAATTATAATCTTCATATCGGTGAACTCATTAATTCTTCGATACAGTGCGGAAAGTGGGTTCAGCGACGAACGTGGGGACGATACCGACGAAGAAGACAACGCTGTGGAAGGAAGAATTAAATTAGGTCCACGCAGAAGACCGCGAAAGGTTACTAATAATCCGATTATCTTTAACGTCTACTAGAATCTTGCAATTTTCTATATCATACAAATATATTTGATATTCGTTCAAATACTGAAATTTTACATATAACAAAAATGTACGATATACGCATAACGAAAAATACATCTTTAGGAGAGTCCTCGAGCACCAACACCAGACACAGAATCAGAGCAACCGACCGACACCGAGCTATCCGAGCCAAAGACAGGTTCCTCAGCAACACTGGAGCAACGAACGCCTACTCCAGAAACAGAGGCAGAGCTAGACGAGACCGAAGTCGCGGAGGCAACTCTAAATGCTGAATCCACAAACGAGTCACCAGTAAGTCAACAACCATTAAATACATTTTCTGTTAAATCCTAACTCACTAACAATCATAAAGTACTCAAGACTTCTCTCCTTCGATAGTTGATCCCAGGAAGTCCACAAGAATCGCTAAATCCCCTGGACCAGGCTCTGACAAACGTCATCCAGAATCTCATAGGAATCGAGAGTAGTATAAACGTGACGTCAGCGACCTTCGAAGCTCCAAACGATGAAAACGTGACAGAAGACATCAAGGGTGATCATATGGTACCAACCATCGAATCTTGGTCTACAAGTCTTCCGGAGCCTGAAGGAGTCATCGTGAAAGAGTCCAACAAAGCTTTCAGTCTCAATGCTCCAGTACAAACTCACAGTGGATCGTCCTCGATCGCAATGGAAGATGCTCGAAGCACGACGAATACGGACGGTGAGAAAGAAAAGAACGAAGACTCCTCAAAATTGTCCATATCCTATGTACCTAGTGCAACCAGTGTAGTCAACACACAGCCAGTGTTCTCTATCGGGCCCTTTCCTCCGTCCAGCGTGGCACCTTCGATCGTGAAAAACGTCCAATTCAGCGATCCCTTGATCGTCGGTCCATCTAATCGATTTTTTGCTCCAGTTTTCGGCGCGTCGTTATCAAACGGACAAGTTTCTTCGTCTTTCGACACGCCGACAAGCGAGGACGTGGTAGGCTCTAAGGAGAAGCGACCCAACAAACCAATGGAAAGCGTTGTCGATTCGGATAACGTTTCTGTGGGCTCTTCGTCGAGCATAGAGACTGTCAAAGAGTTTGCCACGATAGAATCTGCTTCGTCGAGTTCACCAGGTGAAACTGGAAAACGAGACGCCAGTTCGGCAGAAGCTGGTGGATCTGGGAAACAGGAAGAGAAAAAGGTTCCTGGTGCAAAGAGTAAGACACCGGAAGAAGCTTTAGCTGCCAGGGAAGATAGGTTGAAAAGATTGGAAGAGCAGGCGAAATGGTTGATGAATAAGATGAACGCGACCAATAGAAGAGGTTCTGCGCTGAGTACTAGGTTAGAGGAGCTTCACGAAGTCTATGGGGAACCGCCTGTTCCTCCTCCCATGCCTGATGTCCTGCCTAGTCGAAGGTTAAGGACTACTTTGTCGGATCTACCTCGTCAGGTATGGATCTTTCATATATTGTGGAAGATATTTTAGCTTGTGAGCTTCCTGTGTTTTCTGGTGAATGGAATACGTGGTTCCAAGTTTTTGGCACGTGTCGTGTAGTCTTTGAGTTCACGAGACGATAATTCATTGGTGGGTTTCGTGCGTAACGTTCTATTAAAAGTGACCATGGTCGTGGGTTTGATATTTACGTGCGATGTCATCGCAGTCTGACAGTAGCAGGTTCTTTACTTCAAATTTATTGTCTTCTTTTAAGAATAATCTTTCCTTATTCTTATTTCTTTGTCCGTTGTTTCGAATTTTATTCACCGAATGCTAAATATTTCGTTTATATAATCCATTTTTTAAACTTTTTATTGTCGTTACTTCTTCGTCTTAGTGTATCTTAATAATTTCAAAAATACATATCGGTACATTAAATAACAATTTAGCAAATTGAAATATTCTACTGCCTTTTACGTCTGCTATTCTATTTTTGCCATTCACATACTACATATTTGATAATAATATGCTTACTGATATGATATATTTAATAATAAGTTACAGAACGATGTATTTGATGACTGTGTTATTGTTCAGGTACCTGAATCATCGACCACCGAGGACGCCAGAAATACCGAGAAGCCCGACTCGAGTGGCGTTCCTAACGAACCACCACCCGATAACGCGTCTTGAGACGCCTACAATTTTTAATCGTTCGTTTACGTCGCGTTTATTTCCGTCGTGCACAGAAACGTGAAGAACACGCTTGTTTGAGTCTCGTCTCGGAAAACGTGTCGGCTCTCGTCTCCAAGAGGAATTATATAATTTTAGGATGATTCTATCTTTCTAAGCTCGTCCTATATATTAAAAAAAAAAGATACGTATTTTTCACGAACAAAACGTGTCGTCTCGTCTAATAATTAAATCTACGTAAGAAATGTAATTTGTCTTCGTAATTTAAGAAAAAAACTTTGAAACATATCATTATGATTCAAAGCTATCGATACGAATATTTCTACTAAACTTCCTTTTTCTCTTTTTTCATGATTCAATATTTTTATTATCAATGTACCATAAATTTATCGATGTAAGTAACGTCTCGTTGTTCCTAACCGAGATTCTGTATGTGATCATTCTGGAATCCGTTCCTGTTTTGTACCTTCTACAAATTGTACCTACTAATTTCACTGTATAAATAAAGATTCCTTGAAAAATCCAGATATCTGTTATTCATCTATTTCGTATGCCTTCTGTAAGTATTCATTTCTAAATATTAAACGCATATTAAACGCAATGTTAAACGAGACAGGTAAGATTATTAGAAGCACTTCTAACGAGAATATTTCGTTGATGGGATCGATATGATTTATTTTAAAATAATTAACAATTCTCAGGATGTAAAATTCTTGTCATGCTCCTTCCATTCATATACTTGAATCACTACGCTATATGTATACGATAAGATATGTATAATATTCACAAGACTCCTCGCCCTTCGTAGGTATAATAAAATTCGTACAAAATCGTTTGTATAACAAAAGGAAAGAAGAAAAAGAAAACAGCTCTAGGTACGCTAAGTTCTCAACTGTTCAACGTACTCTTTAATTTCTCATCGACCGACTCGACGATGAAAGGCACTCGACGATGATATATTTTATAAAATTAAAGGGATTCTATTATGATCGTTTTGGTCGATCAAAAGACCAAATATATATAATCTAGAAATGTTTCTTCAGTTGCCTTGCGCTTCTTTTTTTTTTACAATGATTTTTAAGAAAGACACACACATAAAACCACTCGTTCGTTCATCAATACACACATTCGACACATTTTTACGAAATGATTGTCTAATTGTATCATGCACATTGTCCATGAGCGTTGATTAATAATCTCTTACATTAGTATGATTTATCTACACATCGTTATATCCTAGTATTGGCTGTCTATTTTTTCATCTTGATCGATTAATCTCATTAGCAGGTCGCACCATCGCATAGAAAATGTATTTTTATAAAATCATCATGTACGTCGTTTATCATTCGCCGTTAACGTTAAGAAGATAAAATTACGATGACACGATAAGAATGGTATGTTGGCACGCTTTGAAAAGACTGGTCGTACAAAAATACGGTTACAAGGATGTTCTCGAAAAGTATCTCGCAATCTCTGACGCGATGTCGATATTCACACGCGTAAAATTTTGTGCGACAAACAGAAGCTCGATCCAACGGAGATCTCGCGCGTAAGCGTAGTGCTTTGATAATCCTATAAATTTCGCTTGACAGAATTTTGGGCGTTAGACGTCTTAAATACAATCCTCCAAAAATAATAAATTACTCCGTGATTCCATTTAGCTTAGCTCTGTAAGGCACCCCGAGGTTCCGTCAATTTTTGTACAAAATACATACTATACTCTATAAACAACGCAGCGTAGTAGAAAACATATTTGAACTCTCTCGTAATACGTATCACTTCGATTGCGATCGTTTCTTAATCACCGAGAACGTCATCTATCTTTCGAGGTCGCGATCTACAATTCTAATTAACAATTAATTTAAGTGAGCGTCGATTGGGCGCTTGACAATTACGAAATGCGCTCGTTTCTACACAAAGAATAAGAAAAAGCCTTCGGTCTTTATCAAAAATACAAAAAGTTCCATCTCGATGGATTGCTTCTTCGTTCCAACATTCTTATTAAACGATACTATCAAAAAAGGTTACGATAGAAAATATATATCTATATTTATATATTCATATCGCGATTACGATATTCACTGGATCATCTGTAAGTATCTGTTCTCCTCGAGCAACGAACTCAGAGACGAAGTCATGTCGTTGACCACCATATTGGCACTTGATGGCAATGGCTGTGGCAGCGACATGGGGTGAGTAGAACTAGAGACATTTGTTTCGTGGGTCTGTGCATTTCCAGACCAGTTTCTGCACTGTTGCACGTACTCTAGTGTCCTTCTGTACGAATCTTGTCTCATTCCTTGAGGAGGCTTCATAG
This sequence comes from Bombus haemorrhoidalis, assembly GCA_014825975.1. Classification (NCBI taxonomy): domain Eukaryota; kingdom Metazoa; phylum Arthropoda; class Insecta; order Hymenoptera; family Apidae; genus Bombus; species Bombus haemorrhoidalis. Next base: position 5,364,743 of record CM026164.1, on the reverse strand, counting down.
GAGATCCTTGTTGAGACTGACTGATGTCTCTGCACTGAATCTCTGGCATAGCAGCACCGGTTTGCTCGTGGTAACATTGATCTCCGCCGTAACCCCATTGACAGTTACAATTGTATTGTTGATGATTTGGAGGATTGGTTCGAGCACAATTGTGTGTACAAGTATGTTGCTGCTGTTGTATCCTGCAATTACCCTGCTGAGCAGTGCACAACTGTGGAGATGTCCTCTTCGGTAAAGCAGAATCGTTCACTGATCTATGGCTACCATTGGGATGAGCGCAATTGGCCATTTGTAGGCAAGGTGTATTTTGCTGTGGAGTTTGCTGTTGACAGCCCTGGAGACTGGTTATGTTGGTGATCGGTTTAGCCTGGTTGTTGATGTTCAGCTGAGAACAGTGTGGCGACATCTGAGCACATTGGTTGGGCACTGTGCTCTGCTGAACAGGGTGAATATTTGACACCTGACTATTAGGTGTCACCATTGGCCTGGTACATTGATTGGCTACTTGACCACACTGTGGATTAGCATGGCTCATAGTTGTCTGATTAGATATAGCTGGCTGTTGAGTGCAGTGAGGAGACAATTGTGGACAATTGCCAGCTGAGCGCATCTGCACGCACTGTTGTTGGTTCATAGAGCTGTGATTCGGTGGAGCACAAACGGGATTTGTGTGGTGGTTCACTTGGCTGGTTGCATTTCCGGTACAGTTCGCGTTCATTTGTGCCTGACAATTGTAACTAGGGTAGTAGCCATGGTGCATGTGATTTTGGGGACAGTTCCTAGTTAACTGAGCAGAGTTTTGAGGAAGATTTTGAGGAGGATGCTGAGGCGCTAGGGCACCAGCCGCTGGTGAAGTTAGAGGCTGATCGCTGATGTGACTGGGAGCGTAGTGAGATCCTGGTGACATAACTTGGCCCGCTGCTGGACTGAGCACTTGCCCTCCGTTCGGTTGAGATGGATAAGTGGGTGGAGGACAGTATTGTGAATTAGGTTGAGGGGGTCTAGAGCTAGGACATTGGTTGTAAGGAGATGGAGAGGTATTCTGATAGTTTGTGCATGTTGGTTGAGCTGGTTGTGGTGGCGGGTAGCAGGTTTGTTGGTGAGACTGATTGTAATTGCAAGTGGGCTGCATTTGACGTTGGTAGTGCAAGGGATTTGTGCAAATTGGGGACTGGCAAATTGGTAAGGGACTGCTGCGACAATTCACCTGAGTACCTCCTGCTTGAACCTGAGGAAAGAAAAAATAGATTAGTAAATACATTGATTCATTAGTTTATGAGAAATTGTTTATCGTTATAAGTTGTTTCCCCCGAAATTCAATTCGAAAATATTTCTGGAATAAAATCGCTATTTGTTTTACGATACACTTGTTACAACATGATCTTCCGATTCATTGAAGCTTAAGCGAACGCTGCTTTGTAGAACTGATTACGTATAAGATGCTTTAAGAAAACACTTACTTGGTTCAAGTACTGCATCATCTCATCAGGAATGACCAGCTTATTCTCCACCATTTCACCTTCTCCAACCTCATCCAGAATGACTTCCTGATTAGGATGATGTTCTGGAAGTTGAGCAGATCTTGGTCTAGGTGGTACAGGCGGTGAATTTCTTTGCGTCTGGTGACCCCTGGTGGGTTCTGACATGCGACGATCACCGGATGGTTGCGTACAATGGCCGCTTGGGCCGTTCCAATCTCCTGGCATACCCTGGATACCCTAAGTTTATCGTTACGTTACATTAAATGTTCCACGCACATTATTAATCAAAACAAAACAAACGTAATAAGAAAAGAGGAAAAATATTCATCTACCAACCTGAAGAGACATATTTTGCGTCTGAACGACAAGATTGCTTGTCGAGTAAGGTCCTTGAAGGTGACTCGGTGGGTTCATTCTACCGGAAGTGGTACTCATTTGACTGCTTCTTCGTGATGTCCCTGGACTGATGGGATCGTAGAAGCTTCCAGGTCCAGTTTGACCCATTCTGACAGCGCTGACCCCGCTAGCCTGGCTGCTCCTTCTACTACCAAAGTCCGTGGACTTCATGCTACCATAATAGGTGCTCACAGTGCTGTTGCTGTCCCTTCGTGGCTCGTTGAGAGGTTGCAGCCTGAGTTGCAGGTCAGAAAGACTCGTTTGGCGGGCGGGACCGCCACCCTCCATCTTCAGGTCAGTGATCCTCCTGTTCAGATCGCCGATGTTACCCTGAGGACCCATACCACGTGTTCCCCTCATACCGGACACGCTTACTGGCAAGCTCGGCATGCCCTTTGCGTTCAGTCTGCCTTTCAGACGATTCCTCGAAGCAGGAGGAGGAGGTTGTTGCTGCTGCTGCGATTCCATTCCTCCAACCTATTGGATTAATCAGAAATTGGTCATTTTACATTGAGTAATTTAGATTTGTTATTGCAAACGTAGAACGAAAATATAGCTTATCCTTGTTACTAAAATCGTCCTCTACATATTTTGCATCTCTGTCTATTATGATAATCAAATATTTCCTATTTGTGATTTGCAATTATACAATCATCTTATATTGTCAGGAATATTGCTAAGCCCAAAGAAGTATACAACTCACCATGGCACGTAGAGCAACTGGCAGATCAGCGATATCCAAGTCATCGGGTTCCTCGTTCCAAGGTTCCTCAGCCAAGGCAACGCCATCACCAGTCAATGCACTGACACCAGCAACTTCGTCGTTGCAACCACCAACTAATGGGCTACCTTGTTGCTGCATCATACTAGGTGGACTATTCGCTTCACTTTCAGATTTCACACTCGGACTTGACAAACTAGGTGTCTTCGGATGGAGATCTTCGCTTCTGCTAGGACTATGGCCACCTGCACCAGCTTCGTCACTGCCTCCGCCGTCTCCACCGCCTCCTTTGTGCTTCTTATTGGCGTAGAATTCTGCGCCGTGCACAGTTTTCACGTGTTTTCTCAGAGATGATGGATCGGTGTACCTTTTCGTGCAACCTGGCGCCTTGCAAACGTATGGTTTCTGGAAATCACGGTGTTAAAGATTATGCTATGAGCACGAAGATCATGCTTTTAAATTCTGGAAATACAATTTAGGAAATTTGATTTTGGTGTACATTTAATTTTAGAAATTTTTGACTTGAGTCTTAATTGGTATAGTTAAAATAATTTAAATTAGAGATTTTATATTTAATAATTACCTCGTTCGAATGAGTCCTGTTTTGGTGTTTCGCGCGATCGCTAGCATTACTAAATGCCTTGCTGCAACCAGGATATTCACAAGTATATGGTTTTTCTCCGGTATGGGACCTCAGATGCGTCTTCAAGTTCTCCAGACGCGAATATGCTTTGAAACATCCCTCGAACTGTAATTACACAAATTATGGTACAAATATAAATATTTAACTAGTACGTTGCGAATCTTCGTTCGAAGTTTCATGTACTCACAGTACACTTATGAGGTTTTTCACCGGTGTGCCTTCTCATGTGCACCACCAACATGTATTGAGCCTTAAATGGTTTTTCCTCCCTCGAGCACTCCTCCCAACCACAGACGAAGCTCTTCTTGTTCGCATGTATATGGTCATTGTTGATGTGCTTCACAAGATCATCCTGTAAGTGATAAAAATGTAAAGTATTAATTTTAAGAATCAAAATATAGAACTACTAAATTTACTTTTAGATTGATTCTTCTACTAAGTAGATCAACACACTAACTAGGACACACTAACACGCTATTATATGACATTAAGTTGTACCTATATATATTATAATAAATATAAAAACAAGACGAATTTATGTTACAAGCGTACAATCACATTGGGTCACAATAACGATAAGAATTCTTACCTGAGTAGGAAACTCAAGACCACAGTCTCTCCAGTGACAGTTCGTTTCGATAAAATCTCCAGGTTCATCTCGAAGATCTTCGCTAGGGCTAAGTCCTTGAGGATGAGTAGGTGGTGCTGTGGTCGTGGTAGCGTTCATCGTCGTCGTCGCAGGCTCCCTTTTTACCTTCGTAGAAGCTCTCCTCGAAGACGTGTCCGCCTCGGCCGTCACCGACCTGGTCGACGATTCTGACGCTTTTCTGCAGGACTCCGTGCTCTACAAATCGATCGTCAATCTCTCCGATTACCAATCCCTTTGAATTACGTATCTGTAGCGACACATGGGTCATAGTTTTGCCTCGGAGTATTAACAACATTTTGATGTACGAGACTTAAAGATAAACGAATTGCGGACAATATCGTCGTTATGTATAATCGTCAATCGGAATGGAATTCAAATTTTCCGGTACTCTCCGACCAATATAAATAGACGAACATGCTCTCTCTAGAACAATCATTGTAGTGAGTCTAGCAAGTCTAGCAAACAAATAGCATTGAACGAGCGACGATTACGATGTAATATATTAACTCTGTACTTGTAGCTAGAGTGATTTTAATATAACTGACTATCACAATTATATCATGCGTCTCTTCATTAACCGAACCAACACGTTTAATACCACCTCATATATACTTTAAAAAATTGCTATTATTTCTTGTTAACCTAGACTAATTAAATTTCCCTCGATTTTATCCGATGTTAAACACACGTTCCTGGACTTCAACTGGACGTCACATCGACGTTAATGGAAATAACAGATCGCACGAAACGTTCACTGTAATTTCTTACGTCACGCAGCTAAAAAATGATTAATAACGCGCCGCCTATCGAACTCCAATTTATATCGAGTGTGAAACGATTATCATTCCAGCTGATTTAAAGTTGGTAGCAAGTACGGAGGATATTGGAGAACGGATAGTTGCTAATTCGATCGCCGCAGGAATTCAGAAGAGGTTCGTATCGGCGATCTTTGACACTAGGCCAACGATTTTCTGAAACAAACAGCGGCGTTCGGGGTACCACAGAAGGAAGCTCGCCTCGTGACACACGATCTGCACGCGATCTCGCAATTATCGCGTACCGTATAGCCCTGCATTCAGCCGATCGATCGTTCCTTGCCCTCGTAAACCGATGGTTGCCTGCTTCTGTGTTATGATACAGACGTAGTTCGACATAACTCCGCCCACATTCTCGTTTCTACCTTGCGATAAATTGCAACTGAAATGGAGATGCTAGTTCCAAGGGTTTGAGGATTGAACAACGATCGAATACAGTTGTTTGAGCAGTTTGATCAGCTATGGAGGAATTTTGAAAATTTTTTAGACGTTCGATGATAGCTAACTCGGAACGCTGGAGAAAGATGGTAACGTCATTTTTAACGATATCGCAGTGCGATTATGTTTTGAGTACAACTGTTGGCGATTAGAATTTAATTTTGGTTCATTGTTGGTTTTAATCTTCTCAGTATTCATAAGCAAGAATATACTATAATCAAATTAATAAATAAATATTTTACAATTGTAAGATATAAATAAAGGAATTCTGAATTATGAGAAAATTCTCTGAAAATTTTACCTATAAATGAAGTTTCCAACAATTATAGGAAGCAAGACAGTTTCTGTAATCGAATAAGAACTTGTGAATGTTGGAAAAGATTAAACGAATGTTCGACAATATTTCGTAATTTTGCAAATAACGGAAACGTTAGTTTAACATTTCCATCTCTGATAAAGTATAAAGCTGAGAGGCAGAAGATCTTTATTTTTTATTCGATTCTAGCAACGGTTATCAAATTCTGGAAGCTTTCACGACTTAGGTTAATGGAAGAGTAACGAATAGATGAAAGTAGTTTCAAGGCCTGGGAAGATATTAGGCAAACGTTCCTCAAGAAGAAACTTTTAGCACTTCTGGTTGCCGAGGAAGATACAGAAGGTAGATAAAGATTATTAACACTTTCAAGGCGCTTACGACGGTATAGCGCCATATTGCTTGATCGTGCGTCGAGAAACGCGTGAATGGTTTACTGGAACTTCCTTCAATTAAGTTGTCTGATCGTGAAATTTATCGTACACTACAACATCGTCGAATACCATAAACCGTACGTATTTATAATACTCGTTAAACAGTAGCAGTGGTAGCGAGTATTAAACTAATAATCCTGAATCTATAAAGCTACTATAAAAAGGAAAAAGGTTAGACGAGAAAATTGGAGAAGAAATTAGAAAGTAGGAAGAAAATTTTCAGTTCTACAATGCTATATAAAATGACTTACAAAAATGCAAAGCAATATTAACATAAAATAGAAAATAGAAAATTCTCAGTTTTAGATGGTATATAGAATTTACGAACTATAGAATGTAAAATTTGAAGTTCAGAAAAATGTTCACAGTGTCTGCAATATGCGAAAATACACAAAATGTCCGAAAGTAGAGTACTTGTTACTATACCCGATAGGTAAAACAAATTTTTCTCTAAATTCCATTTCTTTAGTTATGTAAATATAAAAATGGCAGAAAAATCCACTGTCTATGTATCAGCTGATATTAGCATAGAGACGTTACGACGGCCGGAATTAACGTTGCAGGAATCGAGGCGATCTACCGAGATCCCCGTACAAGTAAGTAACCTCTCGATTACGACGTGCCTATAAATCCATCGATCACTTCCCTGTGGGAAAGATCGTGCACGAGTACAGCGTACTATGGAACGATGCGAGAAACGCGAGTCGATGCAATCAGGCACGGGAACTTTACAGCGTGCGGACACGCGGCGAGTCGTGTCGCTGGCGGAGAAAATGAAAACGCCGCCGCGAATGTAAATAAATCAGAGCAAACAGGAGAAACAGAAAGCCGGCTAGAAACATAGAAACGAAGAGCTTTAAAGAAACCGCTGATGAATAGAAACGAGAGGTTTAACAAAGAGAGTAAGGGCTAGGGTATACGGAGAACGCGTTTAACAACGACGCAAACGTTGAACGTAGGAGAGAAGCTGAAGAAGAGAAGGAAGAAGATAAAAGACGATGGTCAGGTGGACGGGGGTGGAATCTGGCGAAATAATGTGCGCGAGATTGCTTGTAACCCGAGGACCATGCGAGGGTAACCCAATCTTTTTCTCTTTCTCCCCCTTTGCTCCTTGCGTGCCACGAGGATGAAGCTGAGAAGTCTTCTGAAAACCTTCCAGAGACTGTGAACGGCGCGCATAGTACTTGGCTAGTAGGAGGAAAAACATGGAAGGCTGAGGGAACGATTACTTATTGCTTATTCCAGATGAATCGATGACGAGCTATCGAGCATACGTCCATACCTGACTGCCACTAACAATCGAACAGGCATCTGTAATTCTGCGATATGCAGCGCTGTACTAAGTGATATGTTTGCTAGAATTGTGTATTGCGTGAGACGAGAGCATGACGAAAGATCCACCAGATATTGTTTTTACATATTCATTGAATCGATGTTTCATGTATAAGGCATAGACTGGTACAAGTATAGGTAGGTACTTTATTATTTCCAGCTCGATATTTCTTTCAAGGTATTCGAGCGATTCAAAGGTTATATTTTATTCGAGAATCGAGTGTATTGGCTTGTTTGAAATTCCTCTTCAGGAAAACTATTTTACATTGCCAGAGATATTTTTTTATTAGATATTTAATACTAACAGTTTGTGTTACATCCTTAAGCTTGGACGAAATATCTATGTATATGTACCTTTCATGGACTAATCGCGTGGTTTAACGTCGGATTTTATTTTAAAATGCAAAATGAAATTAACATACATTAAAATCTATGTCATTGGGCAAGAGTCAAGAACTGGTTAATATTGGAAATTATGAAAAATTTCCATGCTTACCTCAGTTTTTGGCGGCAATCCTCCTCCATGTGGTCCGAGGGTTGCTGAGGCCGTGGAATGAGGTGGCACGCCGGGGTATAATTGCGAATGCGGCGATAATCCGTGGGCATGGGGGTGTGGATGAGGTGGAGGTGGAGGTGGTGCAGGGGGTTGTAGAGGGTGAGCATGGGGTAGAAGAGCTGCGGCAGCTGCGCTCCTTAAAAGATGCGCCTGAAGTTGCTGCAGGTGAGGCGCCATTCCTGGGTGCATTCCCAAAGCTGGACTCATTGCTATAACAGAAAACGATAAGAGAAATTAATAGATAACAGTGAACAATTTTATTGCAAAAAAATCGTTGAAGGATAGCAGAGTGACGTTTAAAAATAAGTGTCTAGTAGAAAAATGGCACGACCATGTACAATGCATCACTAGTAGAGTGCACGTTTATATCCTTATGAATACGAATAAAGGAATGAAATCTAAATATAAATTTGTATAAAAGTTTGTAAGTATAAAAACACTCCGTTTTAGAAATTTTGTATATTTTTGCATATTCTTACACGCTTACCCCTTAATGGGATTGTAAAATACATCAAATACACATACTCCGTTCTCGTATGAGCTACTGTGCGAGTAATTTTTGATCGAATTGAGTCTCGTAACCGTATCTTATAAATACAAATTAAAATTTGTTATCCAAAGCTTTCTCCGTATCTCGGAACTTTATTAGAAAATTATTCCGTTGTAACGACTTACGTGGCAGTCGAATTTCCTATAAATGCATAAACATGTCTACTCTAAAGGCACATATGCCAAATGGTAGAGTGATACTGGAAGAATACAGCAACGTGTTATCGCTCATCTAATCGTAATTACTTCAGGCACAATCTGCAAACTTCATTCTAAAGCAAAAACGCGGTTAACGAACGCCGATAGTCGATTGGTGCAACCCACCATCTATCCGGTGTTTTATAAATGTCTTTCCTAAGTACGCGTTTATCGAGACGTGTATCGTGTCGTTCCTTTTTCCTCGTGTAGAAGAGAAAGAACGAGAAATAACGCAGCCTACACGATCACCGGTACACACAACCTTATAGTCTCGTAAGAGAGGCTCGTAGCATTGAAATGCAAGCTTAGCCTACGTGCCGGAAGTCCGGCGTGGCGTGCCCCGACTGTCAAGAGAATGGACGCGGTCCGATTTCGATCTCTATCGATTATCCCCGGTGTATCGCCACCCTCGTCCACTGAATTCGCGTTAACTATTTAACCAACGTAGTGACAGCGACGCTGCTCGTTATCGCCTGATGAAATCAGCGACCAATCGTACGAATAATTCGCTGTTACACCGACACTTTTTTCCTGTTTCGTTTGTAACGGTATCGGCTTTCGGCTTTCTACAACCGCCAACTGGATTTCCTCGCAATTAATTATCGAGAAAGCGCGCTCGTTGGATCGGGCATGCTGCCAGGATGTGTAAGTTTGATACGGAAATACATTGTAGATGTACGTTGCAGAATTCCGATTATATTCCACTCGTTAATTGGGAGTAACGAGTTAAATCATTTGGATTATCGATGGTTTTCGTGTTGTGTAATTTATTTAATTGAGGATGCTTTATCAACCGTAGGAGAATCTTTGTCGATTGAAGTAAATAAAATTGGGTTAATTGAAAATCGGTCTCTAGAAGATTCGATTAAAGTATCAGCTTAGTTAGATTTAATTGGCTAGATTTTATTGTCCGATTTTTGTTTCGAGATTATTATAAACTAACGTTATTGAGGTATCTATCGGTTGTTTATTTCCATGAGAAAGTTTTCCAACATAGCAAAACTTTACTCTCCTTGAAATTCTTGAATTCTATAAAATACGTATCGATTTTTAACTACTCCCATATGTGTGTATCGAATAAGTAAATTTTCACTGCGGTAAATCACATAGCTACATCATTGCAAAATCAATCAAACAACGACATTACATTGTTCATCCGCGCAGACATTCAATACGTACATGGTACGAGCGATATCGATATTGTCAAATTTTAAGTTTGCTTATATAGAATAATTGGGTTGAGACACGATTTAATCGGTAGCTGGTTGCACGATGAAATATTAGCGATACTCACGGTTGGCAGCGAGTTCGCTCAATAAATTGCCACGGCTAAATTAACCAACGTTCGATATGGCGATGTCGGTGCGTTACGTGACGAGCCTTACAAGATCACGCTTCCTCCTAATCGAAGTCTCGATTGACAGGCTCCCTGTCGCTGCTCTATAAATTAAACCTCACGATCATTTATGTATGATCGACGTATACCAAACAGGAGCTACTTTCGATGTTTGAACGATGGATCGTGACCAATTTTCACAAAACAAATTCGCTCTTTTGAAACTACATTAGATGCAATGTAGCTGCGGCTAAAAATAGCTTCCGCTTGTAAATAGTTGCTAATAATCTTTATGCTTTATTACGTACATTTCTTACGTACGAATAGTCTTATTTATTACGATAGTCTTTTCAACTTGGTGTTTGAGCAACGAATCGTAATCGTTTTCTGAGAAATGAATCTGTTCTTTCGATTCCACGTAGATATGATCTAACGCTGATAGAAATGCTTTTTACTTGTAAATTTGTGAGTACTTGATTAATAAATCATATAATTCTGCGATATTCACCTCGATTTATTACAGCAGTTAATTCGACTCGATTTTTGAATAACGAATCGTGACTTTTTTCCACAGATGATCTTGCGAGATTTGTTAATTATAAATAATAGATACAATTCGTAAATTCGTAAATATTTGATCAATGATTCTCACGTCTTCGCGCTATTCGCGTGAATAATCTCGTTTATTACGACGTTACTCACCGATTTTGCTATAATATCAGGCTAGCAAGCTTACGTAAGCGTACAGAAGCCGCTTGAAATCGTCTCGAATCTATTGCAGCACGGCTAGAATCACCTTTTAAGTCTTTCTGCACAGAATCACGTCACCGATTAGCAGTCAATCGTCGATGTCACGGAGCACCATCGACGGTGCCATCGCGGACGCGCGCCAAAGCGCTTAGGCGACCGGTCACGCCCATGCGTGTCTACGATTCTAGGCGGTGTGCTTCATAAAAGCGAGCACGTTGCCTTAACACGGACGCCTAACGATTTTACGATGACTTGTTTTAAAATAACGACGAATATTCGCCATGTTTTTTAATCGACGACGTTAATCGAATAAGATTTTTCGAGATAGTTTCCAGAAACGCTGATCGGTGGCCATTTCTCGTGAAACGAAGCAGTTTACCGACAAAACTCGAGTTTGGTGTATCATTTAGTAATTACGCGACGTTTCCGAAGCTTGTAATGACCGGCGAAGACGGGCAGAAACGGGATTTAAAATATTTCTCTGCATCCTAAATTAATCACTGGTTCCTGCCATAAAGTACGTGAAATTGGCAACGCAAACAGCTGCGTCAATTGATTATTATCTTTCCAAGAATTTCTTCTCATTTTTCTGACTTTTTTTATCGGAAGATTAACATTACGTCAACAACATGATTATTAGAGTGAAAGAAAAGAAACAAAAAGGAGAAAGGAAGGGGTTGTTATTACGTTACCTACGTCATTGATTATATTTGCTCTTTTAATCAATTTCAATAACTCACGAATTTGATCGCTTTCCACCTGATCTTTAACCTATGTAGGTTATAGAGATTCAAGGAATAATTGTTTTTTATCCCCAAGTTCTTTTCTTCGTCCTATCTTATTCTCGATATTCTACGAGAAATTAATATCAGTTTTTTCGATTATGAGAAAAAATTCTCCCTTATGGATTATTCATATCGATGACTAACACAATGATCTGAAATTCAAGACCGACTTGCTGAAAACAGATACATTTATCATTTAGTTAATTACTAACTTATTGGAATATAATGTTATATACACGCAACATCAAGCGTGAGAGAGTTAATTATAAAATAGATGAAGATTAGGTGATCCGTACGAAGAGATACATTTATTGTGTTTCCAGGAATTTTTAATACCAATCTGCAGAAAATATAAACAAGTAACGGCTGTAGATCTTTTCTAAATTTCAATCAATAAGCGAAATTGCAAAAGACAAGAAGAAAATCACTTGCCATATTGCAAGCAGAGTTTATGTCTCATTCTTAGGGTGAAGAAGCACGTAAGAATAGTTACGTTTTACGCGTGAGACTGTAAAATGTTTGTCGGGTTGTATTTCTCTCGGTGCATTGATCGTTCGTCGCGATGCCAATGAACATAAAACCGAAGGAACGCACGGGGCGCACGCCTACGATGCTTTATTTAAGAACACTATAATTTCGTGGAATCGACTGTACATCGTCGTGGTAACCGGTTGTCTAGTCGTATACCGAACGATAATCGCTTAATCACCGGCGATATTCTCTGTGTGCGACGCCGACCATCACCTATGAAAAATTTCATAAAACACTCTGTGTCTTAGATGAAAACTGGCAATGGAAAATCTCGAATTTACGGTCGGTTGCATTGTGACACGGGTATTGCTACTTTAGACACAAGCAGGTAGCGATTTATTAATCGTTTATACTTGTATTCCAGTCCTGTAATTTTGTTATAGCTTCTTCGTCTTTTTATCAGAATCCGATTCTCATTTTAGACCAGCATCTCATGATGTTCGAATGGAAGAAATTTAATGTTTTTAGGTGAACATTGATATGAAATCATACGCTGTACCTTTTACGTTATACATTAACATTTTACATTTTATATCATTCCAAGAATCTATGATTGTATTCATCTTTTCATTCATCTAATTCTTTTGAAACTTGGTAAAATAAAAAAGTATTAAACCAATTGTGTAAGCTTCCATGTTACAATACTACATATATATATATATATTATACCATGAAAGGAAGAACCACTGACAGCCTAAAATCATTACACGTACAATTTTATGAATGGCAATTAATTCTTCGTAAATTCAGTGAAAAAAATACATACACTTTAAAATATCGAATACAATACACATATTTTTATCTAAAAGAAGCCGCCATCTTTTGGACATCGTAATCAGTGCCACGAAACATATTACAAACTCCCTCTTACAATTCCCAAATGGATATCAAGAGACCTATAATGACTTAAACACGGTTCTCCCGACTCATCGACTCCGCGAAAAAATTCCGAGTAAACGATAATGCTTCGAATTCCCTGTTTCATTCCTTCTACTCGTCGACTATTCTACACATATATGTACGCGCGTTATTTCTGCCTGCAGAAATATACGTTTACAAAAGAACGTCTCTAAGGAAAAAGGGAGAAATCTCTGATCGGTAGCGTACGATGGCGACATTAACGAGCGGGCAGCATCCCGCGGAGCATCGTACAACGCCAGGCTGACAAACGACCGGCGATCGCGCGTCACTTGAATTTTAATCCGTTAATTACTTCATTTAATCGCAAATTACCGGCTGCTCTTAACTCGCGAGCAAGGAGGTCCGGGGTCCGATTTGTGGGACGCGCCGCGGTTGCAACCGGCCTTATAATGGCTTCATGCGCACCGCCACTTTAATTCGATGCCCCTTGCCGCCTCCCTTCCGCACGCCCTTAAACGTCAGGACCTGATCCTTACGAGGACGAGGCCTTCCACGTTAACGCTACCACCAATGACTTTATTCGTTTCGTATAGGTCCGGTAATTATGGTAATTCGGGACGGCCAGAGACCCGGTTTTCCTGAGAAACCGACGATCCAATGTTTTACGACGAATGTTGAATCGCTTCCACGCGATCAGCAAATGATATACGCTCGGATTATGCTGCCTCTGTAATATCCAGCCGATTCCGTGAGAATCGTTACTCGATTAAAGTAAGGGTATAGATGAAGTACATTTATGATCTGTTCCGAGATTGCATCAACTGTTGGGAATTCTGAAATTGAATCTTGAGAAATGTTCTTTGCAGACTTTTTCGTGTTTTATTAATAACTTGCAATTTCGAAACGTTTCGAGAAAAGTAAATAATCTCAGATTCAATCGATGAATAAATTCAGATTAATTTATATCGTCCAACGAATTTATCTTTTGCCGAAGAAAGTATATGTCGTTAAAAAATATTTCAAGCAAACCTTGTTAGATGCTGTACGATTGCAACTATCTCGACGATTCGATTTAGAAATATGGTTTCGTCTCTAGAAGTTGAACAATTAGTCTACCGTTTTAATCAATTTGATAGTAAAAAATAAATCGATATATGGATCATTTGCAAAGAAGACAGTTAGGTAGATTTTTACTACTGTAGCTCGCCCTGTACGAACGCGATATTTGTCCGAAGGAATAATTATAAACCAACGTTTATACGATCATCAGAAAAACTTGTTCACCGAAATATTTTACTCTGACGTTACTTAAACAGGCATAATCGCCGATCGCGGTGAAAAATAACCAAATTCTGCGATATGACTCCATCACAACCATCGTGCGATAAATCATCTAAATCTTTCTGTAATTATCTCGAAAGAACATTTCTCACCGAAAAGTCTTTTACTCTGACGTAAATTAAACACCCTTGATCACCGGTCAAGCGGCTTAAAATCGGCAAATACTCAAATAAAGGAACCAAGTGGAGCGTGTGTAAAAGTGTGACTCGTTTACGACGGTCGATTGCTTGGTTCCGTCCTGTGGCGTGGGCAATAACTCGGAAAATACGGCTGTCACGCGGTAGTCGCGCATTAACGACCGCGCTGCCCGGCTACACGTGTAATTACATGCGTATAATTCACGTGTCGTGTATAGCCTCGCGAAAACGTTTATGGCCGCGTCGAGGTCCGATCGGTGGACGATGAAGCGGCGCGAGCGCGTCGGCAATTACGAGCGATCAATCAACGCGGACCAACAGTGGAAATACATCGGATAAACACTCGGTGACTTACGTTTTCGGGTTCGTGTCCGGCGCGGGTGATCTCTTAATTGCGACTTTCCCCGCCTCTCGCGAATCAGCCGCTTATTTATCCCGCCATGTAAATCGGCCGTAACAGTTATCCCCTCCTCTTTCGCAACATCCATCCACGAGAAGAGAATAATTAGGCACAGGTGTTTCACGCGAGTCCACGACACGCCAAAATTTACAACCGAGAGATGAATAATCGGCCTGTACCTGCCCGGCCAATTATTCAAAAATTATTCAAAAATTGCCGCGCAATTTGAGTCGTTCACATCGAATGTCTTTAGAGTTGGTATAAATATGCATACAGGGTATCTCCGCAGCATCGGAGAATCATTTCGGCGATGGTTTCTGCGCATGGTAACAATAAAAAGGATTCGCGCTAACATATGCCCTGTTAGACCTTGTTTTCGAGTTGTGACGAGTTTTACGTCGGAACATTTCTATCGATAGATACAAGACATTAAACTAATTGAGCTAAACAGACCTCGATATTCGACCTTGTTGAACCTCGTATTCTAATTCTGCCCAGTCCCGTCTAATCCACACACCCAGTCGATGATAAAATGACTTCAATATCGTGTTCGTATACACGCAAGTCATTTTGAACAGATCTCGTAAAATGTATGCAGATTGAATTTGTTAAAGAAGAAATTCGCTACAACTCGAAGATAAGCGTATGTTTACACGAGCCATTTTGTATTGTTTCCACGTGCCGATATGATTCCCCGATGCCGAGGGACACCCTGTATAGCGAATACTTGTAAGAGTGTTTGAAAGGCGAGCGATTCTCTTACTGGGGCGAAGACAACGTGTAATTAATTACGCGGTAAATCTTGCTTGGGAAACAATTCAATAAGTTTGACATGTATGGTAATAATGATACTAGATAAATGATCGCTTACCAGCGGAAAGATGACCGTAGCTGCCGCTCGCGCTGCTGCTCCGAGATCCGTTCACGATGGAGGCCAAGCTGTTCGGGCTGAATCGGATCATGCTGTCGATGTCGAAACGATCCGAGTACGGGGAACTGCTCAATGCCCGCTTCCGGCTCGCTCTGATCGCGGACGCCCTTGGGCTTCCTAACCTCGACGAGGCTGACACTGAAAATGTCACGTTTTTCATGTTGGTTGTCTGTTTTTCAGGTCGAGAATTAAGCGTAATCTTCAATTGATCTGGACTGTGTCTTTTATATCGAGACTTGAATTTAATCTTTAACCAGCACTTTTTAATATAAATGATTTAAAATAGTTTGGATTACATTTCAGTATCATGATCATTGTGTAAAGGATAGTATAAGTCACGCGTTGACGACCCAAGCGAAGTTTCAGCTTGAATTTCTCCGAGAAGAATCTCTATATTTAGAGAAACAGATTTCATACATTCGACTGCAGGAATGGTCGGATAAAAAAATTGTTTCAGATATTCCAAAAGAGTAAAATATATCTGCCTATGTAGTGTGAAACAATACGTTCGTACAGTACAGAATGTCGATTCAAATTTGACGACAAACGCGATTAAACTACACGAAGTACAACATACAAGTTAATACGAGAAATTCTTTATTTTATGGAACACCTATGTGTCAAACGTCGAAGCTAGCGAAATTCCACGCGAATATCGTGGCGAGATATCACAAGTTCGTCGCCTGACCGAGCATTAAAGTCTCCAGTCTCGACGTTGTTCCCTAGAACGTCTCGCTTTCCTGACAACGTAAATATCTCGAGTAAAAATGCGATGTTGAAATATCGACGCGGGAAGGTATCGAGGAATCGATTTGTAACGCGGATTCAGGGAGAAGGCTGCGCGAATTTCCATGCAAACTCAGCGAGACGTTGCCGCAGAACCAGTTCAATTAAGCGCTACGAATTCTTGCGGCTCGTACTACCGGAGGAATATTCCGTGGCGTGGATTTTAAAAGTCTTGCCTTTCGGTGCGCGCGCTCGTAACCAGGTAGATATCCACAACTGGCCAGAGAAGGTGAAGGAGAAGTCGAGGAACGATGGAAAAGGAGAACGAGAGGAGCGAGCAGGAAGGCGGATTCTGCGGCCAGAACGTTTTAGCGGCGATTTGCCTGCGACCGCAGGCCAACGACGTAATATACAAACCACTTTCTTAAGCTCGTGGTGGCGGCTCGCTTGTATGGAGCATCGTTGGTTATATGGTGGCGGTTCTTCGCTTCCTCGCCTGGCTTCTTCTCTGCTTCTTCTTCTTCTCTTTTCAATACGCCGCGCCGCCACTCTTCTTCAATCGCTAATTCTGCTTCTTATCATTTTCATTCGAGTTCCAGTTCTCTTTTTTTTCTTTTTTGTATTCCCGTCCTCTTTTATAATTCGAGACTTTCTTCGCTTTCACTATTTCAAACTTTTTCTACATCTTCCTAACCTCGATTTTTACTCTTGTCCACAAATTTCTTTTAATTTTTGTAGTCTGTCGTTCCTTTTATTTTAAGCGTTCTTATCTTAAGGGTTCCTACTGAATTGTATATCATAGACTTTCCGAAAACTTCTTTAAACTTCCCGATTTTCGATTAACTCTTTTCTTTCGTTCTTTCTATGTTCCTCTATTAATTTCCTCTTTATTCGTCGCACATTTTTTCTTCGATTCGAGGCTTGGCAAATCTATATCGTTTCAACATCTTTTCCGATACTTCGAGATTAATTGCAACAATTTCTCCAATTTGTGTCCTTCTTCTCCATCCATCGTTATATATCCCTTCACACGTACCTTCTTCATTTACCAAATTTTTTCCCCAAATCGCAGCATTCTGTTTCACTCGTCGATTTCTTTTTGCTTCTACTCTCCTCCGCTTCTACTGTCTCCGCCTGTTCCTCGAGCTTCTTTCTATCTCCTCGTGTCGCCTCGCACGAGCAACGCGATACACAGGACCGACCACGAGGAGGCTCGAAGCAGCTCTTTCTCCTCGGTTTCCACTCGGTTGATCGCTCGTTCGCGCACAACGGGTATAGAATTACTCGCGGTTGGAGCTCCTCGCCTCTCGCGAACGCGCTCTTTTATCCCCTCGCCCGGTTATTAATTCGAGCACTGATCAAATTTACGATGGTCAACGAGCGAACCGAACGAATGAAAAGGACGAGGAAGAAAGAGGGAAAATGGAAGAGAAGAAGATGGAATGTCGTGCGGTTTTTCCGCATGAGCTGAGACGTTTAAGGTTCCTCGATGGTCTCGTGGTTTTATCGAGGTCGTTCGGCCTCCTTTCCTGTGCCTTGTCCTTCTTTTCAACTTGTTCTCAGTCTACCACGACGGTGAATTTCGTTTTTGCACGATTTAGCTACTGGCCACTTGTGCAGTTTTTATAATTTGTGCCTGAGGCGATGTCAACTGCGACTGCTCTCTCTCTCTCTCTCTCTCTATAAGACTCAGTGTAGCCTCTGATCTATCAAATTTTGATATATATTTTTCATTATTCATTCGTAATTGAGTTCTTCTAAGGCATAAGTTGATTCCTTGCATCAGACTCGCTCGTATACCAAGGTAAAATAGCGGTTAAGGTTCAATTAATTTAAGAACAATTAAAATAGTTCTTTTGGGAGCTACGAGCTTTCACGTTTACAAATAACGTGAACAAAGATTTTGACATATATTTTTTTCTGGCAAATGAACGCAAAAGAAGAAGAAAAAACAAGAAGCTAGTACTTTTTATTAGACGGTTGTCTCTAAATTCATTGAGAATTTCTGCGCATTTCTGTTCATCAGAAGAAAGATACGACTCATAAATATTCGCTTCGTAATTCAACCGTTACGAAGAATTTTTATATTCATTTACAATTTACAAGTCACGTAACGTTATTGAAGATAAGCCAATCGGCCGAAAGCCCACGCAAGAATATCCCCTTAACAGCGACGTGATTTTTCGATGCACTTTTTCCACAGAGACAGAGGACGAACCGATCGCCTTATCTGTCTTAAAAGGGGGTTGGAGAAGCTTCGAGCTCTTTAATGAATATGCGAACGATTCTCGCCGATCCCCCTCGTCCCGAGACGAACGTCCTCGTGACCCACGACCCTCTGGACTCTACACGTTCCGTACGTTCCATCCCCTGGCCCCTCTTCACCCCTCGCGAGGCTAACATGGGATTGAGACATGTAAATTGGTGCAATCGGCCACTCCGATCGACGCGGCTCGTCCGACGCTGCCTCGGCGCACGCTACAACGCTACAGGTCGCTTCAAATCACCAAATCATAGTAACTTTTACCATCAGAGGGAAGAATCTGGTGGGATGAAAATGAAATGGTGACTATTCGATTTGACGTAGGTTTACATTGATTTTTATTGAAATGTTCGAAAAAATTGTACAAAACTTTATTAAGTTGAAATACGTATCGTGGATGTACAATATGTCGTAGAATGAGTTAGTAACCCATGCGCGATAGAAATCGTTACAGTGGATTTGTAAAAAAAAGCGATGGTTTTTAATGAATAATTTAAGTCTGGTTTGATAGCACGCAATTAACGTTAGAACTGCTACTTTTTAATCCGCGCTTCAGATGCAAATGGTTTTAATCGTGACATACTATGACGAAACTTAGTAACGAGTACTAAGTATATTTCTATTCCAATAATAATTCATATTAATTTCGTGAAAAAGCACCAGCATGGTCTCGGTAATCCCAAAAGTTCGGACTCTGTAATCTCTCATTTCCAAAGGTTTACTATTTCTAATCTTAAACTTTCGTCGTTTTGTTTCGCTATTTAGCAGTATAACATCTACGTGTTTATTAATATTTCCTAGATTTAAATTAAATTAAAATATCAAGCAACATAACGCTTCCAGAAGAATTCCATAAACATCTTTACGCTTCGTGTCCCGGTTTCTCGATATTCAAATAAACCGAATTAAGAATTTCGTCACGAACGCAACGGCGTGGCGAATTCGGTAAAAGAAGAATTCGGCAGAGGACGAAAAGGGAGAAGAGAAACAGGGGAAGAACGAAGCAGAGGAAGAAGAAACGTGAGACAACCTGTAGGGTAGGCGCTAAGGTGTTAATGAGGTCGTGTCGCTCCGAGTCGATTCAATTATGCGGCGGTGGCGACTAACGAGGCCCCGTTTACCCTTTCAGTCGTCTTTTAGCCTCTCGGCCTCTTAACCGGTCGATCTCCTACCTGCTGCTAGTGCTGCTACACCTACGGCTAGCCGCCGCGTACCGTGCATCAGGATCTTTCATTAGATTCACTTGTCGTCCTCGAACCAGTCGACGAAAAAGTTTCTCGTTTCGTTCGTCGAATCGACATGCTTCGAGATTTTTAACCCGTTCAAATTGGCCTTGGTTCTTCACTCTTTCGACTATCTCGCGTTTATGCTACATTACAAACTCTTCCACGATTTTTTATTCCTGCTAATTATCGTTAGTTCGTTAACTAATTGCAAATTTCGTTTAACTGTTATGAGCTTCTTAATTATAGTATCCTTTTTATTCTAGTCACTGTCAAACCTATACCAAATTTAAATCTAACCTAATTCAAAACTAATTTAAAGCTGGTTCAAAGCCAACCCATATCATTCTTGGTTCCTCTTTAAAATTATTAGAATTTAGAATTCCTTAGATATTAGGAATTGCAGTATCGTCTTCTTTTCTAGCGATTGTCATTAACATCTGGTATCATCGATGGTAAAGGATCATTTTGAAACCAAATTATACCAGATTGGTAAATTTACAAAGTCTTATACAGAAGCGATCGAACATTTGAGCTTAACACATTTTCGATCCTCGGAGACTAAAAAGCAGTGTCGGGTATCAATGATCTTACGGATTTTGTCGCGTTGGATTAATCTCGCTAATCAGATACCCTGTTCGGATCTTTAATAATTTTTATAGGCAGCATTGACCTGTTACTATATTCGCCATGTTTTATTATCATAAGATTCACAACTTACCGTCGATGGAGAAAGGGAATTCTGAAGAAGCAAGGGTGCTCGCTGGTCCTGCGGCGTGCAGAAGGTACTCGGGCCCCAAACCACCCAGTCCTTGAAAAATTATAAAGAAGAAAAGAAAAAAAGGCGATTAGACTATAGAAAAAAACAAGATTTCATTCGACTATTTTTAAATAGGAAATAATACTATCCCGTATCGCGTGGCACGTCTAACGAAATCAAAGGCCTCGATCCTCAAAGACATTCTTCCGGCGGAAATGCGGGCTCTTTACAACTTCCCTGCGTTTAATACCAGGGATGATGTACTCTACTTCCTTAATTACGTTTATCGAGAGAAAAAAGAAGCAACAGCGAAAGGGGGAGATTGAAATAAGATTGATAAGATATCAGAACGTTAACTTGAAGAATTTACTATGCAAAATGAACGTCGCCTGCGGTTCAGAATAAAAATATAGACTCGAGTCGTTGGTTTTTGATATCTGTTACATTCAATAAAATTAGATACAGTCTTCATAGCGATTTTAATCAGACTTTTGTTCTAATTTATATCTCTCTTCTATTCTATTCTAGTCATTTTTATATTCTACAAGAACAGGTTTATTTTACTGTATACACTGGTCAACAAATTTATTTACACCCGCTCGCTGCGTCTACGCACATTTCTAAATGACCGCTTTTAAAATTGATCTTTGTCGCCGTTTTCATTCGTTTGATTTTTCCGAGAAGGCTCTTCGCAATATCAATCTTATAATTCTCTTCATCAGTATGCGTAATCCTACAGTATTTATCGTAATTATTCGACGTCTAATTTCTCTAGAAACTTAAAAAAATTTCTATCTATTATCGCAACAATAGAAATAACGTTCATTGTCAGTAGGTAGGATGTTCGATGGTGAATAAATTTCAAGCACTGGATGGGGACGTGATCGAAATTAGGCGACGTCCCCTGTCGCTATCGTTCTAATTATCTCGGAACAAGTACAAGCCAAGGTAATTACCGTGTAACGAGGCGTTGGGACTGTGCGTGGAGGCCTGGAGCTGGTGGTAAAGGTGGTCCATGTAGTTGAGCCGGTAGGCGGGATGCAGGGCCGTATGCTCCGAGAGGGGGTGACTTCTGCGGAGGAAATCACCGCCGGAAGTCCCGTTGCCGGCTGCCCCGCCACCTCCGCCCCCACTGCCACCGCCACCGCCGCCACTAGCACCGCTGCTTGCTCCGCCACCGCCACCGGTGGCTGCACTGCCGATCGCCGTCGTGCTGCTGGACAATCTGGAACAATTAATCCTTCTGTCAATTCGTGTTTCAACCTTACAAGGTTTATACTTTCCTGTAGATTATAAAATGCAGATTGTTGATATAGTCGAAATTGTATGGTTCAATGGTTTTCCAAATATTTATTTTCACCACTTTTCTGCATGATCGAACTGATAAGATATTAGTATGGAATTTTACGAATTACGAACTACCAATATTTATAAATGCCTATACGTACTAGCAACGAGTTTAGCAATAAGGCGAATGGAATCTCGCAATGTGTTTAAGTAGCATAATCACGTAATCGGTAGAAATAACATTAGAGAAGTTTGACCCACTCGGAATCAAATTGATCAACATCATCGAGAATAATTAACATTTGATCTCCAAAGGATGAAATATTAACCAAACGTTTGAACAAAATAAGAAGGTAGTTAAGAAATGGAGTTATCAATTTATTTTGTTCAATGACACGTTAGATATTCCAAAACTTCAATTCTTCCATGAAAAGCAAAGTCTAAAGCTTTAGAAGTGAAAAAACGGGCATCGCAAATTCTAATTATTCCAGAGAACAGCTATAAACTTTCTCGGAAACGGCCTTAAATCTACGAAATCACCGCGACGTCTGTCAAACCTCGGAGAGGTCGTCGCTTAAAGAAACAGAGAAGCCTTTTCGAAACAGAGACGCAATACAGCCAGCAGATTAATCATCCCGAAAGGACAATGCAAAGAGAGGAAACGGTCGTTTAACGAATGAAATTACGCCACGCTCGAAGCCGCCACAAATGGCGCGTGTCTCTTCGTCAAACATTCTATTTTTGCCGACGTCGACGCTGAAGAGAACAGGTGTCTTCTAGCAAGGTCGGGCTTGTTTCCCGTCGTGTTCCCGAAAGCGACTCGACGATTTTTCCTTTTTGTTCGGTGCCTTACCAGAAGACAAAGGTGTGTCTCGAGGTACCCGGCAACAAGAAAAAGCCATCCAAGAATCGCGAGCACGCTGTGCCACGCGCTCTGCTTTCGACCCTGAACTATGGACCGTTCGTCACGCACGGAATATCGGGAAATGACGCGTGTCTCGTGTCATCGGTGCTGTTTGTCTTTGAAAATTGTGGCCGGTCTCGACGGTCTGTTTGCGAATTTTTCAACATTTTATTTTCATCTATTTTCCGTTGATGGATCGACGATTATAATGTATCCATGATTGTTAGCGACTAATTTGTTTATTTAACTGTTTATCTAATTGTACTTGGCAATGTTGTTAAATTTGCTTATAATAAGTACTTCTTCTATTATAAGTTCTCGAGAAAATCAATCTGTTCTTTTTTGTATTTATGAAAAAGATTTATAAATGCTTCCAAAGCATTGACAAATATATTTGCAAAATTCTAACAGAAAAGTCGTATGCTTGCCTTGTGAAAGATAGAAGGTAACTAGAATCTTTAAGCTTCGTCTTGAATGAGAAGCCGAACGACGTTTAAAACTCATCCATCAAAAGAAGAATCGTGTAAAGCGATTCTCCATTTACAACTGAACCTAAATAATTCTTCATCCCTTAAAACTTCTCAAGACGACCATTTCCAAGGAAATGTGACGCGTTGAATAATATTTGTTCGCAAAAGGAGCAAGAACACCTCGGATGGCTTTACACGACTGTGATCCAAAAACGAAAACGCTCCTTTATGTTACTTATTCTAGTCGAGATACGAAAGACAACAAAGGGTGCAGAGAATCGTCTGATCCTCGCGGAATAGAGCGGCTCGCGTTTTGACTGACGGCCATTCGCCACGCTCGAATCATCAGGAAATGGCGCGTGTCTCGTACCTTCAAAGATGTTCTCTCAGCCGTTTAGTCGTTAGTGCCTCTTTACGAGCACCTCTCTCCTCTCGAGGATCCGAGAATTCTTCGTGGAATCGCAAAGAACGTCAGGTGGCCTGAGATCTTTATTGGAAACGCAGCGAGAGGACCTCGCGCGTCCATCGAGGCGAGAGCCTTCGTGTAACTTACTGCCAAGGTCGTGCACCCGAAGAATTTCCTTGTGAATTCCATAGAGAATTTTCGATGGAACGAGGAAAGTCATTTGTATGTTATTAAAATTGTTCTGCCAAATTATTAAACAAATTACAACCCATAGCATCCGGGAGGTTAATATTTTAATTATTCTTTCTTTCTTTCCTTTTCCATTTTTTATTCGTCGCATCGACAACACGGCGGTTTTGCTTGAGTCTAAACCTCGTTCCATATGTCTGTCGAGTTGATAAATTTCGCGAGGTTTTCTCTCCTCTGCTCCTTCAGTTCTTGGAATCTGTTGCGTGCTTTGATTAGTTTCGTGCATAATATTTTACTGTTGTTCTTAACGTTAGATTCCGATATAAAAATATGGAAGAAATGTAAATATCATACAAAATTGACATCAAAGTATTGACGAAAATATCATTGAACTTCCCGCAAAAGAAACTTTATGATAGCGAAAACTGTGCAAATTTTAGATTTATTTTGTCTGCAGACTTTCTAACAAATACTCGGCAAACAGCTGACAGAAATGACTACATTTATTTCCATATGGTAAAGGCAGCTATCGTGGAGACAGAAGTGAAGACATTTAAAGGATCGTAGAAGTCAGAGTAGTTCGTTAAAATCACAGATCGGTATTTCACCATCTGCTTTTACCAGGTGTATGCATAAGTTTTTTCCGGTTCTTTTGGTAAAGAAAAGACGTAATTTTCAAGGAAAATTAATTTTTTTTTATTCAAAATATTGGCCATCGGCTTCTACACATTTTGCCCATCTTTCAGGTAGTTTATGAATACCATGCCAGAAAAACTGCTTGTCTTTTGCGGCAAACCATTCGTCGAGCCATTTNTGACACATTTAATGCTTTTGCCAATTGCTGTTGAGTTTGAGTTGGGTCATCATCCAATAACTCCTGCAATTGCTCGTCTTTGCACTTTTGTGATCTACCAGAGCGCTCACTGTCTTTCACATTGAAATCACCGCTTTTAAATTGTCGAAACCATGTCTCACATGTTCTAATCGATGGAGCGTGTTCACCATATGTTTCTTCCAGCACACGATGACTTTCAACAGCCTTTTTCTTTTGATTAAATAAGAAAAGCAATGCGTGCCGCAAATGTTCTTTTTCAGGCACAAAATTCGACATGATCAATGAACGATAAAACAAAGACGCCAATTTTTGGCGGACTCAACTTGCGTGTGTTTATAGATTAATGCCAGACGAACAAAATAACGTATGTGTCCAATTAATATACTGCGCAATTTTCGATGGCGACATCTCTTAGTTAAACCGGAAATAACTTATGCATACACCTGGTAAATTAGTTTGTTTGACTGTTTCCTGCATTCCGGTACGTGTTTCACCGTAGAAATTCTTGATATTTACGTTCACCCTTCTTTCGGCCATAAATTTTTATCCTGGCAACGTATGCCTCGGAAACTAGACGCGTTCCTACTGCCCGTGTCAACAGGAACAACTTTATGGCGTGTTCATTATACCATGAGAGAAAATTAGGGAACGAAATTCTGTAGTTCAGCTAGTTTTTTGTTTCCATTCGTTACAAACTCCGTCTTAGATATTTTTTAAAACGTCTTTCTATAGTACTACATTTATATTAAAATCGTCACCCATTAATTTCAAAACTATTCTACGAATTAAATTAATCAAAATTTTTAATTAATTAAAATAGATCTTTATGCGAAAATCGAGGAGATTTCTAGAAAGAGGACTCGAAACAAAATGATAAACTGAACATGTATAACGTTGGAAGTTTCAATCCTAATAATAGTAATTGCGTTTAAATTGAAAATTATATTGGGTCTTAAAGAACCTTCTCTTTATATTTACAAAATAACAACAAATTTCACAATTCGACTATTTGACTGAAAAATGCACTACAGATCTATAAGCTTCCTTGCCAAAAAAAAAATCTTCTCGATGTCTTCTTTAATTCAATTCCTATTCTGTGAATTAAATTAATCAAAACTAAAGTGGATTTCTATGTCAAAATTGTTTTACCTCTCGTTAATTGGATTTTCATTCTCCGCTGTGTTACGAGGAATGAGAAAATGGCGTCGCGTGAAAAGCAGCAGGCGCGAAGATGGAACCACGGGAAATAGAGACAGCAATTGGCGCGTGTCATAACGTTTTAACGCGTATTACGATGTTTGAGCCGGTCCCTGTCTAAATATTGGCTCCGCACTGGCGCGAGTTTGCTGAGCAAAGACAACCGGCTTGACTGTTTGACTTTACTTAAAGTCCATGGATCCCGATTACTGCCTACTCGTTACCTGCTTTACGCGGCCGCTCCGTGTTAACAAGTTTGTCACACAATAAGCAACATATCGTTCCCGAAAAATGAAGAAAACCGCTGCTCCTCCATCTCGTTTCTGCGCTAACGGTGTCCCAATCTCAAGATCGGTGCCCTCAGGATTCCGATACTTTTTAATTCGTATATCTTTTATAAACGTGTCTGACTATTTTTCCGTTTATTTTATCGACAGATTTAACAATTATTCCAACTATTAACATTCATAACGTTTGAATTTTAAAACGTTAATCCTCGCAACAGCGAAGAGATATGTTTTCTTCTATACCTCAGAGTTGCATTTATGCAATTATTTTCTCTCCAAAACTGGGAACGGGGCGTAACAAATTTGGTGACAGCTTTGTCCGAGAAAATATCGATAATTTTCCACTTATTTCTCGAAATTATATTATATAAAATAAAACACTAATCGTAACTATTAGGTTGTCCGAAAACTGTCTTTCTTTTACGAACACGCCTTTTACAACAACGCATCTTTAGACAAACATGAAACCTAACCTGTCCAACGTTGTGATCTTTATTTTGATAGAACAAAATGGATCATACGTGATTCGATAAAATAAATATAAAACGGAAAATATCGTGCATCCATTATTTCCTTATAAAACGAAAGAAACTTTTCGGACGATCTAATACCTACATGTAACACAGATGTCCTTTGAAACACAGTTCACGACAGAAATTCTAAATTCGTTGAAAACATTAACAAGATTCCTACAAACCTCTGATGTCTCCTTCAGACACTAGCAAAGAATAGGATACATTAACGTATCTGTCATATTCGTTAAATTAAAGCGCGACAGACTGCCACGGATTCATAGAAATCTAAAATAACGGCTAAGGGAAACGTTTCATAAATTTTCTTAGGAGCATGAATGAACGGCCTAAAACAACAAGATGCTTTCATCGTTCCAGGAAACGGAGCAAATTCAGCGAAGACCTGGACGATGAATTAGAACGGGGTCGTAGAGATGACGGAATCAGGGACAAAAATTAGGACGCTTTGACAGGCTGCTTAGTAGCGTGGCTGTAAAAAGCTCGGCCACGAGAAAGGCCAGAGGGACAGGGGACATAATTACAATGAAAACATCGTCGACCCCGTCGGCTCGACGTCTTTTTGCCCGTAGCTTTCTAGTCGTTCGTTCCCTCGTCGACAGAGAAGGAGAATAACAGGCTGAGAGAGGAGGGAACGAGACCGATTCTATTTCGAATCCTGCTGAGTGCCAGATGACTCGTGGTATATACGCTTTTGCCTTCCAGATCTCTTCCTTTTCTCTTCCTTCCTCTTCCTTTTCTCCCTTTTCCTCTTCTCTTTTCACCGTCCAATCTTTGCATTGTTCACTTTCGTTCTAACTTCTCCCTTCTAACCTCTTTCACGTGTCGTTTCTTTCTTAGAGATTTGCCTTTTTTATTTCCATTTTCCACACTTTTATTTGGCAATGATCTTTTTTTGCAGCGGTTGGTCGGACATTCTTTTGTTTGTTCTGAGAGATTAAAAGAGGTCCGGTAATTTATTGTCACGATAAATTAGCCAATGCTGCTATAAATAATTCAAAATGCGATTTTGCAAATGAAAATGTAAATCAGGTAGTTTGCCAATGGAAGTTCCCCCGGATATTAATGGAAACTAGTATCAGAAGTTGCTATTCGACATTAGAATTGATCAAGAAATTGCAAGGTATAAACTTTCGTAAAATTTAAGAAATTAAAAAATATATATACGTGCGTTTTTATATATCTTCTTATTACACTCGGAGAAATTATTCAAGTGTTAACAAATATACGTTTTCATGTACGTATAAGTGAAGTATAAATCTCCATTTCAGATTCTTAAACGAAATAGAAAAAAGAAGAAAATATATCTCCCACGCGAGGATTTAATCTTTTAACCCTTCATTGGTGTTCATAACAAATTCATCTTCTTCATTTACATAACAAATACTATGTCAGCTTTAAAAAGAAGTTCACGTAGAGGCTATTTACCACTCGAAAGATTAAACGTTGGTATCAAAGTATTTGTGAAATTCGTGTTTATGGATTCTGGGTTTCATTTTGACTCGGTACGAAAGGGTAAAATTTTTACGTCGTGTTCACCATTTATCCCTTCCGTTACACCGTTCCGTTCTCCAATTAAGCTATTATTAATTTCTCTTTCGGAGTTCTTCTCGCCGTTCCTCTCCCTTTCCACGCTTTTCAGGCCTGAAAGTCGGCGAGGAACAAGGGACACGGAGGGAGGACCGACAGATAAAACTCGAGTCGTTAACTCGTCACGCCGGAAACCGACGCATCTATCTTTATCTACGGCCCGTCTGCCAGCAAGGCTGGCTTCTTCTTGAAATTCCATCGGCCTTCGACGATTCCTTTCCCCTGTTCTTTCTTCTTCATTGCTATGAGAAAATTTCCGCTAAAACTAATTCGCTGATACTAATTTTATCGAGGATATCGACATGCAAATTATATTAACTCTTTGAGATGTGTAAAAAGTAATGTTTCGACGTTACTGGCAAAAGTAGAACAAATTTCGCTTTTCAAATTTGTACTTTAATTCAATTTCAATTTTGTACTTTACAATTCAAAATATAAAGACAGATTTGCTACTTTTTAGAAAATATTTATATTTAGGAATACTTATATTTATGGTATTTAAAATAACATTTCAACTTTCTTCAAATGTAATAGAGAACAAAGGATAGAAGATAAAAGAGAGATGAAAAACTAAATGGAAATGTCTCTTCAATTATGGTCTACAGCAAGTTCCAAGAATAATTCCGATCGAATAACCCAAGTTATTTAATGATTTATCGTATGTACAAGAAGTGCAACAAAAAATTTAAAGAGAATAGCTAATTTCTCCTCTACTTGAATCGTAATTACAATAATTTTGTTTAATTACATATTTAAAGTTCGCGATCTTCGCGTCTTTATATGGCGGAGGCAGAATAAAAAGCAGTATATTATTATTGATTTTAATTGATAAAAAAGGAATTATTAGCGAGTTCAACGTACGTTCTGACTTATTTTTGCAGATAATCCGGTATTTATCACGACCTTCGTTACGTCTTAGTCGGTTTATGTTCGACCAACAGAAAAAGAAGGGAAGCCGGGTGAAGTATTAAGGGTCACAAGCTCATTAACGCGACTCGTGGTAATGAGGCGAGCGAAGCGCTGTTCAGGAACATCTGCCGGGTTTCCCTGTCGTTTCGTAAAACGGAGAGCTGGTCGAAAAGGAAACAGGATTCGAATGAAAGTTCTTGGAATTTTTTGGTTTCCCGCTCTCTTCTGCTGATTCATCAGTTCCAACGTTTCAATAGTCCTTTATTGCTTTAAAGAGCGCTTTGTATGTCTTGGAAAATTATTATTTATTTTGGAGAAACTTGAATATTCGCTGGAAAAAAGACCTCGGATTTAGAAATGATCGACGCTATTTACCTCCAAAGTATAAAATTTTGAAATAATTCGAAATATTTAATATTGCAACCTTTAATTTTATGGTTCTAAAATCTCTACAGTTCCTATATTTGCAAAACTTTCGGCAGAGTTTCCAATTCACAAAAATATCAGATTTCACAAACTGTAGAACATCGTTCAAAGTAATTTGGAAGTCGAATGCAAAATGATTTTATTACGTCAATTTTTACTTCTAAAGGAGTACGTAATCATTCGCAAATTAATCACGAAGCTATCAAATTTAAAAACGCTACTATTTTCAATGTAGAGTACTCTTCGTTAAGGTAATAAGTAAGCGAACGAATAATAAAATACCTCTGAATAGATATTCGATCCAGTGATTCTAAGATTCTTCTAACATCCAAAGCTAGTTTTTCAATTAAAATTAAACTCTCAAAATATCTCTTTCATCTCCCTTTTCGGTATCAATCTTCTCTAAATCTTGCACGATTAACAACACCAAGACTAAACAAACTTCTCACGTAGCTACCGCTCTGTCGCGAAGGAGACAAGTAGACAAGAAGTCTCCGCGAAGATACGACGAAGCTTCGCTAATCACTGGAACGACGCGAAATCCCGCGTTGACAAAGTGTCGGCCGTCCCGAGGCGACTAAACACCAACACCGACGAGGGACGAGTTTCGCGGCTTTGCCTCGGATTAAGTTGAGAGTCTAACGCTTCCACGGGGTTTCAGGTTATGATATTTATTCCCTCGGCTCGGTGAGCCATGGGATGATCGAGAGGCAAAGGAAACCATATGGACGACGCGGCACGCGCTTCAAACGCGGCTACGAAAAGAAAACGAGCCGACTATCCGGCGGGGAAAATGGCGAGTAAATTTTTTTTCGACCCGTGCTACCGAGATCTATTCTTGATTTAAGCTGGTCGAGAAAGGAGGATATAGATCGACTAACGTTGGTAGCGATCGAAGAGGCGGTATACGCTCTAAACAGTTGAGTATAATGAGAGTCGACAGGTGTCGTGCGTGGGTGAAATGTGTTGAAGTTCATCTGCGATGTTATTAATTCGTGAGAAAATGATTATATTGGTAAAACGTTCTTTCTCGTTGTATAATTGATTGTAATTAACTTTCCTGCATACAGAGTGTCTATTGTATATAGTAATTTGAGTTGTATGCGGTTTATTGGATGGTTAGTAGTATCGGATTGATATTATCAGACAATGTTTAAAACCGTTCACAGGTTGAGGAGAATATTTAACTTTGTTAGTTTTAACATTCGAACTACTAGGTTCTTTGGTTTACTTTTTGGTAACTAGGATTTTTGGTTTTACAACTGCTAGAAATTAATTGCATAAATTGAAAAGCAAAGAAAAGCGAGTAGATTTCAAAAGCTGTATTTTCTTACATTCGTATTGAAATTTCTGCAAATAAACAATTTCTTTTTTCCCAAATGGAGTATAAATCACGTGTTTGTATTACAAAATTGGAATGAAGCCAATTAATTCGACTTACGAAAGAATTTTTCATTGATTTACGACGCAATTTTTTATGAAGAAACGTTTCTTTCTCATTAAATTGTTAAGATTAATATCTTTTTTCTCTACAATTAGTGAAATGCGAATGTTGATATCGGAGATATTAGGATCGTGGCGTTAATGGAAACGCACACCGTCAATTTCAGCGATTTTCTGGTAATTTCGTGGACGCTGTCCGCAATTCATCTCACCAAGGTTGGCACGATGCCATGGACGCCTCGCGCAACGAGCGTCGAAAAGCGCCACGAGAATTTCTTACCGCGAAAAGTCGTGAAACATCGTGGCACGGGGTTATTCTCCTCGTTCATACGGATATAGTCTTTTAAACGACGTTTTCACGGGGTCGTAGTTCATTCGCGAGGCTTTATATTTAGCGTTCCTCACGACTGCTCGAGTTCATCTTCTTTTCGAGCTTCCTGACAAAAGTTTTCTTGTTTAGTTACAGACAAATTACGAAATAATCTGTGATGTTACACTTTTGAGAATATTACACTTATAATATATACGTAATATTTAATTAAGAGTTTGATAATAATAACAGTAAATACATTAATTGTATTCGACTCAATATCCAATTAAACTTGAAGTCGATTAAAATAAATTTCTTATTTCATTCGTATAGCTTCTAATGTCCTATATCTAGAACTTAATCCTTATGTCTATCCCCGAATTCTATCTTACAAAATCTTCAACTACTCCAAATTATAGCAACCGAATAACAAAATCCACGTTCGAACCAAATTCATTTCCAAACGTCTAATCCTTATTTTCGCTTCCAAATTCTACCTATGATCTAGAAAATCTTCGACTCACCCATAATAAATTAACAAATAATTAATACTACCCTGAATAAATAAATCTCAAACCTATCCATAACAACTAAAAAAAAAATTTATGCAAAGACCAAGTAGTTTAAAAAAAATATACTCTGATAAAGTTCAACCCCGTTCCTAGATTCCATTCGTAATCAATAAAATCTTCAACCTCCGCGAACTGCAGCGGAAAAGGCAAAACCCACGTAAAATGCAAATAAATGTAAAAAGAACCGAACCCTATGGTGATCATCAAATCTTCCTTACAACCCGTCAAATCTTCAACCTCTGAAGATTACACGTAAGAAAGCAAAACCCGCGTGAAAGCTACATTGATCTGAAAAAGTCGTTCACGCCGTACGATGAATCGCACGTAGGAAACGTGTTCTTCGTCAACAACTCTCGGTAAACGACTGATCGAGCGACAGCTCGGCCCATAAGTATTCCCTTAATCGACCCGACCGTCTCGTGAGAACTGGCCACAATGTTTTCGTGGCCGGCTGAACGGCCTCCCCTTTCCTCCCTCTCCTCGTGGAACACCATGGACAGGGCTAAATGAGGGCCTCGTTAATCAAGATATTTACACGCGTGCACGGTCGCTGTGGCATCGATATGCAAGCCGTGGCCGCGGCTCGATCGAAGCCGCTCCTTCGTTGAAAATCCGGCCTAACGCCGCTCTGCGCTAGCGCGTTATTTATAGGCTATTCGAACGCTCCGTAGCGCCTCGCGAGTACGTGAGTCTAATTCATTTAAAGCGGATACACGCAGTCACGAGGGAGAATTCGTCCATAGGGGGAGACACGGGGAGATGGCGCGTTTCGAGAGCTCGTTACGCTGAAATGTTTCTTCGATTAGCATATCGAATTAATATTACACAGGTCCGTTGCGTGGTCCGTGTTAAAACGCGACGAATCACCAGGAAGGAGAACCTGTTGCGTCCTTCAACGCACGAAATTGCTTTGACTGAAACAGAATGTGCATAAAGCGTTTTATGTGGTTTAAATCGGTCGATAGATACGATTTGGAAGATTTCGTACAGTTGATAGAGATCGTGAAATGAAAGGAATACGCCAGAGAAATTTGTTTTCAGCGAGTTTAAACGGCGATTGTACGGTATATGGAGGGTGAAGTCGTCGGCGAGTAATTGGCGATGTTCTGTGTTTTCTCGTCCCGATAAAATTATTCGCACACATTCGTACTGACATCAGGCAGCCGTTTTCAATAGTTGCGGATTTGTGTGGCACTTGTTCGTGGCTAATAATCATTTTCGATTACCAATTATTCTGTAGATTATGTTTCAGACGTATTGCTCACTCGATACGACGTAAAATTATAACTTGACTTTGCATATTTAGCCTATAACGATTACGATATAAAGTTGAAACTTCATTTTACTGACTCTTAAACGAATCTTGTCCAATTTAAGCAACGATCGGTATATAAAGAAATTATAACGAACGTAAACGAGTAACACGATCGATTAAGGAAAAAGCGGAGTAACTTGCTCCCAATGATTCCACTTTCAGAGAAGTTTTTTGGGGTTAAATGAGCGATC
This sequence comes from Bombus haemorrhoidalis, assembly GCA_014825975.1. Lineage (NCBI taxonomy): Eukaryota > Metazoa > Arthropoda > Insecta > Hymenoptera > Apidae > Bombus > Bombus haemorrhoidalis. Next base: position 5,331,313 of record CM026164.1, on the reverse strand, counting down.
AGCGAAGGTTCCTTTTTTCTTCTTCATTGTGGCCATTAGCAGTTCCTCTACGAATGACGCAGCTTACCTGTCTTGTCGCGGAGATGCGACGTTAATGCGCTTTTTGTGTTTTCGCGAAAGAAATTTATCGCGCCACCCGCTGGATTTATCGCGCCTCTCCCTGCCATCGTTTCTTCTAACCCTTGCAGTTACGAACAACGGCTCTCGAAGATCTTCGTCAAAAACTTTCTGCTTTTCCTTTCTTCTGTTATTTTTGTGAATATAACGATCGATCCGAAACTACGCGATATTTCATACAGATAAAAAAGAAGGGTGAAAATAAAATAATTCAATCAAACAAATTCAACAATCTAAAAATTTTTAGTTCCACATATCGTAAGCTAAAAAATCTCAATTCTTTTCATCCTGGACCGAAAACATACCGATTCCTCCTTCTCAAATTCCATCTTCGCAAATCGAAAGATTCCAATTTCTTAGATCGCAGACCAACAAGTATCAATTCCTATATCGAAAAGTACAAAAATACCAATTCTTTCCACCGCTAATCAAGAAACAGCAATCTCCTATACCGTAAATCATTTCACCGCAAAAAAAAAGAATTAAAATTCCTATACGTCCACAAGTCCGCAAGTAAATTTCCGAAAGCAGCACGTCCCGCGTGATTAATTAACATTCTCAAGGAAGTATCACGCGTGGTTAATTAAACTTCGCGCGATCACGGCGCGAAAAGCGTCGGAAAACTAATCTTTCTCAATTACCAATGGAACGAAGGCGCCCGTTGGTCCCTTCTGGCTTATGTCCATGGCGCCCCAAGGCTTTCCTCTCGCGTGCTGATCAAACGGCCCCTTAAATCACCGGCCACGCTTTTCCCCTAATTAACGATGATCCGCTCGTCAGAGACGTGACGTGGGGAAGAGGGTGGCGCGTTCCTCGCGGCCGATTTACACGCGAGATTCGACTACCGTTCGGTGGTTTTTCAGGGATCCTACGCTGGATGGATACGTGACGGGTGTACGGTATACACCCCCGGCTCGGTTTCACGGCATAGAAAACCTTACCGGCTCTTTGTCGCCTTATTCCTTTTCAGGTTTCGGTTAAAATCGACATGCAGGACAGGCAACCGTACGCTTCTGTCGCCACGACAGGATGCGACTGCTCGCCTCTAATGAAGTAATTCGTGCGCAAAAACGTCGCGCGGTACACGGTGAATTATTCATCGGCCGCGGGATCGCGCTGGAAAACGTTCCGCCCTGTAGGCGAGGATTCGACTGCGACTCGAGGACGTGGCTTTTCCTTCTACGTGGCGTCGTGTTATCGTTTTCTTCTTGCGCATGCGGGGATTGATTTTAAATTGGTTGTTTGTGCCCGCTAATTAAGAGTGTTTTGTTGTAGTGGTGATTAGGGCAACGACGAAGGGTGGTTATTAACGTTTAGAATTTAAATGTGTATTAATTTCTTTAAAAGGATAATTGCAAGGTAACGTCGTATTTAACGTTGTTGCTTTTTCATATTAGATGAACGTATTAATCGAGCATGTTCTACGATCATGCTATATCGATCATGTTAACCGATAGCAATTAATTATATTTCCTATCTCTAAATTAATATAGTCTGTATCAAGCTAAGATGTATAATTATATGTGTGTGTATGTATATATATAACGGAGAATTACTTAAAAGGGGCTGAAGATTTTATATTTTCGTTCTTTCGTGGCATTATATAAAGTGGAAGAGAATATGTTCTTTGTAAGAAGTTCAACACGTGTCAGAGAAGGATTCGATATGGAATTTATGAAGCTACGTCAGTCCCTTGGGCTGTCGGTTATTGTCAGCAGCTGCCATATAATAACGCTTGTTTACTGTGCTCAATGATTGATATCTCGTACTAGCTATGCATATCAACACGATAAATCTTGCTCGGCAAAACAATTGGGATTCGCATAGTTTGTGTGGTAATACTTTTATCGCGATTCGATATTATACGCTGTTTGGAACATTGTGGAACTAACTATGACGAAAATCCTTCATATCTAAATAGCCTCCGCTTACTTTCTAACCCGAGATTAAGTACTTTGTCCTTTGGATCATACTTTATTATTTCTAACACCGGTCGATTCATTTCAATCCGTTAATCAATTATTACTTTCACTAGCGAAGATTATTATTCGTAAGATTTTTATCTTATTTGCTTAAAATAATACCGAATTGTTCTTACTACTAGGACTACTAGAACTAAGTCCTTATACTTCCATTATACGCTATATTATAATTATAATTCAACTTAATATGTTTCTGGTAAACACAAAAGTAGAAGATCTAACATACGAAATGATATAACATTAGGATTAGGATAACATTAGGATTAGAGTTGTTGTTGTATCCTTTAATCACGTCAATAGACTTCAACACTATAAAAATGATAAAATCTTTCGAAAATGTAAAAAATTATTAAGATCTAACATCGCTAGTCGATCGAACGACCTTACCTTTTTAAAGAACCTAAACTTTCTATCGTGGAATCACGATTGCCACTTTCCAGACCCGAGCAAATACACAAAAAGGCTAGCCGTAAGATCACACAATCCCATTTCGTGATCCCACGATAAATCACAAACTCTCCACCTCCTCTCGCTTCTCATCGGCAACAATCACACCCTATCCGATCTCCGGAATTGACTCAATATTTGCGCAACGCGTTAAGACGTTGCCGAAGAATAGCCAGGACACATCGTCGAGAGACATTCCGTGCCGTGTGGGAAGTAACGATCCGTGGAGATGAAAAAGGGACGAGGCAGAGCGGCGCGGCGTGCAAGTTCTCTCTTCGTGGCAGCGGCGAAAGAAGATGGAGAGGAAAAGAGGGGTCGAAGGAGGGACAGGCCCCAGGTAGAGGAGGAACGAATATCGTGGGTACACCGAGGGCCGTGACTAATGACTCTATTGACGCTCGGACAGAGAAGTTGGAACCAGAGGAGAACCGAAGGTCGTTTACCGGCACAGAGGAACCGACTCTCCGCTTCTCTCCGCTTCGCTCTAACTTTCTCGCTCTTGCTTGAGTTTCTCGGAGCCATCGATGACTCTCGATGGCCTCCTCTTGCCGAGTCGCTCGTTATCTCCGGAGGAGCTTCGAAAAGGAAGGTCAGAAAGTGTCGCGACTGACCTTTCGGTAATGAAGCTAATGCCGAACTCGACGGGTGGCTGTGGACCAACGTTTCTCACCATGGTCACGCTTCTCGTGGCTGGCTTTTTCATCTTTCTTTTTCTTTTTCAGCTGGACAGAGTTGCATCGATGGTTATTAGATATCGAGATCGCTTTGTAGCGAGAGAACTGAAGAAGCGACGTGATAAGTGATATAAGTGCTAGGCGAGATTTTTGATAGTAATCAGACATGTGCGTTTGGTAATTCGGTATGTTACTGTCAGTGGCGAAAGTGTTTGTATAAAGTGTAAGGTGTTGTATGAGAAGAGGACCAATTAAGAGCATTTTAAAGACAAGATAAGAGGTGTACATGAAATATTATTATAATCTATACTTAGTTTGGAAAAATGAGATTGTATGAATTTACAATGACCGTATATCGTATGTGCCATTGGACGAATTATTTCGTAATGTTCAAGAAAAACTACTGTAAAAATCTTGCGAGATTACAGAGTAGTAAGAACAATCAATAAACTTATAGCGAACAAACCATTTGCTCAATAAGTCCAAATAAACGGACTTCCACTAAACTCATCGTCCCACGAGACTTTCACCCACGTCCAAACAAAAGCCGAATGTCCACTCAAGCAGAAACCATGTCGAATTCCAAAAACAAAAAACCCTTTCAATCACCCCTGTGCATACAAGAAATCGATTTCCAAATCGCTCACGTAATTCCCCATCAACGAACGCAACAAAAGATGATACAACGTCTCGAAGAAGCAGAAAGAAAAAAATAGCGATCCAGGAGAAAAACACTCGTTTCATTAATCCCATTCACCCCGTTGCTCGATACGCGATCGTTCGAATCGAATCGCTTTTTGCCCGAGACGTTTCGCCTCGTCGAAAGTTTCGCCCTCGTGGTCGGAAACGATGAAGATTTTAGTTATGCCCTTCCTCCCCTCACTCTGCTATTTCTCTCCAAATTGAAGAAGCCGCTACGTTTTGTCACGCTTTTTAGGCAGAACGCTGTAACGTGGCCGTGATTGCCTCGTACAATTACCTTCTCGGCTGGTTCTCGCTGGGTTCTCTTTCTCCGCGTCACCTCCGCGGGCCCCATCGGACCCGCTCGTTTTTCTATCCCCACCGGTGTGTACGCACACCTACAGCCTAATGTACAACACGGTGCGAGCAAGGCATAAAACGACCAGGCCCTCTTTTTGCCCGGACGCCACGCTTCATTCCGACCGGGCGAAATTACCGGTCGTCTCTTCCTTTTGGCAGACCGAGAGAGAGACCCCGGGCAAACCCGTCACCCTGCCCTCGATCCTGACTGCCATCGCACTCTATATACCCGCCAACGTCGGATTAAGTTCTTCTGAGAGTCTCACGAATTTCTTATTCCCAGACAAGTATCGTCAATTTTTCGTCAACGTGAATTCGTCAAATCTTTTTTCGTCAATGTGAATTCATCGAAGTGAATTCGTTGTGTATTCGTGATCGCTTCGTATTTACGTACACGGAGTTGCCTAACCTCTCGGGTCACTGGTAATATCGCGAATAAAACGCAGCCATTGTGCGTTGCACAATGTCATGCACATTTGGTGTAGACGTCTCAGCAGCGTAACTCAACTTTCTCCTCGGAGACACATCTAGCGACTACGAAAACGTATCAAACGTAACCTATATGTGCTTTTAAACGACCATTGCTGAAACATATATAGAACGCGTGTCGGGGAAAGCTTTCATATTTCGATTTATATTTTTGCCAATGCGACTAAAGAAACGCAACTTAGGTAGAAATTCGTTTCGTTCTTTAGTATCTTGGATATTTTATACATTTTTCTGTATTACATATATCTTGCGTGTTTCCCATAAACCCGTAAAGATCCAAGTTGTAGCGATGACTAAATTTATGTAAGAAATAAAATTCCTCGTAAATTTGACAAATAATGAGAGAAAAATGTAACTTCCAGTATAACGGATATCTACGTAAGTTAGAATACTTCAAGTTCCGCCGTCCAAGAGTTAAACAATTTTTGCCCCTGATCCCAGCAATTCGTCCTATTTCAACCACCCCGCTACCCTTCGAAACCAACGTTTCACTAACATATAACACCGCGAAATCAATCAGAAGCACCTCGAGACACACTCTCACCGATACATGAGTACAGCAGAACATACACTAGCGAAGAACCGACTGGAAGAAGGATCTCTCGAAACGAGTTCGAAGGCATGAGGATCGCGTGTGCTGGAGGAACGGAACAGCGAGGAGCGACCAGGGCTACGGGGGTGGGGGATCGACGCGTCGTCGTTAATTTCCTCGAAGATCCCACGAAGCAGCGTGGCCGGGCGTCGCGAGCGCGAACAGCGTCGTAATAGCGCGGCGTGTGCTCGCGCGAAGCAAGGTCGACGCGAGTGCGAGCTTACAACATTCCCCCGTTCTCCTCCGCCTCCAACTCATTCGATCTCTTCCTTCGTCTCTTCGCCATCGTCCTCCTTCTTCCTCTTCTTCCTCCCTCGCCTCCTCTCGATCCACCTACCCCCGTCGTGGTCGCGCTAATAAAATGCTGCGCTCGGCTCGTTCGCTTCGCGCTCGCTCCTCTCGCGAGAAGCCCCTCTTTACATTTACATGGCCGGCTCCTCGAGGCCGCTCGCGAGGACATCGCGCTCATGAATTTATCCCGTGAGTCGTACGGAGAGGGAGGAGGCTCGAGATGATAGCCGGATAACGTTGGCGTATCATTGGACCAGTTCTTGGAGACGCGAAACGCGACCCGCACGGTGAATCGAAATGGCAGGAATTGTCGGTGTGTTTGCGCTGCTTCTTTTGGCTTGGACTGATGGTTAGATTGCTTAGTTTGTATAAAGGAGGTGGGTGGTTCGAGAAGGTTAATCGTTTTGGCGAGTTGACTCGTTGAAGTACTGCGTTGAATGGGTGCAAGTGACATATTCTTATACATTGTCAGAAACTCTGTTTTGCTGAAAATAAGCAAGAGATATTGGATTTGAGAGTGAAACGACTGAAAGCATCGGCGTGTATCTTTTGTTGCTTCTGAGTTGAGCTGAATTGGTGGTTGTGTAGTGCTGATGGATGATGGAAGGAGGGATCGTTTCGTGGAACGAGTTTATGAAGTGCCGCACAGAGTAGGTGGAAGGATGTAAGTGATATCGTTACATGTTTTAAGAAATTTTATTTTGTCGAAAATAAGGAAGCGTTCAAATATTTTTTTAAGTGGTACTAGAATTGGTTGAAGAATGGATTGAATAGATCGTAAAGAAGATTAGGTTGGTAGTGTTAGAACGTGGAATAACAGTAACGTTTTCAGAAACGAATTTATTAATGTCAAATGTAGGTAATTATCTTTTATTTGCCTGAGAAAATTGTATATGCAGAACAGATTACAATATATTAATGATAATTAAAGCAATTTAAGTGATACCAATCAAAAGGAGCAGCTGCCGTAAATCGAATTGCAAAAGAACGACTTCAACTTCCTACTAACAGCCGCTCGTATCGAACTCTATAGTGCGAAAAGTAAATGTCTGTAATGTAATTCAATTTACCATGTTCTTATAAATGTTCTCAACCTCTTTCCTCTGCCAGTAACTTATAATATAGCTGTCAAGAAATTCCAGCAATTCCCGAGAAACCATGTATACACGTCACAAATAAATGTAATATGTTTCGTAACATTTTTTAAAGGCAGCAATATCGAATCCAATACAGAGTCCTTTCGGATCGTTTAAATTCCAGAAAGCAAGCGAATCGAACGCTCCTGCATCGTGATCGGCCATTTTTCCCTCGTTGAACGGTCAACCGAACCGTCTGGCTGCTCGTAAAGCCGGTTGATTTATTCAACGGATCAGCGTGGAACAGCGACTAATTAGCGCGATTAGCTTGCACCACACGATCTTCGTATTCGTACGCGGTTGATCGTTTCGCGGTGCATGAATGGACGCCTTCGAATAGTCAGACTAATACTTGAAACCTGGCCGATCGAGCAAGTAACGAGCGATCACGTTGAAAGGTGAGTAATATCTAGTTACCACGAGCCGTTCCACACGCTTCGTCGTATTTTACGAACGAGCACAGCAGAGGGACTCGATAGTAACACACGACCGATCATTACATCGAAGTTGACGCGTCGTTGCTTTTCAGCGAACCTGACGGCGAATTAACGATGAGACCAATTAACGATAGAAGAATGAGGAGGGCAAAGTATGGGAGCGAACGGTTTTTTAACAGAGATCGAGAAAGGTGGTTGAAAGATCCGAAGGTTGGTGGACGACGTTCTGCAGCTTGAAGATGAATAAGGAGACTAATTAACGAAGGAGAACGAGCAGAGGTGACTATGAAAGATAGGAGGATGTTATATAGGACTGTTTTTCACAACCAATAACGATTGTGATATTTCTATATTGACATATCCTAACACATGCAATTACCATTATATTTCTTTTAATTTTCTTCTTCAACCATTGACGTAAGCAGTTCTCTGATATTATAAGTTATAGCGTAGAAGAATACGCACGATGTAGGTGTGATAAAATTGAAGATATCGAACCAGTTCCACCTAACGTCACAAGGACTTGAAAAGAAAAAAAGAAAAAAGAAGAATGACCCCTATGTTCAAAGATAACACATAATTCACACGTATCAAAAAACACCTCAAACTCCCAATCTCTTCAATATCGCGCATCAACCTAAAATTTCCTACCCTGTAAAAATTGGAATTCCAAAAAACCAAGTGCCTCTACTCCACTCGTTTCCCATCAAAATCGCCAATAGTACGGTTAAGGAACCAAAGAGACGGTCTCGGAGCTGGCTCGTTTCCCAAACGTCTCAAGCTCGATCCCTTGGGGGCTTCACCCCCGTACGCGCCGCGGAAAGGGGCATCGTAAAGACCCGACTAAATTACACGACGCGCCATCGAGCGCATTCAATTAGAGAGGATACTTTACAGCGAGCAAGCGAGGCAAAACGCGCGCGTCCAGGGTTGATCCGCCCCTGGTGTGTACGATCGCGCACAGGTTGCATCCGGACAGCACATAGGTGCCCACAGGCTCGTTCGTTTGTGTAAAGAGAGGATATAATACACGCAGGGAATATGTATACGTGTGTGGGTGCATTTCGTGGTAGAAGGTGGTGGAGGTGGAGGTGTGTCGACAATCAAGATTACGTGGGCGGATACACGCGCAGCCCAGCGCCGCCGGCCTGGCTCTGTCCTGTTCCGCTTCTTCTTCTTCTTCTTTGTCGTCCATCTCTTTCTTCATCTTTTCTTTCGCCTTCGTCTTTTGGTCTCCTATATCGTTCCTCCTTCGCCTCCATAGGTTTGTTTCGTTTCGCTGTGGTTCGTTCCATGTTCTGCACGGTCCTCCGGTGCCTACACTATTTACAATTCCCGCGGCATGCCATGCAAGTGCGCGCATCAGTCGCACGCTTTAGGGCCACTCTAGATCACTCTCCCTCTCGACCACTTCTCCGATTAACTCGCATCCTGACGCACAGTATCCGTGCTGACGCCGTGCTTCCTCGTCCTCCTCGCAAAGCGGAATGTGCAGAGCTGTACGTGCATTCTGGTGAAGGGAATGTGACGTTAGGAAGGTACAATTCGCAGGTTAGGGAATAATTAGAAGGAAGATTTCTTTTGTGGATTTGTTGAATTTTGGGGGTGTGAGGTTACGAAGAGATTCGAACAACGAAGTCAATTGAGTTTCTAGCGAAATAATTTTTTAACGGTTATAAATATGTACGTCACGACTGATATCAAAAAATACAATGAACAATTAAGTATTAAAGCGTCGCAATCGAAAAATGAAATAACCTAATACACGATTGTCTTGTCATCATAGAAACAAGGATAAAAATCTTTGAAACTTCAAAAGTCTCGACAGTTGCCTTAATAGTTAGAAGAGGAATTATACACGCTAATCTCTCATCCTCTTCCAACATCTCGATACATCCAAAAACTGTATAATCCAATATAGAATTAACTCGTCACTGAGCGATGACACCATTGAAAACATCCAGCCAGCAAAACGTTACACCATATACAATTCCCCTTTCATCCAGCCCACAAACGACCAATCCCAGTCTTTGTTCCCAGCCATTCGTTTGCGGGAAACCGCGTGTTTACGCGATTCCATATTAAATCTGCGTGGGTGACCTGCTTCCCCCTTGTGTCTCCTCACACCCCTCTTCTTCTGTGTGGCTCGGAGAAAAAGGGTGCTCCGACAGGGAGAAACCGGGAAACAAATGAAGGGACGAGAAGCATAATGGCGCGGTCGTGAAATGGGGAAGGGTGGGTGGAGGAGCCAGGAGAGGGATAAGAAATTGGATAAGAACGTAAGGAGGAGAGATCGGTGTGCGCGCGCGACTAAATTTCTGCCTGTCTGCGTGCGCGTGTGCGTGCTACAGAGCCAAGGGGGACCCGACCAAGGGGAGGGGAGAGGGTGGGAAGGGGGATGGAGGCAGGTTGGATCCAAGGTGGAGGATTTATGAACGACCGAAACAGGCTGCGAACCCTGGTCCCCTCGCTGTGCCAGCCTCCACCTCTTTTTGCTTTGTATTTCGACCTTAGCGCGAGTAGAGTGTGTGTGTATATATATATATATATCTGGTTCTATACTCCCCCGTTTCTCTGGAACACTGCAAAAAATACAACTTTCCTTTTCTACGTTTGGACTTTCGGAGGGCAGTATAGAGAAGTGTATCGCGCGATGTACGACTGAGTAGTGAAGTTTTCTGGAGTAAGATCTTTTAAGAATAATAACAATTTTTGCGAATTTTCTCTCTGATCGTTCAACTCTGGGAGAGTAAGAATTCTTGGCGAATATTTTCTCTGGTCGGCCACATTTTCGCGAATAAGGATCTTGGTAAATATTTTCTTCAGCTTCGTGTCTTTCGAGAATAAAATGTTTATATAAAATTTACGAGCTTTTTCCCCGATCTCCAGTCCCTTAAGTGTAAAAATTGTTATCACCGAGTAGATTTATCGATCTTGATCAGGTTGATGTAATGACTTGAAAAAAGATCGTTCGATGTCGAGGCTGGTGTTTGGGAAACCGGTAATAAGCCTGGCGGCCAGGGCCGTTCCGTAATACGGAAGCACCGCGAGCAAAGATCCGCGATAGGGGCTACCGTCATCGGCTCCCGTCATAATTCCGTAATTCAAGGATCCGTAGGTTTATTGAGACGGCAGCACGGACACTCTTAATTAACGCGGGGCTACTCTCGCCGCGGCCCAATCGGTCCTCGGGATCTAAAATCAATTTAGATCCTTGCTGCACGATACAGCTTCCCCCTTTAGTCTCCGCCGTGCTGATTGTCCGGGTAGCATCGAGAGAAGCGGAGAAGAAACGCAAAGAGAGAGAGCAAGATCAGCGAGGGGCACACACGCCGTGGCCTACGGGCCGCAATCTACGAAGCAAGGGACGAAGATCGACCGTAGAACCCAAGGAAGAGTACAACATTCTGAAGCCGGTGTATACTCGTTCACAGAATCTTCCCTGACGTTGTTTATGACGTTAGGAACGTTTACGATCTATGTTCGATGCACGACATTTAAGCGACTTATTTCAATTTCAGTTTTTGGTAATCGAAGGAGAATCAAGTGATTTCTTTACGATCAATCTTACCTTCCTTTCCTCTATAAAGTTCATTTACACAGTTTGGAGAATCCGTTACACGTTCAAAAAATTGACAAGTACCACCAATCTGACTTTATCATCAAGAGTTCGATGCTCTTGGCAAACGCTGACAGATATATTCACTTCAAAACGGTGTCAAACGCGAATTTAATACCTTCACCAAGAATTTACTACCATCTTCCATTCTCACTAAATCCCTTTCTCTTTCTCTCTCTCTCTCTCTCTCTCTCTCTCTCTCTCTCTTAAGCTCCATTCTAGCCCCGAATCATTAATTTTTCCATCCAATCCGCTTCGTTAGACCAAGTCGAAGATTGCATTAAAAAGGGGCGATTCGCAAATGATATACCGTAGGAATATCGTTGAAACGACGATACGATATATAGAAACGCTCTTCCTGCGATTAACCATCCTTTTATTATAACCAACCATTACCTTCGTCTCTACTCCAATCTCTCCATCCAATTATCTCCATCAAACGAAGCTTCGCCGCAAAGTGCCAACTTGCCTTCTGCAAACATCGCTTGCTCCACACCATCCACATGCGCCCATGAGCCGATATCTCAAAATTCATACGTCAAAGAGTCGCTACTTCCCCTCTCCTCTTCAAGGGGAGAGAGTTGAACACACGAGCAGTAGGACGAGTTCCCCGCGAGCGTAATAACTTAATTACGCGATGCCTTGGCCGGATAACGTTCGGGTGTTGAGCGTGAGGGCCACGGGAGGTTAAGACAGGCCCACAAACTTTTCGTACCGCGCGACTGAAGGGTTCAGAGTGGGGAGGACCCGTGTGCTTGTGGACCCAGAAACGACGAGGTGAGGTAGAAGGGCCTCGGACCGGATTGTGGGTACTACGAGAAGCGTAGGCGTCTTGCTCTTTGGCCCGCGGGGGGTTTTTTGTGGGGCGGACAGAGCCGCATTCTCTTATTTATTACCCGGAATATTAAGTTACCCACGTTACCACGGGGCACCGCGAGGCCCCCATGGATTCTAACCACCAGCACCACCGCCAGTGATGGGCACACGATCCTCTCTGTCCCTCTTTCTCTCTCTTTCTCACTCTTTTTCTTTTTCTCTTTCTTTCTTTCTTTCTGTCGAGGTTTCTCCGGTGATTTAATCGCGCCCAACCTTCTACCGATCGCTTTGGTGAGCTAGTGGAATTTAATCGTTCATTAGCCGGATGAAGTACGTTCGTTAAGCGAGCATGCGAGAGGTTAATTGACGAATTAGCTTGAATTATGGTATTGGTGGCTGGGTGATTGACGCGTGAAAATTGTCCATCTCGTTTGGGTAATGGATGGTTAGCGAAGATGCTGAAAGGGTGGATGATCGTGGTGCTCGTTTGACGAGCATTGTGCTGGATGTTGAATGGGTTGTTGTACGTTTCAGTTAAGCATGTGTAATTAGGAAAATTTTGGGAAATAAGGTTAGGGCAAGATTGATACAATGAATCTTACGATAAGGAGTTTATTAACATGCTGCTTCAAGTTTCACCGTCGAACAGTTTTGTCAAACACGGCCCATTTACATGAAACGCCATTCAGACGAGATAAAACTCGACGTAAATTACGAACTCTTCAAGTATCAACGTTCAAATGTCAAATGGTTCAAATTAACATAGCCATTCAAACTTTCACTTTTCTTTTAATAATTGACTCATTGTTTTGTGATATCGGGTCATACTCTTGGTACATCATGGCCGAACTTCTTTGCAAAAAAGAATTACATTCGAGATGAATCTTCAACTATAATCACAAACGTCGTTTAAATTTTTATTTTTGAAGATCATTATCATTCAGATTCTCGTATTAATCACAGATACAATATTCGGCTAAATGATAAATATAATTCTATCCATTAACATCCATCTTAAGTTTTAGTATATGGTATCTTCTCTACAAAAACATGAGAAGAAATATCTTTGCATCTTCTCAAAAAATGGTTCCACAAAATATTCGGTCATTCAAATATTAGTCAAAACGTATTAGCATAAAGAAGTTTCGTCGAATGCGAAAATATAAACTAGTTTAAATAAAATATCGAATGTGACTTGGACCACACACGAATGCTTCCAGAAATTAAACCGAAGAAATTAAACTAAATAAATCCTACTTAAAAAAAAGGAGAAGAAAAAAGGTAAAGACGGAATGACGACGAAATATGTTAGAGAATACACAGAACGAAAACATTACTAATGTTATTCATTTCCCTGGGACACGGAGAGCTTGAAAAATAAAGACATTTAAAATCCCTTGGCCTGGCCTCGAAAACGATGGAACGGTACCGCATTATTCATCGCGGCCGATCGCAATTTCCGTTCGTCAACTTTGCCGTTGGTGTGTTATTACGGAGATAAAATATGTGTTCCCGCGTCTAAGATCAAGCCGTTCCTTTTTCACGCGTCTAAAACCCTCCTCCCTTTAGAGTACACTCGTAATTTACAATTTAGACCCTTCCATTTCCTCTGTAATTACGAAACGCCCGGCAATCCCGGTCGCTTTATGATACGAACCGGCAGATGTTCCCGTCCAACTAAGTCGCACGCAAAAACGCCATCGAATCTCGCGCGCGTTCCGGGCTCTTCTTCCACGCGAAGAAGATTATCACCTCATCGCGCTCGCGCGCTCGCGCAAAAACCGCGACGCGACATGGGACACGACGCTCGATCGTTGCTTTTGTTTCGTCATTAGAATGGCAGAAGCTGAGATTTATGTCGATGATTCTGCGACGATTACGTCTGCTAATAATCGTATTTCATTCTTTCCTTCGATTATAGAGGAACGTTATGCATAAGGATGCATAAAAATCGGATAACGAATCGTCGTACAGTAATGATAGCAATTAGAAGCAAAATAGTAGCGTGGAGGGTGAAGACATAGAATATAAAGATGATGGTAGATGAAAGTCATTTGAGAGTTAATCGAAGGTAATTCCAGGATCATTTCGAAGGTAGTTTGGAAGTTGATCGAAGGTCAATTGGAGGTAAATGCAAGGTAATTTTCAAGGTTAAGCGAAGCTCGTTTCAAGGTCAATCGGAGCTTGGTCGAAGATCAAATGCAGGTGAACAAAAGGTGACTTCAAGGACGATCAAAGGAGATTCGAAATTTATTTCAAGATAGATTAAAGACATATTTCAAGATGGTTCTAGGTATAATCGAAAGTCATTCATACATAATTCAAATTCTGTTCTGAGAAAAAAAAGCGCTTTGAATGTCTTTTCCTTATGTCTTAATTATAAATATAAGTTTTTTTTTCTGAATTATAGATTGAGTCAGTGAATATGGTATAAGAATGATAATTATGATTTCTTGATTTTTATGTTAATTGCTAGAAAATAAATACTTTAGTGCAAAGGTACAACAGGGACGACCAGTTATATAAATTCATGAAATTTTCTAAAAATCATAATGTCAAAAATAATAGAAAATAATAATTCTCCAGGTATTCAGGATGTTAGTGAAATTACATAGTTGATCCGAACAATGTTTAATCACGTAGAATTGAATTGTAAAAACGAAAAGAGTGTGACTCGTTATCACGTTTTGCTCGTATAGTCTTCATATATAAAACCTATTGCAGCAGGTGTTTCGCACCATGCGAGGATAACATAAAAAAAGAAAGAGAGTACCGTAGAAAGTCGAATTCGAAGGGTTGACCAATACATATAAAGATAATCCATGGAAGAAGCCACCAACGGTGTCCTCGGACCATAAAAGTCTACCCTCGGCTTGGACTAATGTTCCTTTGACAATTAACCAAGTTCCAAACTTTTTTCGCGTTCGCATTTTCGGGAGCAGGTGAGAGGACTCGGGGAGCAACCCTTGCTGGTTTTACAGCTTGGTCGTGAAGAATTCGTATGTGAGTACCCATACGGAAAGCAACGAACGTGGAAGGTGTTCAGCTGGTCATTAAGCCCGGGAAAACACGAGAGGTGTCTGGCAATTAACGCGGGCAAAAACTAAACCAAGTTTCGGTCTGGGGACACTTTGCTACACCGATCGAAATGCAGGTCACCGATAAAACATTGTAAATTAATGACTTCTATGGGTTACTCGGTAAAAACACATTTTATTTCCATAGAGACTATCCACATTCTTTTGCATTTGCATTTTATTCTATCGTCAATTTCTTTATTGCGTATAAAACTTGTAGGAATTGTCGAATATCAACGTGAGCCAAAATCCATCGCATTCAGCTATTATATTTAGCAATCATACTACGTCGTATAACGACCATCTGTAACCATATTTTACCTTACGATAAACTAAGTACAAGTTCATGGTATATTCATTCCCTCGAAACGGAAACTTCAGGAACTTTAAGCTCCGAAGAAATGTACTTGTCACGCAATTATTCAAATGGAATCAAACTATACTATTTTAAAAACATCGAAAACACTTCGAAATGAAAATTCGTTCGGCTATCGATCAGGCACGTTATAAAACAGGCAACACCTGGCTCAATTTAGCCATTCTCAGCCTATAAAGAACACACGCTACAAGCAGAAGGCACGTTGTCGGAAATGTTGTCAACCGCGTTTTATCCGGGTTCCATCGATTTCAGAAAATCTTCTGCAGCTCTCCCCATCGGCTCGTTACCCATCACCATGGAGGACCATGTCGGACGAACGTGTCCAAGAAGGTGGAGAATGACGAGCAACGAGTCGAGCAGGATAAAGTCGGCTGGCAAGAAAAGAAGAAGACAACGAAGACGGGTAGAAGAAAGAGAAGAAAGCAGAACAAGGGAAGGTGAGGAAGAAGGACAGCCAGGTTGGATGGAGGCAGGAATGCCAGTGCGTGGGTCTGTTGCCTCTTAGACAACGTTGCCTCGAAGCCGCGTCTCTATCAGCCACCATAAATAATTCTCCAAGCTCGTCTTTTCTTCCTTCCACTAGCGAATGGTATCTTCGTCGTGCCTGCACACGGTGTTTTTCGGCCACGCTGTGAACACGGTGGCATCGCTGTGTGTCCGTGGACCGGTTGGACTAGAAGCGTTCGTATAAGCTGGGCCCTTTAAAAGAGATAGCACTCGAGAGATGGGGGGGAAAAAAGGAACAGGTGGACGAGGAACCGGGGACCCTCTTCTCGAAGCGACGTAGCCTGATCGAAGCTGCATCGAATTTGGCTTCGGGTCTTAATTCTTCACGGGACCCGCGCCTCCGCTATTTTCTCTCGCGTCCAACACCAAAGGCAGGACGTTATTGCATAAGCAAACCGTTTTCTGGAAGCCAAGGTTGCGTCAAGATCTCTTCTTGCCAATCGTTGCCGAATTTTGGGAATCCTTTGGCTAGAACGAAATTTTGGGAATTGCAATATGAAAGTTCGAATGCGTTTCACGTGTATATTGAGTACAAATGATATTCGCAATATCCTAATATCTTCGATGATTTACTATTTACGAACGTACATTACAGTATTGTCCCATAAATTAAGATAGCCTGAAAATTAGAACATTACATTTTCGTATATACGGGAAATAGATACAGTATAGATATATTAAAATATTTTCTAGAAGAAAATTCTAGAAGGAAATACTCTACGGGTAAACTAACTCACACCCTTGTATCCAAACTCCCATTACACTCGCAGAATCCTTACAACATCATCATCAGTCACAAGCAACGGTCCAAAAAAAATGACCGAAAAAGAAAGCGAAGCGGAGAAAAAGTAGAAAAATCGGGGATCGTTGATGCATACACCGGTGTTACGCACGTACACGCACCGCAAGAAGCGCGTCCCTCGTTAGTGCCACTAATTACGAGCAGCCCTCTCCCCTCGCCAACTTCTCCTTAATGAGCACTGAGCACTCTAGCGATGGTACGCGAGAAAAAAATTGTAATGTCGTTGGGATACCTTGTGGTTCGCGTCGAACTCGTAACTAATTCCAACGAGATCTAACTATGTACAGTAATATACATTACTTCTATTCACAGGTATGAAGGACCTTGGCTCTTTTGTACTAATATTATTAATGACTGAACTCATATTATTGGAAGACTACGGATATTTATGTAAACTCACATTTTTATAAATATAATTAAAGGAATAGAACTCAGGCGGAAATTTGCTCTTCTCGTTAATTACTGTAACAAGTCCTATAATTTGAATGTATCATATATTTTTGCATAAAATGTGCAATATACATATCCTTGCATCCTCAAATTTTCTACAAATGCATCGAAATCCACAATTCAATTATTAGTGAAATTTTACTCGTGACGAGCCACGTATTACAAATGGTAATAAAATCTGTTACCGTGACAAGCTTGATGAAGTAAGAAAAGCCTCTGAGCCATAATTGCCGATCGAACACGTGACAGAGATTACGAAATACTTCGGTACGAGAAGATAATCTTCTGTTTGGGTAACTATCGACATAAATTTCAAGCGTCGTCTGCAATCCGGAAACTTACGACTCGAAGATGCCATCTCCCGTGACTGCAGACATCTCTGAAGATAACAGATCTAACGATATCATGTATTTTTTTTTTCTCGGTCTTCTGGTTAGATCGACGTTTTCCAAGGCGAGTAACGGTGACTGGTTTTCCCAGTCAGGCTCACAGGAGAGATTAGGTACATGGTTCGACTGATAGAATCGCTTGGATCTGAGCGACTCGGGTAATTACGCTAGGTGAGTTATTTCGAAGGTTAAGATTGTTCTTATCTATATTTGAAGATATAGAGAGAAGAATTGAAAATGCACAAAATCTTTGTGGATTTTTACTTAAAAATTGATACAGCTGGTGATATATGATCCTCCGTTTTTCATTGATTTCTTAATTTCACTACACAAGTACACGATTAATACTTAACGTTCTGAAGAAACAAATTATCCGTACTTCCACGAAGATATGATATAAATTATAGTAAACTCTAAAGTAAATTTAAAGAAACGCTATTTGTAACGCGTCTATGAAGTAAACTCATAACTATGTGTACTTCTAATTTCTCACAATCGCAGTTCATCACCTGGGCGAGCGTCAAAGGAAAACGAAACACGTTTAACTTGGAACAAAAGCAAGATTCGAAGTAACAAGCAATATCGATTCCAACCGCACGCAGCCTCACCCTCGGCGATTCCCCGTATTCCACAACAACGATAGACAACGGATTCAATTGGGCGCCTTGCCTTCTAGGTGTCTACGTAATTGGCCAATGGAAGTCGTGAAGAAACTGTGGTAACAGTGGGAAAGAACGATTTCACGGTATTTGGCAGACGACTTGTTCTGCCTCATCGGGATCGCGGTGCGTGTCGATTACGACGGGTACACCATTAGAAAGACAGAAAAAAGGAAGAGGGGAAAACGAAGAAGGAGAGTCTGGTGGGCCGATAGAGGCGGCCTGCCAATCGTCATCCTTTCTCCCTCGCGCGAGTAAAGCGTGTTCACGATTCCAGACGAGCTCCTCGCTCTGGAAACCAAGTCAACAAGTCGGAGGTCTTTATTCGAATCAGGAACGCGAATCACGTTCAAGCCGGGGAGGGACACTGTCTCGTAACAAATATGCATCTCCCTCGAAACATGATGAATCGTGCTGCGGGGCTCGAACCAGTTGTGCGTCGCGTGCGAAACGCGACTCTTCGCTGCTTGGAATTGGAGAACTCCGCTAATTAAGAGCGTACTTCTCATTTTTTGCTTCATTGTTTCAATGGAAACAGAGTTTTCAACGTACTCTTGTATCGTGGGGAGAAGCAAGAGAATTGACAAGTAAATTAAGTTAATTAAGATCGAATTGAAAATACACTCAACACGAAACCATTTTCGTTGTAAACTATACTGCTATGTTTTTAATAACGTATAGATAGTAAGAATTTTAGAAACGCACAATTTGATCATAACTAAAATCATAAAAAAAAGATAAATTTCTACTGTAACAAAAGGATTAATGATTAATATTTATATTCGTAACACGAAATATGTAAAACAACTGACCCTACGAAACACGCAATGCTGTTGCTACCATAAAAATATTTGATAAAGCAGAAAGTATTGCGCGGAAATATCGAAAAACAATCGAGTATCGGTTTGTGGATATCGATGTATTCCGGGGAAAAGCGAGGACGAACGGATCGAGGTTGGAAACAGAGTCAATCAGCGAGGAGATCTTCATTGAAATCGCGGAGGCGAATCACGTCCGCGCCGAGAAGGGACATCCCCGTAACAAATATGTATCTCCCGCGGCCCTCATACCCGGTGTATGCGACAATGCACACAACGACAGGCTGCACGGTTGAAATATACGGCGAGGCACACGCACCAGGTCCTACCTACGGCTACCAATGCCATCCAGAGAGAGAGAGCTCGTGCATCGTTTTCTCGGGGCCCACAGAGTCCGTCAGTGGGTCTAACTAACCAGCGTACACGTTCTTCTCGGGCCCCGACCTACACACGTCGCTTATGCGTATGTGCTTCTAGCGATATGCGCGAGTTACCATCGATTGTTTCATATTTCTCTTACAAAAATTGACAAGCTAAACTCGAGTTGTATCTTTAATATTTTACGATTGAAAATGGTTGAGACTCTGACGATTGAAATTGGAAAAACGATTTGTCATGATCCACTGTTTATGATCGATGTTCTTTCAGAAATGTTTTAAATACCAAATAATTGGTTTAGAATTTTTTTAATGATAATTGATAGATTGTTCAAGACTTAAAATGTCTTAATAAACCGATAAACGTACTCCAAACGTTCCCAAACTATCGATATACACGAGAACGTCCCTAGTCCAAAGTAACCGACCGAAATTTAGAATACAAAATTTCTAGTAATATCCTTGATAATTTTGCCAGGCCTTTAAAAAGTTGTAATAAACCAACCCCCTAATCATACCTGAAACCTTCTCCAATCATCGATTCACGCGGCATGGCCCCTAATCCAAAGTAACCAAGACGGTTCGAAGCCTTTCCTACGAACGTGGAAAGAACTGGACCCTCTAACAAAGAGATGTCTGCCCCGTTGGAGTCCTCGAGCGCGGGTGTGTGCGTTCGTCCTCGTGATTACGTTCGTGTTACTTCGGGCATTCTCGTGTCCGAGTATTCGTCCCGAGGGGCCTTTAAGAGGGATTAAGGGGACGCACACGTGACGTTCACGGGGACCGAAGACGAGCGCGGTCCGATGGGTTTATAGACACGGTAAAAAAAGACAACTATCGATGATTATCCTCCTGGCGGGCTCTCGCTAATTATCTCGAGGAAAACGATCAAGGCGACAAACGTTTTTAAACACACGAAACGAACCTGCCTGCGATTAGCCGCCAACAACCGATAACCATCCTCTCGTCTCTTCCTCTTTTTGCCTCAATCGATTCATCGACCGGGCAAAACGGTTCCGCCGAATCGCTGAACCATAGGCATCTTCACTTTGCCACCCGTTTGTAACGCCGCTTCGAGAATCCACGCTTCTTGCTGTTTTACTTCGATTACGAAGTTTTGGGGCCTGTTTTTAACTTGCTCCGGGTTTTGCCTTTTTTATGTAACAGGCGTTTAATGTCGTTACGCTTGTATTTGGGTGGAATTTCAGAGGCATGGTAGAATGCTGTATAAATGTTGTATAATGTTGTATGAATGTTGTATAAATCGTATGGAAATACGATGAGTTTTTTGAAAATTTGTTCAATGATGAAAACGCTACGTGTTTGATGTAATAGACGTATCGCGTAGGCCTATTTTCACGTACTTCTAATTTAAGTCACATACGAGCCACGATTGTATTTGATATCCGAAAAACTAAATACCAATTACGTGTTTTGGTATTTAGTTTAGAGAAAATTTGTAGAAAATACAAGCGTTGAGCATGATTTTCGTGTTCGTATACCATCCTCGATTATCTTCACCATCTTCATATCCATTTCATTCTATACTAAAAATACGCATCAGAATATATTCACGAAATTTCTAAAATTCCAAAGGTATCTCATAAAGCATCAATAACAGTAAATTCACTGAAGGAAACGAGCCGAAAGACCTCGTGGCGAGACTAAAAATACGAAGGCAAGAGCCGATACGGAGGCGATTCTCGAGTTAAATAAATCGTTATTAGGGAAAACGCATCTCGAACGAGGCGGCGACTTATCTCTTAGTTAGACGCAAGCTTTTTCTTTTCCAGGTTGAGGGGCCAGTTTCAGGTAAAAGGTGGAGCGAGATAAAGAGACGTCGTGACGAGGTGAGAGAAAGAGAAAATTTTCGGCTGTTACGAGGCGTGGCAGGGGTTTACGAAGTACTGGGGATCCTACTTACTCGGAAGTCGTCCTTAATTCATGCCACGATGCCTTTTTCTGGCCGAAGCCGTTCGCGGAAGGCTCGTCGATTCGGTTAGATTCGTCCGATTAGGGCTACCGCGTCATCTCTATTATGCCAGCAGGACCAACGACAAAAACCTGAAACCTTGCCTATTTCGTCCGATGGAAAAGAATCTTGTCCATTCTTTGTCGATTGTGGCCGAATTAAATACGTTGAGCGTAATTGCGATAATTGAATTGCTTTTCGATAATTTGTCAGAATCTTTCATGACATAGAACTCGGAACGCTTTGTCGAGCTTTAATGTGTACATTTAGAACGTCTATTGATCTATCATAGATCGAATGCTTTCCTGTTATTTCATTTGCATCGTACGCGCCTCATCGTAGAATACTAAGTAAAATGGAATTTGTTAGCCTTTCAACGTTTCGAAGAAAATGAACAATACTAGTTTAGACAAGAATATTGCGAAGAATTGATCGTTGTGGAAGATTGAACTTACAATGACTGAAAAAAAAAACAAATTTACACATATTATCTTTCAATAAAACATTGTTTTATATGGTTCTACACTTCATTTCATAGTATGAACTTATTGTAATTATATGAAGGTACGTACTAAATGCTACGAAATTTATTATAGCCAGATCTGATTAGTTAATACATAAATGCAACGATAAATGCAGTAGCGTGCAAATACCCCTTGTAGCCACTGTATAGAAGGTATTGTCCCAGGTTTCACGTTGCGTATACACACTTTCAACTTGAATACATTACGTAGTCTTTGCACAAACACCAAAGATATTTCTTTTTGTTTCCCAGCTATTAATTTTATATACCCATACATATCGCGCGGCTTTGTATTTTGCGGGTCATTTTGTACAATTTCCATCGAATTCTCACGAGCGTCGTATCGAAATGTACGAGAACAAGGTTACTCTCATCAAGCGAGATCCATGGAAAGGCACACGCGCCGATCTACGGGCTGCCGGTTCGAATCTTATCTCATCGGCTGGAGCCACGAGTTAGCTCTGGAAAGTTCACGGTGCTCGATCTCGAATCCCGTCTCTCGAGGGGACAGGGAACGCGAGACGCTCGTCGAGAGTCCGTGGAACCGGTAAGAACATCTCGGGCGTTTCGATCGTAACGCCTCGCGAACGTAACGACTCCGCATTCCGACAAGAAAAATGTCGACCGGGAATATTCCTGCTGCTCTTTCTCTCTTTTCCCCCCGTTGGTTCTCCGCCTCCTCCTCCGACGCCATCGTCTCCGTCGTTCGCGAAAGGAACACGCAACAAGGGAAGAAAGAAGAACAAGAAGCGGCCAAAGGAAAGAAGAGAAATAAGAAGTGTAAAGTGTAGAGGGTTAAAAGAAGAGGAAGCGACGCGTGAGCGCGAAGAAACGCGAAGAACAGAGGGACGGGAAGACCCTCAAGCTGCTTCACACGTGGCGACAGTCGCGACGTATTCACGCGTGCGTACGTATTTATAGCGGCTGGTACATTGTCGGCGGCCTTTAAAAAAAGAACACCGGGCTTGACAGCGGACCTGGGAGGAGGAAACCAGCGGCGGATCTCGCTCGAGCTTGACGATCCACCAGCTATGCCTCCAAATGTGACGTTTCCCTTTTCTGTGTATATTACGTTATTATACATTGTACGGCGTAAGTGTTAGAATATATGGACTCTCTTCGAGTAACTAGTACTGTTAATATTGTTAATACTGTAATTAGTAGGTCATGGATTCCTCTTTCACAATTTTACAATTTCATAATCTACATTGCTCTTACACGTTAATTTAGCAAGTAATAACGTTAGTGCATTGATTAGCTACGAACTGTAGGTTATAAAGTCTTTCTTCATAATTTTACAATCTTACATTATACGGGATAATGACTTGTGATTTGTGAAATTTCATCTGTTCTCTCCCGACTACGTTTATCTTCTCGTTATCTTATCGTATATCTGTAATCTTACAGCACGTGTCTTATAATGCAAAATATCATATAAAGCAAACTGTGTATGCGTGTACATTGAAAATCTCTTTCTCTTGGAAAGAGCAAAATATAGGAGGGAATGATGTCTCTAAAGAGAATTTGCGGAAGTTTGAAGTATGCAAATTTAAGAAACTCGAACTGTGTTGTGCGTGTATACAAGTTTGAATGTCGGATGTTTATAGACTCTTGCGGTTCGCCAGAGTCGTTTATTGTCTTTTGCGGTGCGACTGCGGGCCAATGTGATGCAATGTGGGCTTTGATTGGGTGTTTGGAGCTGATTGTTCGGGGATAAGAGCCTCCAGTTGTAGGGCCGGAGGCAGGAAGTAATTAACCTCTCTAGATTACAATACCGCGAAGTATTAGATAAATATAGGAATCCTGTGTTTTATTTTGAAAACTGCAGCGTACATAGTTCTACTATATCTAACGGGACTTATCCAAAAACTATGCTGATCATCTTCATAAATTGAGAAGTAACGCGTAGTATGTCACAACCTTTTAAGAAACTCCATAAAATGTACAATTACCCCTCCCATCTTCTGACAACAAACAACGAAACAATATGAATAAATAATTTGTTCTTCGAAGCACTTCAATATTTATTCAAGTCCATAAATGTCAAAAAAAAAAAAAAAAGAAAAGGAAAAGGAAGAAAAAAACGGAGTTTACTGATTCATCTTCTAAACGCCTCATCAGCAACGCATCGTAAACCCGTGTCCAAAATGAAACGTCAAAGTAGAGGAAGCCGAGTTGCCCAACCAGTTACAATTATCAAAAATGTCCTCAAAATATGCCATTACCTATCTCACCTTGCTACGATGAAGATGTTACAGAAGTTAATGATCTATCCTTCTGGAAAGTTTAATGTCACTCAAACCGAGAAACATTTTAAAAGCAGATTCATTTTCTAAACGCTTGAGACGCAACACTTCGCAACAGCGTGCTCAAAATGAGACATCAAAGTCGGGGAACCGAGTTGCCCAACCAGCTCGAGTAATTCCTCCAATAATTCTCTCGGTTTGACAATCGTTTCGTAACGAACAAGTAGCAAGTCCAATCGCCTCCGCGTATCTCCGCCAGTCACCAGGTTTTATCGTCCGATCGTTCTCCATGCGGATCCCATTTTAAGCACGACCGAGATCGTGACACGTTTCGTCGTCTCGCCCCGGGGTCAGTCAATTAACGATATATCGAGCGACCATAAACAAGCCTCTCCCACTCTGTCGAGGCTCTCCGCCACCCCCGAAATACTCACGTCTCCCGTCGGCGCCGACTTTCCTCCCTCTTTTCTTCGCGATAGCCTCTCCCGGTTCGAAACAATAGCCGATTGTTTCGCCTTGTTTTCGCCGCGGCGCCGATTGTTTGGCAAACAAACGGGCCGAGTTCGCGGCTCATTGTTGCCCATCGACCGTGGCACACGCCTGCTTTTTTGCCAACTACCCCTTCTCGTTTAACCTCTTCCCTCTTCCATTTCATCCCCCGTCGAACATTGGCCACCAGTAGCACGCAAAATAATTATATTGTCGCGCAATAAAATCCACGGGGTACGTCGAGTCGATTTACTTATGGTTCGGTGGATTTCATTGTGGTTAGAAACGCGGTGACAACGCCTCTTTTTTTGGACAAGAAGCCGCGGATAAGTTAAAAGGTTAGAGGGTTGGCGAAGGGCGATGAAAGAGAGGGTATGACCGACTGGCAATTGAACGCGAGAAGTCGATCGAGACCTATAGGATATCGCGGTTCTGTCGACGTATTGACGATGATCGTTAACCCCTTACGAGCACTGATTAACGATGGCTTTGTTTCGCAAGGTGGAAGCAACGTTGCAGTTGGCACACGCCCGGTTTCGGGCTTTACGCGGTCGATGGAACCGCATTGAAGGGTGAAACAATGGCGATACTGAGATTAGATCTGACGTTTACACGCGTCGGTGAACCCTTTCTTCCAAGGGGTAGTTCTGCAAAGTCAATAGACCTGGTGTGCTTGACTTTAGCCTGGCTTACGGTTGCAGAAGTACGAAAGATCCCGCGTTGAATTTCACGAGATGGTTCCTATGTTACGTTTAGATCTTTAGAGATTCTCATCATTTCGTAACTTTTCCCTTATTAATAATCTTAATCTTTAGCGTGTTTCTATCTTAAATTCGCGATTTAAATGCTAACATTTGCAATCCTTCGCAATCAACTTACATCGCCGGAATCTGTAATTCGAGCTTTTTAACATTTTTTTTTTGTTTTTTTTTTTTATTTGACAATTTTGCGAGATCTGAAGAAATTACGATAGGCCTTTGCTTGGTCCTTGATGGTTAATCGCTTTAACTTATCCTCGACGAAACCCTATCACACACCGTTTCGTCAGAGAACATAGAGAGCTTCACCTTAAAAAGTCTTTCAGCGGGATGTCAATGAGCGGACAATGATCGAATCGCGTGCGTTTCCGCTTCGCTTGCCTCGAATCCTCGAAAAAGAGACCGCGGTGTATTCTTCTTTCCTTCGTTCTCCTCTTCCAACGAAAGCCGCGTTAACGGCTCCAAACTGGTTGTTCTAAGCGCCAATTGCTTTCTTTCTCGTATCCCTCGCGACCGCAGAAACCGAACGGGGAACAAAGACGATCTGCGGTGGCGCGGCGCTGCGAGGCGGCCGATTTGCATACAACTCTCGCGGAACCGTCGAAACGAACGGCGCACGCGAAATGTCTTTATACCAGGCGCTGACTTTCCGCATGATTTGCTTCTTTCACGAAGACCATTCGAGCCAAGACGCAGGAGACTACTCGCTTTAATGGGGCGAAACAATAAACAAACGATCATAAGCAAAACGCGAAGCTGTTTGAATTTTCGTTCGATCATGTTCCGCTTGGTTTCGCGTTTTCTGCTCGATATTTCTAATAAAAAAAGTCGCCATTGGTGGCGTGTGGTGTTAATTGTTCCCTGCTGAGACGAGCAATTCGATTTTTTCAATTGGAACAACAGAAGCGGTGTTTGATGATCTTATAGCGTTTCCTTGACTCGTTCGTTGACCAGTTTTTCTGGTATTCAAGGGGTTGAAGTTTGTCGAGTTGGATCGATCCTCGAGGAGGACCACCTTCGTTCGCGAGAATGGCACACGCCGGGATTAATTGTTTGCATTGGTTGGGAATAATCGAAGCGATGGTCGGGAAAATCCAAGGGTTGAAAAGCGGCTCGTGGATGATGTTTACGCTCGAGTTGGTACCTTTTGTGATCAGGAGGCGAAGAAGTCTAAATAATCCGTTAAACCGACGGTTTTAGTGACAGCGGTTTCTATTTTGGTTTGTGGACAGGTAAAGGGGTAAATTTCCTGAAGGGTTGGTTTCAACTCGACGATGTTGTAATTTGCTGTATTGAAATGTTAACGTCAGCGTTTGGGAAGAATCCTATTAGTTCCTTCCTTCTTCTTCTTTTCTTTTTCTGATGATGAGAAATAAGAATCGAATTTGTTAATATAGTAACTAAGGGAAAAAACGAATCTATAAAGAAATCAACGAACGTTTGTTTGCATAGCGAATACAGAGAATAAGATGTCCATTAAAATACTCCTTTATGCTAATAGAGAAGAAGCAGTTTCTAAATACCTGTTTCTAGAGACTCATTATAAATTCGAAGTATATGCTACTGTTGTTCGTATCATCGAAATTCAGCCACCGAGATCTTAATACGATGACCAATATCCAGTTACGAAATTCAAAAAAATCTACATTTACCAAAAGATGTTTTAATTCAACCTAAATAATCGCTATATTATATACGTTGTTTAAAGATAATTAACACATAGAAAAAGAATTTTTTAAGCTCGCGTATTAAATATCAAAAATATTTAGCTCGTATAAGAATAACTATGTAAATAATAAAATAGACAAATAAATAAATGGATGGCCAAGTGAATTAATAAACAAATATTTTGTATATCGGAGAAAATCGTTATTCACATAATCGGACTAATGTCGTTCGAACGAAATGTCGAAATGTCTTGAATCGTATGACGTACTTGCAATTGCCCGCGCTGCTCGAATAATTAAGCCACACGAGATATTCGAGATCTCGACGCAGCCCGAATATTCGAGCTATGCACGGCTCGCTTTCTCCTATGTACACATGGACAAGTCTAGCAGTCACATATCATTTCGATTCGAAACCATATTTAAAAGTAATGGTTCGAAAACCAATGGCACGCCCTGGTCGAAAACGCGATCGATGACGCGGTTATGACTATCGTACGTGAAACGTGAAACTACGACTATATCCACAAGTTGATTTTGCAACTGTTCGCTCGTTAACACGAATTTTTATCGCTTTCTGCGCTTGGTCCATTTTTTCTTCAAGATAAATGAGGTTTTAAGTGTTTAGAAATAAGATGTTTATGCATAGCAAGTGTAATACATAAACACGATAAAACATTCGATTAATATATCTAACCCTTGCGCAGGCAACCAACATTTTCCAGCTGTACCAGTCTGAAAATAAGTTTCGAATCTCAATATTTAAAATCTTTTCATAGATTTTCCATGAACGTAAAGATACCTAAGATCATAAGCGGACACTAGAAATATTTCTACTACCTTTTTATTAGAAAGACAAAAATTAGTAAAATAGGAACAGAAATAAATATATTTAGAATATTTGGCAAATATGCTAGACGGATTTCGACGAGGATATGAAAAATCTGGCGCGCAAAACAATAAGAGAAATCCTTTCATAAGAGCTTCAACTTACGTCACTTGCATTCTCCTAGCGTTGCTTCGACCTAAAATTTCCCGACACCCAGCTGACCGATAAATCACTCTGAATTTTTTCATATGTCGCATTTCTCACGCTCGTCGCCAAAAAGGCGCGACACCGAGGACCAAATACCAAGGTTTCCCCAATTAAACGGGATCTTTTGATGCGACACGAGCACAACTCGTTAATAATTCGTGCGCGGAGGAAAAGCACGAGACAGGATCAAAGCGAATACCGTGGACGTGTCTGGGAAAATACACGAGGAGGGCGAAGCGCGAGCAATCACGATGATCTCTAGTTTGCCAAAGATAATTGCAGGTTGTCCATCGGCCGCGAGCATGATTCGAAACCGAGCGGAGGTCAGCCTCGCAAACTTGTCCCGTCAGAATTAAGAGATCCGCGTTCATCGCGTAATTTCTTCATCCTGTTCAGCTTCCACGACCTACAGGGTCCTGTGTCTTCTTTCTTTATTTCCACCCTCTCCGTTTCTCTTCTTTTATGAATGTGTATGTGTGTGTAGTACACAAATTCTGAAAAGTATATCTTGATTCTTGAGTATCTTGATTATGGAAGGTCGAAGGTTTTCTGGTATAACGGAGGGCATGTTGCAATTCGTTTCGAGCACTGGATGGCGAGAAGACGTCGGCGACCCGGATAACTTAATTGGTTTGATCTTTCGCTGGATGGGGTTTGTTGAAGGGAGATCCGGGTTCAGCAGGAGAATGCATTGTTTTGTTTAAAATAGTGATTTAAGACGATAAATATGGATTAAATGGTTTTCTTCTCTCTAAAGTAATAATTTGCAAAATTCATCGTGATATTTTATAGATTTCGCGATCGTCGATTGTTCGAAATATTGCGACAGTGATCTATTATTCGTTCATTGAAAGAAGAATAAATCTTGTATCGAAGCTTTCTTAAGCAATAATCTATCAATTAATAATAGATATCGGTCAATTGACAAGTTATAAGTTACAAATTAACTGAATCAAGTTAAGGCGTTGTAGATCCGTGAAAATATCTACGTTTGTGCTAGCGTTTTTGATTGTCTATTTATACAGCTTACTCATAGTCTTTATAACCATTCAGAATGGAAAAATTTGTGAAAACTATTTTCTTTTAAGCGTTTCTTTTGGAACGTTAAGTTTAACCAATTCAAGTGTCAATGGACAATTTACGAACGAATTAAAAATTGCAAGCATCTGATGTTCATTATGGTTTTACTCTTTGTTTACGAGCGAACATGTTTGATGAAGAAACGATGTTTTTATTATGGAAAGTTCGGACATTAAAATGTTTAATATATTTCACTGTTTGAGAAATTGAGCCGTGCAGAGAATTATCTGCGAGATAACCGACAAGCAACCCTAAACAAGAACGAGAATCAAACGACAAAGGAGCAATAACGAAAAATGACAACCACCCTACGTAAAGACAACAAGGTAAAGCAAAAAGAAAGAATTGACAGAACGGCCATTAAAAAACGAAGAACCAGCTCTTCATGTAAATTTATATGTTTTCGGTCGGAAAGATGGTTGAGGTGGGGGGCTTGTCAGTCTTGGCGTAATTACCTCTATTAAAAGAAGTATAGGACAAAAACGGGCCGGGACATCGAGCGGCATAAAAGCGCAAATTACCCTTTCGCTGCATTAACGTCGAATTAATGAGTAATTTAGCGTGATCCCTTTCCCTCGTCCTTCTCATTTTCCTTTCTCCTTTCTCTCTTTCACTCGCGTTCCTTCGCTCCGGGAATAATCGTCGTTCATAAATCGGAACGATGATGCGGCCGACACACAAGGGCGACAGAGAAAGGCAAAACGAGGGAGGGAAAAAGAGACACGATAGGACAAAGAGAGAAACTCGAGGGCAGTGGTAAGAGCGAGTAGGATGGAGCGCGCAAAAATAAATACAGAAACCGGTGTGCGTGGATGGTGATTCTTAAAGTGCGCAGTTGCAGCTGCCGATGGTCGCGGGATGCGATGCCGCGGAGAGACTTTTGCGATCGCTTTTGCCCATGCAGTCGGAGAGTTTAACAACCAGTAATTGTCCGGCCTGGCCTGTCGGAGCCGTAAAATCCGAGCGAGAGCAAACAACCCGTCGTCTCGCGATCTCTTCCAGGGACGGCTCGCGGCGCTTTGACGCCCGGTGGATTAACTTTTGCCAGCGATCGCCATCCTCGTCACATTCGTGTGGCGTTCTCTTTCTTGGGATCGTTACGCGTTCACAGAGTAACCGAGGGTGCAAGAAAAAAGGGATCTGGGTTAAAGTATTCTTCGTATCGTGGAATGCGGCTCTCGTTTTGCATTGCCATGTTCGAAGGATTCTTCGAAATGGGGAAAGAACATAGAAAGACGATGGAGACGATGGTTTTGTTTGGGGATAATAGTTAGGAAGAAACGTGTATTTTTTAAAGTGGCTTTTGTTTCATAAATATAAAATAGGCTTTTGGTTTAATTAATCTGAATCCTTTATTATATTCCTCGTGTATTCAAGCGTAAGAGATGGTTGGTTTTTGTGAGCGGAATCGTTTATTGACTCCATTAAGGAATTATTAATTTCTTCCTCTCTAATCACAAAGCGTTAAGAGACTAATAAATGAGCGATAGTAACGGATAAAGCAATCATTTCTAACTTGATATTTCTTATAGGACGTTCTCATTAGAACACTCTAGGCTGCATACCTAATGAACACTTCGTAAATACAAAAACGTGCAGCTCGTAGCCGATCATAAATCTTCCATCAAACATTGCTTAATTACGCCACAGCTCGCCTCGATATTTACCGCTTTCCACGATCAATTACTCATTTCTGATCATCCTCGTCTCGTAATTTCATCGAAGACAACCCGGCCGATTCATTAATTACTGTCCACCGAATTTTTAATCGTTCATCGTCAACGAAACGATGGGTTTCGTGATTTCGATCGTCGAACGCTGAAAGAAGCTCGTACAAGTTGGAAGAAATACATAGATTCGTTGTTCGATTGTTCGTCGATTCTCAAACAGAGAATTGTATTATAGATCATGGCTGCCACGAAGAATCGTTTCGGTCGCGTTGTCCTTATCCCTTCATCCTTCGATTCTCTCTTTTTCGATGATCTGATCGTTGCAAAAGTTTAGACACGATCGTGTCTCATATTCGCGAGAGCATGTCCGAACGCATGTTCGTTTCTTCGTTCTCGTTATACCAACGAAGGAATGCACAGGGGCGCGTAGATGAAGTCATCGCGTCGACGGCGCGTAGTTTATGAACTGTTGCTCGGCGTTGAAAGCTCTTGGAACCAAGTCTGGAAGGCTTTGCGCGGCTTATTTTAGAATTCTACACCGGAATATCACTTCTCTGGTAATTTCGTAGATTTCGAAAGCAAACGAATGCCGAAAGTATGCTTTTTCAGGCGAGAATCGTAAAACGAAGGGCGCGAAAGGTAATCATAGCTTCGTTCGAGTTCCTATTTCGATTTGCTTTCGAAGAAATTTACTCACAAAACGCTTGATAGCATCATTTTTATATTCTCCTTTATTTCCGTCTATTTAAAAATTCGCTTTACTTTCTTGTCTGTTTATCTCGTATTTTCCTAACATCTGCACGGAAAGTCATCTCCTCAAACGTCAATAGTCCATCCAATCTAGCTTCGTAAAAGCTGGACAAAATACAAATAAGATTATCATATTCAACAACGACCGATGTCAAAAAATGCATCGTCGATGTCGCTCGTCTATCATATAACTTGACAAAACAAGCACGCTGTTGCTCTGGAATGTGTGCGCAGTATGTATTACGAAAGCACTCTCAACCGAAACCTAATCCAACTCGTGTACGCGCTTTCCATTCACACGCGTCTTCGTAAGCGCGCAAAGTGGTCCACAGAGCAGATAATCGTCGCCGTTTAACATAATCCTTAGACACGTCTATTAACGTCCGTACGAGCAGTCCGCTAATTACTGGAGCGTCCGTATTCGAGCAAGTGCGAGCTTCTGCCCGAGTCGCACGCTCGCGTGTATTCGCGTGGCGTGCAAAAGGGGGCGAGGAAAGTCCGCGACGCGGCGATTAACATGTGGTAACAGGTAAACTCGTTCGTACATGCGCTCGGATACGCTCGAAAGATCGATCACGTCTCGCCAACTCGTTTCTTTTCTCGCCCAGTTTCTTCCCCTTCTTTCTTCCTCTTTTTTTCTCTCTCTCTCTCTCTCTTTTAAATTTCTTTCTTTTTTCGTCATGTGTTTTATATTTGGTTTTGCGTTACTTTTTCATCTTGTTCTCCCTTGTCGTTGGTGGCGAACAGCAAACGTGGCGAGGCTACAAACCGGAATGATATCGAGGGACGGGGAAATTAATGAGTTTTTATTGGGAGCCCGACCATTCTTCGTCATGCACCGTATTATGGATGCAAATAGGATGTAATTTCATTAAAGGGACGTTACTTCGAATTACTTACGACCGCGCGTCGATCGCCCTCTCCCTCCTCCCCTCTCTTCATCCTACCCCTTTCTTGTTATGCCCGCCGCGGCATTGCGCCGCTCGTAATACAGTTATTTGCGATTTTAGCGGCCACCACGATGAGAATTATAATGTCCCCGAAAGATTGATACGGTCTACTCCCGGCTTCTGGTTATGCTGGTAGCGTGCTCTTGACAGGATCGTTGAATCATCGATTTTTATATGTATATCACGATGAAAGATCTCGCGTGGTGATTTTTTTTTTCAATCTGTGCGAGTATATAAGCTTTGCATTTTGTAAGAATGATTTTAATCGATCCGGTGATCTAGCACTTTGTAGCAAAGTGATCGTTTTCTTTTTTTTTTTTTTGTTTTTCTTGATGTTAACGAGATTGTTGTTTCTATGAACATTAGTCGATCGATTTTATTATTTTTTGAAGAAGCCTGTTTCTTCATCGATGAAAAAATGGAATATATTTTATCCTGGATAAAATGGAATCCTCTATTTTAACTCGCTAATTATCAACGATATTAACCCTTCCCGATCGCCGAATTTTCATTTCTATTAGATTCCCAATAATATCGATTAAAATTGATTTATGTCAATTTCAAATTTATCAGCCCAAAACACTTACTTTTTTTTTTTTTTTTGAATTTTTTAATTTCCTTCAGTTTCGGCATCTAAGAAACAAATTATATGCGAAAGAATATTTCTTTCGCTGAAAAGAAAGAATTTAGATTGGAAAGTGTGAAAATCAGTGAACTGCTGGATTCAACGTGTAAAATTCAATATCATCAAGACGCGATGAAACTCAAACAGTCTGACAATTGCAATCATCATAATTTACACGGTTCTACTCTACTCTAATCTTTCTATTTTTATCGTAAGTATATGCGGAGATCTAGGGAAAGTTTCAGTGGAGAATGAAACGTGGGAGGAAAGCTCCTCGCGATGTTTGCTCGGGCGCTACAACGTGCGTGCCGCGCTATGCGTCATTATCGGACAACGAACGCAATGAAATGAGAGAACTGGTTCTCCCGTGTTATGTCCATCCGTCTGTACGATTGCCCGCCGGCACCGGCGCGGCGGTTCCTATTCGTTGCGGAACCGCGCCATTTTCTTCCCTGCTCACTCGTCTTTTGTCACCTTCACGCGTTGCTTTAATCCTTTTGTCACGGATTCAATATTTTTACCTTTCAACTACCTTCTCCAAATAATTAATTTCAACGTCAAACAAAGAATTTCTGCTTTAAAACAAATTTCTACGTATCATTGGTGATTTATATTGAACGTTTACTTGTTAATAATTCTTTGTAATTTCTTTGCGACGGAAGCGCTATGTAATTGTTGATTTACTTTTCGGTAATTAATCTTATTAGAGAAGTATTTAAAAAATATTTTGAATATAAATAGTAATGGGATATCGATTGAATAGAAGAGACTTAAGTTCGATTTATAGAATATATAGTTACGTAATGTTAGTGATGGAAATGAAAATTGATCTAACACTGTGCTGGAAATCTTGGTGATCGTTAATGGTAAACTTATGGTTGTTTACCGATAACTTGTATTAATAATTCTTCCTGAAAATTGAAAGAACGACGCTTAAATTACGTTTTATATATCCACGTGATATAAGCTGACTCGAAGAAGATCTAATCGCGAGGAAGAGGAGAATTTTGGCTCGAAATTTCCACGATCATCCTCACCACGAAAAACATCTTCATCGAGCTACGATTAAAGGGATAATTTAATAAAGAGATAAGAAAGTTTACGTTCGATAATGCAGGAAGCGTGTCTTTCGATAAAACAAAGATCCAGTGACCAGCGTACACGTTGAGGAATTTTTGCTCGCAGTTTATTGCCAGCGAGGTCGGCACGCTGAATTTCTCGAATATTACATTATATCTCGTAGGATGCGTTCAGAACCTGTTATCTTGTCCGATAATTGCGGCAAATGTTTATGACGTTGCTTGGATAAGTCCTTATCCCCCCGAGATTCTACCGTGAAAACAATGTGAACAAAGTCAACACGTGCAATTAAGAAATGAGGCAAGCTTTATCGAACGAGATTATAATTGTAACGAATAACACTGGCGTACGTTATCAATTATAACGATCGTAGAACGTTGTGAAAGTCGACGCGAATAATTTCCGCCTCCTTAAATGGTCTTATCAACGAGATAACTGGTTCGATCGCAATATTCGAGTGGTGTATCGAACAAAACTCTTCCGACGAGCGCCTCTTTTTAATACGAAATTGAGTTCCTCGAACACAAACCGCCGCAATTATCGCATTATGCGTTATGGATGGTATTCTTAGATTGCTTAGAAGTTATTTTAATTCCAAATACGGAGATTGAAGTTAAAAATTCAACTTTCGCAATTCCTATTGTTACTATATATATAATACTTTTCTTTTTATCAGTAAGAAAGAAAATTATATATCCATTGTTGAAACAAAGTACCAAACGTATCTCAGATCATTAATTTCTTTCTACTGTGTTTAAAAATTCCTACTATCCTAATTATGGATTTCTAATGTCATCCATCTATGTTACAAGATAGTTTAAAGGTCTCCATTTCCCCAACTCTCGATTCCAAATATACACCTTCTATTCTCCCAGAGAACGTAACCTACGTCCAAACATTCTAATATTATATCTTTTGAAAAAAAAGCCAACAACAGAAATGCAAATCGCCATAATTAATTTCCTCTTTGTTCAATAATCCCCATTACCTCGACTCCCGACTCCAAACATCCTGTTCCAGCAGAAAACGAAAACAACTGCCTAACTCGCATCTTTCAAAACTCATATGACTCTTTCCAAGATTCCACGAATCCTCCGAAGCATCCGTCACGGCGTCGTCCTATTAGTACTTGGAAAGGAAAACCGACGACGCTGTTCATTCTCCTTCGTTATTGGCTTTTATGGAAATGCAGATCACCCGGAATAATTTCCTCCACGTCACGTTACGCGTTCTCTCGTCGGTTTTGAAAAGCTGCAAACGACTATGTACATCGTTTTTCCCTTCGTGAACGTCTCTCGCCCTCGTCGTCCATTCTTCCTGCGGCCGGTCATCTCCATGACAATAATAGAGATATTTCTCTCTCTCTGTGGCGCTGGTCGGCTTCGAATTCGAGAAAGCAACGCCTTGTGTCCCTTTTCGGAACGAAACTCTGAGTCCGAATGGCGAGAGAGCAACGGCGAGAATAGGAATTAGGAATTAGGCATCTCGTGGCCGTCGAAACGGACCTGGTCCCTCTTCTGGTGAAACTCCGCCGGTGGAAAGAATAAGAAAAAACGCTGAATAGGGCTCTGTGGTCGATGCGCATACCTGGACCCTCGACGACCACGAACGAAATGCTCTTCCTTGTGCATCCAACAACACGAATATCCGGGAAATTCCGGCGAGAAAACACGAACAGGATGAGTTTTGTCGTGCTACCTTGCGTCAGAGAATGGTTAGGATATATGATTCGGTTTCCCTTCTAAACGCGTCTCGTGTAAATTTAGTAAATTTGAGGATTGATGAAAAGATGATCTTTTTTATTTGTTGTTGACAGTCTTTGGCGTTTTAAATTTAGAAATTCTCAGACGCAACTTTTATTTCGAGTTAAGGAAATGTGTACAATGAGAGAAACGATTTTTCAAACAACAAGCAAGAAGTATTCGTTTACGTGTGTAGATGTGAAGTCATACCATAGCCTATTCTGTTACACACGCGTATTAACTTCCGAGTAAATTTATGAATACCAAGCGTGTCATTAGAGTCGATCTTCATCTTTTAAGATTGATATTATCAGAAAAGATTTGGAAATATTTGACAGTATCGTTTGGAGATTTCACGATAATAAAACAGAGTTCTGGAAGTTTGTGGCAAATAACGCAAATAACGATTCGAAATATATATATAACTTTCATACGTAAAAGCTACATCGGACGCTTCTATCAATTTCAACCTTCTTCAAAATCAGCATCTATTGTAGTAAGAAATCACATCGCTCTTTTCGACATCTATATCACGTAACCTACGATACCTAACGAATCTAGCAATTCCAAGAAGAGAGGATGATAACTCACCCTGTTTCCTCCAATGGGCGATCTTCACATCTTCAATTCCATCAATGGTATAGGAACGAAAACGAACGTTAAAGAACCAGAAGCTGTTTTCCTTCACTCTCGGTAATCGGTCCCAATCAGGGAAGTCTATCGAATCGAGAAATCGAGGGTCGATCTACGAATCACGTGGCGCAGCATCGGACATCTTCATCTGGAACGTGTCCGTGCGCAATTCTCCGAGACTCTCCTCTGGAGATCGCGTCCCTCCTCCCTCGACTCCACTCACGTCTTATATCCTCGCCTTTTCTACGTCTCTCCTCCTCTTTCTCTTTCTGTTCGCACAACTCACGTCCGGGCAATCAGGTATGATTGGCTCGATCCACGCTTTCGCACTAACCACTTTATCAAAGCGTCCGTTCTAAATAAACCTGCATTTGATTACAGCCCGTGCCACCTTGTCGTTATCGTCCCTTATACCATCTCCTTCCTTCGCACCTTCCGATCGAATCGTTTCACTTCACCGCCGAAGAATTATCTCGTCGTTTATCCGGCTGCAACCGATCATCGGCCGATCGTCTCACGGAGAAACAAACCGGTCGCCCCACACCACAACAATTTCTTTGGATCCTGTGATTTACCGAATCGCCAATTACGAATTACCTCGTGAAACCATTTTCACGGGAACAACCCAGTTCAAATGATAATCCAAAGCGAATATACACGAGTATAATTCGAGTAATCCAAAGAATCTGTAAATGGAATTTAAGAGGATCGTTTGAATCGTAGGTTTACACGAGAATCTTCGAGGAACGACGAGGAGTTCCTACGTTCCACGAGCCGTCACCGACTATTAACAATCTGGACGATCACGTCAGCCAATCCTCGACTTGACAGGTCCGCGAATCTGACAGACGCCCTCGGTTCCCCTGCACCATACGATTCCTCCCACGGAACGAGCTTTCTACCTCCGACACTTTCCAACTTCACCAATCAGCTCCTTAGAAATCGATATATATATCTTCTTAACCGCACTTATCCTCGAATTATCCTTCCTATCGTAAATCTTCCTCGCACAACCTGCATGTGATCTTCGTACACGCTTGACGTCAATGTCAATCTACGTCAAACTACGTCAAACTATGTCAAACTACATCAAACAACATCAAATATTGTCAAACAACGTCAAACTGTATCGGACGTGACGTAAACTCGCGGCACACGTTACGTTTCCCATAGAAACTCCTATTTTCCTCGTACTTTTTCGATGCTTAGAGGATCGATTAGATGAAACAGAAGCAAAACCTGGCGATCCAGTGTCTCGTCGACGATCGAATGGTTGCGTGGAACCGGTAGGACTCTGCTTATTCCCTGGCGGTCGTCTGGCTCTGGCGGTGCCGTTGGACGAGAGGAGCACACGACACGACGCTTGGATCGAAATAGTGTTCGTAGTGTTGGCTTGAAGCGCGTCGGAACACAACTGAAGCGGTAGGACCACCCAGTCGGTCGAGGGCCCCTGCCCCGTCCGGATACAGTTCCCTCAGTATACCGTGCAAGCTCTCCCACTACCGCCTTCTGCCTCCTCTCCGCCACGCTATACTCCCTGATTGAGCTGGACTCTAGCAGGTGCCTCAATGTCTTACTCCGGGGATGGAAGATTGCTTTGGCAAGGGAGAAAGAAAAGAAGAAAGGGAAAGGAATCGAGAGGATAGGAAGGAAGCAAGAAAGAAAGAAAGAAAGGAAGGAAGAAAGGAAGAAAGAAAGGAAGGAAGAAAGGAAGGAAGGAAGGAAGGAAGGAAGGAAGGAAGGAAGGAAGGAAGGAAGGTTGGTAGACTACCTCCGAGGATCGTGTCTGATGCCTGATTGGAGAGGGTGGCAGGCAAGGTAGACGCCAGTGATGGAGAAACTCGGTATTTATTAAGGGGTTCCTGCCTGCGTCCTCATTTATCCCGTGCATACAGAGATGAACCAAGAGGAGCGTGGCTTGTTCTCGAACTTGATGAAAGTCGGATTGCCGATCCTTCAGTGGAGAATTTGGAGATTATGTGAACGTGGGTGATTTTCAGATTTTGGTGTTATTTTCACTCTTTTGCTGATAAATTGGAATGTTATGTTTGACGATACCAGGTTTTTAAATTAAGGATTTAGGATGGAAATTAGTTGTGATCGTGAGATATAATGTAATAATAAAATAATAATTAATAATCGTACTATTTCTATTAGGAATTTGCCCGATTCATCGTCGAATTTATACGCATTTAATTTCGGTTTCATCTCTAGCGATCTTCGTAAGAAAAAAAGAATATTTTGCAAAGAATTTAGCTTTCTAACTTTACCTTTAATATGATTCTATTGTTTCGTGGTTTCATGGATTCATTTTCCTTACTAATTTATGGAAAAATATTTTTTTCAATCTATTCCTTCAAATTTATTGCTTTGTTTTTTAAATGGCCAAAAGTTTAACAAGTTCCATAGCATATCGTGTTACGTGCAATCGATGTTCGTAAAACACATGCAACAACTTTCTTCCCTATAACCCTGTTGCCTTGACGTCGTAATTCTATGATGTACCGTGCTCCGTTTCGTGATCCCAGCAATTTGATCTTCTAATTCTTCAAATATTAAAAATATATGTACAGCCAGGCTCGACACGAAAACTGCTTCTATCTATTCCACGTTTCTATATGAAACAACGTTATGTAGGATAAAAGAATAACTGATTTTCAAAGTCTACTCCTTTAAAAATACAAGAAAACTGTACAATAAAAATGTATAAAAGTAAAACTAGGATTTGTTGCTTTGTCAGAAATGAATACGCTCTTTAATTATACGTAAACACTCTATATTCATGCACTCTAAATTAGAGTATGCACTCTAAATTCTTGAGGATACTCTGCACTTCGATTGACGTTTGTATATTTTACGAGAATCTTATCTCGGGTTTTAAGTTGCAACAAACTAATTAAAATTTCTGCTTGGATATATCTGCGCATTTTTTATCTTCTATAGAAGCTACGTATACACTAGACCTGTATGCAATAACTCATAAAATCTACTCCAATCTAAATGACAAAAATTTCACGTTCATTCCTTAGCAACCACACGACATCAAACTATTCGCATAAACCATTCGCAAGAAGATACTGACATCGAAACTCGTAAAGCTCAAACTTCGCTCAATTAAAACACCGCTCGCGAATTTACGAGCCCAAAAAGACATCCTGTCTCGCTCTATAGTTTCCTATCGATTCTTCCAATCTTGGATCTTCTCTTGTAGAACGTGACACATCCAACGTGCAACTTCGCCACGGCGAAAAAAGCAGAAGAGGCACACCATTGGAGAAAAGAGGAGAAAAAATAAGGAAAAAATGGTGAGCAATTAACGCAACGAATCACAATCCGATCTTATCGGCGGCAGGGACGATCGTTTTAAACGATCTTGTCCCTTCTACCAACGTGAAGATAACGCAGAACGGATCTTGAGGATTTAAGGACTGTCATTAAGGCGCCTCACGGTGATGTCTCCCTTAATGGGCGTCGTTAAATTTGCATGGGGCTTATCGTACGTCGAGATTAAAGCCGAACTCCAAGGAAAAACCGCGTTTCTCGCCTCCGACCTTCGGGTTGCTCGTGTTCGAGTTAATTCGATTACACGGTCGCGCTCTAAATATCGCGAGGGTGCCCTTCGACTCTCGTTCAAGAGTAACGGTAGGGGGAGATAAAATGTTTGGCGATAATTTGCAAGTCCGTTGCCCATCGCTCCTCAGTGAATAATCGATTTCCGATTGCGTTTAATTGCATTTTCACGAGACGCCTTGTAGCCTTCGCCGATGGTGCTTGTGATCATATTTTGTTTGATAAAACGGACGATAAATGTCTTCCTTTCTTTTCATTTTTTTTTTTTTTTTTTTTAATATTTTTCATGATACAGTGGAGAATTTAAGATAGAGCCTTTTAGGCAATTTTAAGTTTCAGCTTTCGAGGTTTCCTTTTTCCGAGTTATTGGTCAATGATTGGACCGTGGATGTATTTACGTTTATTTTATTTCGTATATTTTTATATATCATGTATATTTTATACTTTTCTAGAATCTTCGGTGTTTTATAAATGCATAAAAATCTGTTTATTTTATTAATGAGCTAAACCTTGCAAAATATTTAGTAATAACATCCTCCTGGCCTTAATTTTATGCAAATTTGTAAACTTACTGATAATTCCTTACGATTTAATGTTTTTCTTATTTTATTCGTAAGGCAATTAAATATTAAAATGATCCTGTCAAATAAATAAACAGATAAATATGTAATAAATAGAAGTTATCTTTTCGATCTTAACGATCGAAAAGTGATCGCAGGAAATACAGCGTCAAATTCACAGGAAGGAACACGAACTTTCAGTGAACACTGCTACCACGTTGCTAACAACAGGTAATTCATTAACTATGTATCGACCGTCGTTCGGTGAATTTCAATTAAGGATTACGAACGTGATTATTCCCATCAAATGTTGCGATGAATATTTCTTTGGGTAATTGCAGTTCTTTCCAGAAAGAAGTCCTTAATTGAATTATTTATCTCGACACGAGTTCAACGAGAGAAGCAAATTCAACGAATTACGTTGTTACCGCAACACGTTTATTCACCAAGGCACTTCTATTCGTTCCGTCGCGCTGACTACGTTGTCTTC
The DNA here is from genome assembly GCA_014825975.1 of Bombus haemorrhoidalis. Classification (NCBI taxonomy): domain Eukaryota; kingdom Metazoa; phylum Arthropoda; class Insecta; order Hymenoptera; family Apidae; genus Bombus; species Bombus haemorrhoidalis. The sequence continues at coordinate 5,290,373 of CM026164.1, read as the reverse complement.
GCAGCAGTAAGTGACGATTATAATTGAATGCATCTTAATCAGTTGTTAATGTAATGTCTATGTAAATTATTTCTGTTAATAAAGTTAGAAGAATGGAATTATTAAGACTTCGTTCTTTCTAGCTTGTTTCTTTTACACATATTGTGATAAAAATTCTATCTCCCTATTAATTACACAAGGTTACGGTTCAAGTGTTATTACCAGTGAAGTTATTAATTAGATGAATATGTAAAATCACGAAAGAAGTCTGACCGAACATGCTGTAATATGAAGAACTTTTGTAAAAGGATAAAGACTCGATAGAATCGAAAATAGATAATAAATCCGTGAAAGACCATATCGCAAAAGCACGTTTCTTCTTTGTAATCTTCGTGTATATATTTCAAATTCTTAATCTCACTTACTTATAAATTAATCAAACATAAAAGCTATTTAATCTTCACCTGCATTTCTTACTCCTATTCTTATTATTTCTATCACTCATCCTTATTCCTTTGTCTAAAATCTCAAAAATGTCGTGCCCAAAATACCCAACCAATTTTCTCTTCAATCTGAGACGTTCATTTTCCCATCCATGACAAGCAAACAATCTCCATCTCGCGTCTCCCATAAACAGCAAATTGCCCAGAGCCGAGCAACTCGATATTTCTCCGAGTCAAGTATCTGTCGCATAGGTTCCGCGTAGTGCACGCGAACCCATCAAAAACAGCGGCGCGCATAAAAGCCATGGCCTCAGGCACCGTTCCCAATGGTAAATCACGGCACACCCCCGTGGGGTCTTCTATGGAGGCGGCGCGGCGCGGCGTGGCGTGGCGTGGCGCGCGCGACCGCGCCGTTAGTCGCGCTCATCGAGGAGTTTCAGGCTTTTCCACAATCTCGATCGGCCGTGTGCAATTTCGTGCGCGACTTACGTGCATGAGCGTGAGATTTAAGTATATACCTGCTTACGACGGGGGTAATTCCACGTCGTCGTACCGCCATAAAGCCACGGCGTGCAGAGTTCACGGTTATGGGGTCTGAAACTCGCTCTTCTCCTCTCTATCCTCTCGCTCGGCCACTACCCGCTTCACGACGCAACGCGCGTGTCTTCTTTTCACCTACACTACCAGTCAAAAGTTTCGAATTTTACTACGTGTTTTATAAAATTCGAAAGTTTTATAGATAAAGTTAAACTGGAATTCCTGTTGGCTAGAATCATACTGAATTCTGAAACATCATTGATAAAGATTAGGTATCCCTGTTACTGAGAATTGCAAGAATTACGTTGAATTGTAAAATTTCTTGGAAAAATTTCACTACCTGCGTTCAACGATCGACAACCTTCTGGAAAGAATCAGATTGGAATTTTTGTTAATTAGAATGGTTGATTCAAGTATCTACGTTATTTAGAAATTTCAACAATTATACTGCACTGTGAAATTTAGTAGAAAAACTCAGGTTAGAGTATTATAAAAAAAGTGACGTCTCTGTTGAATGAAAATTAACCGGTTCTATTTTCAAATAGCGTATAGAACATAAAGATATAAAGTAATTTAATTCAATATACGTGGCTACTTTGCGATATAATGTCTTAAAAAACATGAAACGTGTATTGAATAGAAATTGAAATTAAATTAAATACAAACACGCTGAGGGGCGGTTTTCACCGTCGTCTGCAATTGAAAAAATAATTCCAAACTTTTGATCGGTAATGTACAAAAGTCGTCTCTTTTCCACCTTGCCCGGTTTCCGTCCCTTTTTCGTCTCGTTCGACTCGCGTCGCGGGTCTTACGGGGCTTTACGGCCCAGAGTCATGGGATCGTGGACTTGCTGGATCCCATGATCGATGGGGCTTTGGCTTAACCCCCTCGGACTGGACCACGTTGTTGCCTCTGGCACGCGGTCATACATACATACACGCGTTCCTTCTCGTCTCTTTTTCTCGATATTTTCCTTCGTATTCTCGATCCCTTTCGGTATGTCCTCTCTCGAAACGCGCTTTATTACGTTCGTATGCGACGCTCGCGAGCCGCGAGCATTCAACGACATCCGCCGAGCAGGGTTGATGGGGATTCCGGTGATTCATGCGGCCATGTTGCAACCCGCTGAGCTTGAGATATTCGCGATTAACGCGAGGTGCCTGTAGAGAACGCCAGCCGAGGGTTGATGGCTACTTAAGAGCAGGATCGTTGAAATGTTGGCAGTGAAGCTGTCGAGGATGACGACGCTCTCGAATATCGCCTGATGCTTTTCGTAGGTACTTTGTATGTGTCGCTTTTTACGACGGATTCTATAGTATGCGATTTCACTACAATCGGCGTTGGTCTGGTAAAAACCATTACAGCTTTCGTTGCATCGTTTAAAAATCTTAACAATACCCCGTGTTATTTATATAAAGGGCGGATAAAAAAAATGTTTATGTCTGAGAGAATTATAAAATTCACTTTTCGTTGCATCCTTCTCATACAATCGAGTCGTTCAAATAAAAGAGTAGCGACAGATTTTCTACTCGAAGAATAAGTCTAAAACTTCCCTCTTCACGCGCGATAAAAGAAAAAACCCTTCGTTGAGAAACAAGAGTATGCACCGATATGCTTCTAAACGTAACTGAGCGTAACATCGATCCACTCGTGCCGTGGAACCACGAAACGCGTTTGCCTGAAAGAAACACAACGCATCGCCATTTGTGGTGGAAGCCGCGAGCAACGAAAGAAGTCATCACTGCCGGGGCAATCGTTCGAACTAATTGTACGATTTCGTTACGATTTCTTGCGGGGCGGTTGGTCGATTTCTGCTGCGCGCGGCTATACCCTCGCAGCTCCTAATAATATGTGGACGGAGAGATCGTGATGGGATCGAAGGGATTATTACGCTCCACCGGGAGGTGGCCATCGCGCAGCAACGTTCGGAATGGGGGAAGTGGAGAGAAAGGGGGTAGGTCGAGGGATCGAGATAAAAGCAGGAAGAAACCGCGACCACGAGGGGAACGAGAGGGTTAAACAGCGGTTTCGCTCGAGCAAAGAGGATAGAGGGTTGTGGGGAGGAGGCCGAGTGAGAGATTTGAGAGTAAAAGAGGCAGATAGGCGGGTATACCGGGACCCCAGAGAGGATAATTGAGTTATTACTGCAATTGTAGACCACCTTGGAGGGCCCCGGAACGACCATAACAGGTTCTGAAAATCGCATTCGTATCTGCCTACGATTCTCCGGCTCTTTAGCGATAAAGGATTATCGTGCGCGTGCACGCCGAGGGATGCGAGCGTACGCGATCAGGATTACAACCGGAAACCACCGACGAACGGAAGGAGAATGGCCACCGTATAAACTGATCGTGAATCTTCCATAGGAATTTCGCGGGTGATTATTGTATTAGGATTTTTTTTGGGGGGGGGGGGGGGGGAGTCATTTAATGTCTCCAAGAGATAGATAAGCTATTTAAAATAATGAGAGAAATAAACTTCGTGTGGATTGAACAACATGCCTAGAAGTCAGTTATTAGTTTGTATTAAATATTTTTAAATTACTTGTGATTTTAGATACTTGGTACTGAGTTATGATTTGTAATTAGTCGTAATCGATTAGTCATTAACGATCTCTGAAATTCGAAATGTTTTATCATTCGTTTCTGACGTGTTTGTCTTCGTTTTATTGTGACGTTTAAAGCCGACGATTATAGAGCTATTTAGCTTCGGGGTACTCACCACAGCTACCTCGAAACACCGTAACCTATTGAACCACTAGAAACAGGATACTCACCTAAAACAGAAAAAGAAGCAAGGTCAATTATTATTAGCTAATCCGACCGAAAATATACGATGGAAAGATGAAAAAGCGCAAAATAATATTATTTCTCGACATTAGAAAACGCAACCTAAATTATAGGCCAAAAGTATTTATTGGATTTTGACGATCGTCGAATTTTCGAACAGGGGATCTCCGAAAATTGGCTTCTTCCGTAGACAACTACGTCCCTACGCTTATCGTCTCGAGACTTGGACTTTTTTACGGAGAACACCTGACGCCACGTATCATATGGCCGATGCCCTTTAAAAATATTTTTACAAGTCGACGGATAATTTCGTTGCACTGCTAGTTATTTCGTCGAGGAATTTTAAGACATTAAAATCAATATTTATTTTAATAATAAAATATGTAGCATAACACTTGTATGTGGATACAACCTTCCAAATTCATCTGCTATAAAACTTTCCAGAATCTCTCAAATCTCTGCACTACTCAGCTTCCCTGGCGGTAAAGTCCCACGCATCCTCTTGCAGTTTTAACAACTTTCAAAAAATCTCTTCAACATCTACCTCGCTATAAAACGTCCCAGATTTCTACACTGTGTAGCTCATTAATTACACAACTTCCCAAATTCTACCACTACGCAATTTGCCCAAAGCAAAATTCCTCGCATCTTTCCGACCTAACGAAACTTCCAACAAGTCTCCGTTTCTTCGTTACAAAACTTCCCGATTCTTTCATCGTTTAAAAAAAATCCTCCCAGACGAAACTCGCCAAATTCATCAATTACGAAACTGTTCAAATATTATCTAATGCTATCAAATACCACTGCACAACTTCTACCACAGCGAAACGTCACACACCATTCCTACCTACAGCCGCGCGATCGCCAACACGATTTTCTCGTTTCCCTTCTGGAACTGTACAACGCGTTAACCCGTTCCGTTATCAAACTGCCCGCGGTCTCGAGATACCGCCAGCACACAGTTTGATAGGAACAACATAATAATCCTCGCGAGGAGATGCCAGCCGGTGGAAATAGCCAGTGTAACGAGACACGTCCCGGTAGCGTGTAACGAAAGCGGGCATAGAAATTAATGGGCGGCTGCGGATGATAGTTCACGAGCGCCTCCTCGATGTCCTTGGCATCGAGGCACGTCAGAACATGGCCTCGCGGGAGATTTTAATCTCGAATTTCTACCGAAAGAAGCCAGTCTCTACCACATCCACATATACACGGTAGCATGGCGGTGACTCAGGAACGCCTTTTGGAGAACGGCGTGTTTCTAAGAAACGCATCAGAGGACCCAGGCCAAGCCAATCCGCCACCTTGGCTGCGGGCTAACCGAGTCCCCGGCAAATTAAGTCGTTATTTCGGCAGATGCTCGGTTCGCGGAGATCGAGCACGTGATCCTCCTCTTCGCGAGAGAGGAACACGCGTGTAACGAGAGTCAACCTCTCGGCCATCTGTCTCTCTGCTTAATTGTCGGGGATGACCAAGGTCGAATCGGAGTCGCGGTGTTCGCACAAGCAGTGCAGGTGTTTTTTAGACGAGAGTGTCTTCTGGTACCCGATTCAGGGGTCGAGCGTATGCGAAGAAAAGAATTTTGTAAAGCATCTTCGCACCAGTCTTTCTATTAAAAAATTTGTACGTCGCGGCGATTGCTCGCGCGGAGCGCCTGACTTTCTTCGACGAGAGTACCTTCTGGGATTCGATGTGGAAGTTGAACAGACCCGGAGGAAAGAATTCTTTTTAATTCTTTTAATTTTTTTATTTAATTTGCACTTCGCGTTTCCTTTTTTATTGAGAAGCGTTTGCATCGCGGTGGTTGCGCATACAACGCAGGTGAGTCCTTTCAATGGGAATGTCTCCCGAAATTTAACGCGTAACGTGTCGTGCAAAGTAATACAATCATAAACTCCTCCTATGTAATGAGAATTCCATTTCCATTTGAATTTAGGCAGAATTTATGGAACTTGGGGGAATTCGGTGAATATAGAAAAATGATAATCTTAAAGCAGGCTCAACTGATTTTTCAGAAATTAATTTTTAAAATCGAGCCTCCAATTACGAGGAACTTCGGTACTTTAATGTTGATAAAATAATATGTTATTTTATTTATAGAATAAATCCAACCATACTCTCAACCACTTTTAACACTAAAATCCATCTAAATAAATATCTAAAATAATCAGCACTTCATCCAAACTGTTCACTAACGGCTACCAAGCGATTTTGATAGTCAATCTAGCTTACTGATTCGAAGAAACCACACCTAAGTACCAGAGAAAACAAACGATACCTCAGAAACGCGTTCCTCTCTTGCAACGTCGTAGCCAGCCGGAATGGCCGTGTTCGTCCTCTTGTTTTCTTGCTCGCGCCGATCGAGGCGTCGAGGATAAATCGTCTTAGCAAGAGTATTAAGAGAGCCGTGAATTCGTTCCCATACACCGCACGCATACGTTTCTGAGCTGTGAGAGCATCGGCCGTTTTCGGCCACGAAAAACGCTCGTTCACGGTTCTGTGTGCGTTTCTAATCCCGAAAACCTACACCCCATGCAAATTGCGGGAACGTTTCGAGATCGTAATCTAGCCGAAGCTCTAGGAAAAAGGGTGGCTCTCCCTTGTCAAAGTAAAGCCGGGCTCGTGACTCGATCTGATTTCTCCTCGCCTCCCCCCCTATTAATTTTTAATCGACAGATTATTAATGGATCGGAATATCGTAATCGTAACTTTTTAGTTTCGCGCTAGATAGACCATTGAAAGCTAAAGTTGAATGTTATATAGAAATCTAAGAAAGAAGTTATGATAAAAAGGTGACTTTGGTTGGAATTTTGGTTCCAGATAGAACAAATGGCAGAATTTTGCGAAAATTTACAATTTTGTTCGATGCAATTCTGTGAATATTTCAGAGTTCGGAAAATTAACAATTGAAATCGAAAGGGTGGTCTTGGGTAAAATTTTAATAATACGATCAACGAAAAATTTCGAACTTTCTTCGACACTTCTGGGAAGATGTTAGAGCTTGGAGACTTAAAATATCGATTACCGGAGAAAACTATAATTTTCTCGCGCGTTCCATTCTTTTCGGATTCATGGCAACTGGTGTTCAATCGTGTCCAAAGTTTCCACGTTTCTCGGCAAAATTTTCTGTATAATACGAGACTCGAAGGAAACTCTAATCTAATTGAGAAAATGTTATATAAATTAAAGAGATTTATACAAGATTTTAAGAGAATGTTAAGAGAAAGATGAAGACAGAGGGTGGAGTAAAGGAACCAGAGTGTATCCTCGATTTGCCATGAAACTCCCTCTCGCAATTCTTCTTCCCCCGAAGACAGCAAGAAAGCGAAGCTCTTGACGCGAACGAAATACCAGACCCGTTTATTATTGTTTCGTTCGAATGTTTTACGGCGGTCCGGCTGTCAGGAGGAACTTACGGCGTACGAGATACACGCAGCCAGAGCCCTTTAAAATGTTGCAAGGTGTTCAATATATTCGGCAGCGTTCGTGTTTCGAGGCGGTTGAAATCGTCTTCATCCCATCACTGGCCGAACTGCCTCCGGCGATGAATTCGTAATTGAGGCGTTAAATCTCGAACGAGCCGTTTTGGCTCCTTCGTGAAGATCTATCCGGCCAAGGGAGAACCGTACACGAAACGCAGTCCACATCTTCCATCGACTTTCCAATATTTCTTTCGTCCCATTTGCCATGTTGATAATCCTAGGTTGCAATATATTCGTTCAGGAGATTTTCCGTTTTACGTGGTTTAATCGCCTTTTTCATAGACTTCTACGTCCTACGTCTAGGGAAGTTTCGAGGCAATTTCTCTCGTATTTTATTGGCATCGTTTCATAAAAATTTAAGAATTGGAGTTTATGCGTAAGTAGATAAAAATAAAAAAAAATTGTTCCGATAATAATCGATTATTAAAAAGATAAAATATGACAATGAAACTATTCTTTCAAAAGGGAAGATGTCAATCTATTGGAAGTATAACAAAAAAGTACTGTTCATTTAATTGGTTTCTTAAGAAATGAAATACCACAGCCATCTTGTATCGTTAAAAAATGGATGCTAAATTAACAAATTAATTATTTCCATAATTAACCATAATTTCTCGATATTTCTGAACAAAAACAGTCCTATTGGTTCCTGATTCACAAACCAGTTTCAACTCTTTCGAAAATTAAATTCTCCAGAGGAACAAGCTATTTCAAACCGACTTCTTGGAGGAAGACACGATGGCAACACGATGGATGAAGAATCGAACGTGGACTTGATTCCCCGTCCACATAAGAAAGCGAGGCGGCTATCGAGGACGAACGTTCGAACCGCGACCTAAGCGGCAAGAGCGGGCTAAAGACTTGTCCATTGTCTTTATTTTGTGTTCGTGGAACCGGCCGGCATGCGGCAGCATATTTCGGAGCTTCTTATACGTTCCACGATCGGCGACCAGCCTCCTCTCGCTTCTCTGCGTTTCCACGTCACGTACACACCTATATCCACATTCGATACACCATACATTTAGACATATTTTATACAGAAACTTGTCGAAAATCGCTACGTATTCCATAAAATCCAACGATTAATGTATTAAGTATAATCGCTTGGAATCTTCCTCTAATAAGTAATTTACAATTCTGCTGCCTTAGAAATGCCATTACACGAAAATTTATGGAAGTACAAGAAATGTTTATCATCGTCTGTATCATTAATATCAGGTTCAATCAATAAAGGTAGAATTAAGAAGATAATACAAGCTCCGTGTGTTATTAAAAGGCTCAAGGGGGGAAATGATACAAGGGAGAAAATTATCGTTATAGGAAATTTTGAATAAAGTGAAACATTAACGCAAGAGTCTATATACCTCCAAACAGGGTAATTAAAAGATTACTATATCTACTTGTAAATACCTAAAAATTCACACCAAATTCCATAAATAAACACAAATTGTACATATCGATTCCTTCACTTATTTTCCATAAATAATAATAACAACAAATAATGTACACATTCGAGACGTTTACGAAGTACATGATGCTCATGAAACACGGAGGTTCGCGAAGCAAAACAGCTAAGAAAGAAGGAAGAGGGTTGGCGCGAGAGAAAAGGGTCCGGCGAAAGGGAGAGCAGAAAGGAAGAATACAGAGAAGGGCATGTAACGGGAGGACGCGGGGATATATAAAGGCACGATGTATCGAGGTATACAACGGGCCTAGTAAGTTACACCTTCTGCCCTTATCTGTGAAGATCTGTTCGGGTACTCGGATACCCGGCCGCCTTCTGCCTCCATCTTCCTCCTTTCTTCTCCCTTTGCTCGCTTATCTTCCTGCTGGCTGCCCTCTGAATAACTTTACTACCGGTTTCCAGTGCTCTGCCTCGTGCCAGCCACTAAACTTTCGGGATAACGCGCACCTCCTACGCCCTCGCCGCTCCTCCTGCCCCCTTTCTAAGCGATCTACGACCCCGAAGATCGCGTGGGCGCTGGAACGAGTGTTACGAGAAAGTAGATCATCGGTATTGAGGCATCGCAGGTATTGAAGCGTCTGTTGAGGTGAATTTTGGGATGAGTGTAGGGTGTGGTTTGTAAAAGGGTGATTTCAGTGGAGTGGGTGTGGAGATTGTTGGAAGCAAAGTTGTTGGTTTGAGTTAAGGAATTGAATTTGTCGAAGCGTGAGTAGTACTGTTTACTATTGAGTTTGGTATTGAACTCTGAATATTTCCTACGTGAAACATATGATTGTTAATAGTTTAGATTTAGATCGATACAAGTGCTTCAATTGAAACTTAAGATCCAAAGGTTCAGACAATTTTTATTAATACTTTTCTTTAATAGTTTTATGTAGACTGATCTGTGCGATGTTGTTGCTTAATGTATGCTGTTTGAAGCATGAGAGCTCCGCAGTTCTATGTATATTACAAAAGTATAAATTATCAGATATAATGTCTTTCTAATATTATAGCTTCCAACGTGTGATATACTCTATGCCTACCCACAGACAACTACGACTAAAATGATGTAATACAATGAATCAATAATGATTCGATCTTAATAATTGAAAGCAACGTGCACATGTTCAACAATTGTAAGAACAACAAATCTGAGATTCGATACCTTGACCAATCAGCTCTACGTATTAACTATCACAATAACGAAGTAGTCGTTAATAAAAATCAAACAGAAATTTCCAAATACACGGAAAAACGAAGAAAAATGCTGGAAACTATTTCCTAACGCGCAATTTCACTCATTAACAGCTTCATCCAACATGTAAAGCATCGTATAGAGATCTCGAATCGAATCTCAACAAACTCGATCGGCTACGATACTTTCACCCGGACGTTTATCCCAATTTACCTCAACAGTCACGAAACAATACCGCGAGAGGAGATCGAGTGTCCCGCGACGTCGACATGGGGACATCGATCGAAGATACGGTCGCTCGATCGACCAGCGAGATCTCGTCGATCCCCGAGAGACCGACTCTTCCTATCGTAAAAGTTACCTCCTCAACGTGGATCTACCGCGTTACCTGAACCTTTTCGCTGGGAAGCTGCCGTCTGTGCATTCCCTTTGCCTCTTTCTTCCTTCTCTTTCACAACCCATTCTCCTATTCTTCCCTCTTTCATCGAACCTGGCCGCTGTGTGCGTCCTCCAAGAGGTAACATTTGCATCGGGACGCGTTTGCACAGAAGCTGTGACGGCTTATTAGCCTGTAAGCAGCTGCGTGCCGGTAATGAGGCACAATCTCGCGTTTAAGCATAATACATACTCGTCTTACTAAGTCTCCCGGCCTTTCCAGTGCCTCCCTCGCTCGTTTTTGATACTTTTTTCTAAGATAATTACTGTTTTCCTTCCCTTCACTGGTAGTTTCTTTGTGGTTACTCGCGAAGGTTTAATACTTGCGAATTGAATGATGGAGATATTTGGAGGCTAAAAAATGATTTCGAGAAGGTAAAGATGAATGGGGTTTAGAGGATCAAAATTTTGACATTCGAACAGATTTACGCACACTCCGTTACAATTTAACGAGCTTTTAAGCAATTAAATTCTTTATCCCAAAAAGAAGTATATAATTGATTTGTTAATAGAGTGACGTGTATAGCTCGTGTGAAGCTCGTCAATTTTGAGATATCTGCAAAAATTAATTGTAAAAATCGATTATTCGTTAGGATAAACGTGTTATAATTTTTTATCTCAAACTTTCTGTTCCAATTAACGATATATGTCTGAACGTATAAAGAGAAATTTCCTTCTCTCCCTAATATGAATTATAGTCCCAATGCAAGATGATACACAGAAATCTCATAGAAGAAACCGATAACAAAAAACAGCCCCTACCCTTTATACTCGGCGCTACCATTCAACCTTTAACCTTTCACCTCTTTCCATTCCAACCACGCCATTTTCCTCTCACGTCCCTTCGTTACCCAGCCCCCTTTCTCAACATCCCAAGGCACGTTTTCACTCGTCAGCAGCTCCCCGCTGGCAGGCATCCTCCTTCGACAAACGTCTCGAATTCCAAGACGGGAGCGATTCGTGCGCAATTTTCGAATCCACTTCGCCATCGTAGCACGCAAATGTAACTGCTTCATCCTGTTAACCTCCACGTCGAAAATAAGCCGCGTTTACGCGGGAATTTAATAATTGCCAACGTTTGGAAGGAGACAAACGTCGAAACAAGACAAGATGAAAGGGGTGGTGTGCACTTACAAGGACAGCACCCGAATGGACCGGCGTCGATTTGGGTGAAACGTTATAGGTTTGAAGAACGGCCAAAAATATCAGATACGTATTTTTTTGTGGCTACGGTAACTCGAGTTTAAAGGGCAAAATCACCCTCCGAAATTCGATCCCTTAAAGACAAACTCAGAGGTAGTTACAAATAGAAAAAAAATTGAGTAATAGAAAAAAGGTTTTTAAGAGCATCGTAGTGGATAGTGCTAGACAATTCCAAAAACACATGAATTCCTGCGTTAACTGGTCGCCACGACGAACGAAGTGCATCTCTTGCAACAAATAGACGCGTTCGCATGAATGACGACGATTCTAATTTATCCTAATTCTTTCATATGTGCTCGGTGTGTGTAAATAGCGGAAAATGAGTTTCAACGTAAAGAAATTAGAAGAACAATTTTTTTTCTGCATTTTTTGTCGATTGTAGGTAACTGCATTTACTCGCGTTGTTTATGCGACGAGGAATGTGGAAACGCGGATAAACGCGGATGAAACATACGAAAACGCGGTTCTCTTTGACCGCTGAAGATGGCAGAGAATAGAAAGAAGAAGAAGCGTACAATGTCTTTCTTATGACGGGCTGGCTTCGGTTCGGTAAAAAGTCGATCGGTTACAGAGAATCGGCTTGCGGAATGTAACGTGGCAATTTAACCAATTTGCAGGGAATGGGAGCGACCACCCGTTCCTCCGTTTTATCTACCTGTCGTCGGACGATTGCCATGGCAAGCCCTAAATTTCCACGTGTGTCGAGTTTAACGTCAATTAAACATACTGAGTTGTGTCTCGTATGAAATGTTTGTGCGGAGAATGTCGCGGTAGCATAATTTCTAAATTCAAAGATGACTATGAGATAGGCATGTCATGTGGGCTATTGTCTGATTAACATGAGTAAGATCGTGCAACACAACCTGTTGTTAAGATAAAAGTAGTCAAGCCACTCGTAAATGGAGCTAGCCAATTTCGCTTCTTACAAATTTCTCAATTATACGAGTGGTACTTAACTTGTCAGAAAGCAAATGATTTATCTTGATGGAATTAATTGATATGACGTAATAAAATTAATTACGATATTGTATTACATGCTGTAAATAAAATACAATTGATGAAATATATATGCTACTTATCTTTCGTAACAAGAAGCAATCACAAAAACATGATTTTTATAAAATATATCTTTCGTAAATTTATTATCGGATCTATCTTCCATCAATCGCTACAACAATCTATTAATCAACGAAGAAGGTGGCCACGCTCATTGTAAAAGCTGCAGGTGTACGCGTCAAGCGGTTAACGGCAAACGAATTATTAACAAACCATTGAATGTAAATCTAACAAACTCGATGAAATGTCATAGATTTGGATCTGAAAGACCTAAAAGTTTCGTATAAATTCCAACATCATAAATACCAAATCACTCGACAATCTAAAACACGTCAATAACCCTGTATACAGATACAACGCTTCGTTAAGCGATCCTGTCGAACATCGGGATTACCCAACGAGTCGAAAACCAGCAGGTCGAAACACAATCTCTACACAGGCGTAAAACGGATAACAATGATTCCGTTGCACAACAGCGTCGTATTATCTCGAACCTTTTGTCCACACGAGTATCGAGGAAGAACCGGGAACGTCGTCGATGTTGTAACCATCCCGAAAATAATAAAGTTGTTCGTGGACCGGCGCGGCGGTCTCGTACGTTTTCACGTTTTCTCCACCGGTCGTGTAAATGTTAACACACTTATACAAGCGAATAACCTCGAAGCGTTTGTATTCACGTTTTATGGTGGACCGTCATAAAGTCGTAGCGCACCACCGTATTCGGTATCCACGGTACGCGTGAATATCACGCGTTTCAGGTCACTTTTTACCAACTATTTACGACTTTTTGACGTTCCCCACTCTACGCCTGTAACCATGAAATCGGCTGACGGATTATTTCAGCGTGTTACGTGCATCTACCGACACCAATTTCGATCGGATAACGCGGTTGTCTTTCGAAGAAGGTTCGATACATTTCGAGCACAATTTTAGAAAATACAATTTTCACTTGTCCGATTGCTCTTTTCAAAAAACGTAATAAATATTCTATCGGAAACTTTCTAGCTACCACACTGGTCAAACTGACTGGTCTCGTCGTAGAAACTTTCTGCTTTTGCATTTATTAAAACCACATAGGAATTTTCGACAAAATTGTTATTTAATTTTATTTAGCTAGAAACATGCTTATGTGCTCGCCTCTTTGTATTTGCTCCACGCGTAATCTACATATAATATATTCAAGTATAAATGAGAGATCGATAGTTCTACCGTTCTTCTATTCTTCTATTCTATTTGGTATTGTTGCACTCAGTACCAAAGCAACAAAATCCAAACAATCCAGCTTCCAAAGGACAAAACCCGGGGCAACTGTCCGACGAACCCCCAGGTCATCACCCTCGAAGCTCCCCTAAACCACTGAAAAAAAGAAAAAAAATGTAGAAGAATCAAGTGAACCATCGTGGCAACATCCTACATCCTGGCAGTGTTCCCTGGCGAGCTCATCCTTGTCCAGCACTGCTTCCGAGAACAATGATCGAGCGAAGGCGGGGTGGAAGCCAGAGCGAAATGACAAAACGAAGAGCGATTCTCGGGCGAAAAAACTCGTCCCGGTCCCCTCACGACATCGTGGGGGCACTCGTCTGCTGGGCCCGCAGCAGCGTGGACGCACGCGCTGACGCGACAACCTCATTTGTGCACGACGGCTTCCACCACCACGCAAAGCTTCACGAAACCCGGGAACAGCACCGAGGAAAAGATACACAACGACGAACATGCAACGAAGATGAAACGAGACGAGTCGCTGACGACTAGACTAGACGGAGAAAAGGAATCGAAGAAAGGGCAAGTCTTGGAGAAATGGGGTGAGTGTCTGTTCCTAGAGGACAGAGACGGAGGAGAGGCCTCCTGTGTCTTTGGACGGAGGAACAGAGGGGAACGGATCTGGAAGACAGAGGAAGAAACACGGTGGACCGATGGACGGTCCAATCAAGGGAGTCTGGGTACCGCGCTGACGTGATTACAGCTGCTGCGCGTGACCAGAGTCGGTTCGCTGACTTGTTCCTTCCTCTCCCTGTGTCTCTTATACTGTGGAAGCTGCCATCCGCTTTGGATTCGCCTGTAACGCTAGCGTTTTTAGGAGTGTTGCTTTTTGGAGGACGATGATCGTAATTGACGAGAATGAAGTGGTATAGCAGGTTTATTAACCCTTTCGATGTGGATTAAAGCGGTGCTGAGCCGTAATAACAATGTTGCAAAATTTATAAGAAGGTTGTTTCATGTACAATTCATATACCATCGTAACAATAAATTATAATAATTTATAATTTTCGATGTACCCTCACGATGCACAAACTTCACAGTAAACGATGCTTATACATTTTTCGCAAATCAATTTCATGTTTGTCCATTTCCCTTGTATAAAAATTTCTTAACAAGTTTTCCAAATATTTAGGAATCTATTCTTCCATATCAAACACTCATAATTCTAAATCCACGATCGATCCTGAAAATTGAGTCGTTTAACCGCGGTCAATTCGTCGTAATCGCTTCCCCGAGAGGAATAAAGAGAGAGAGAGAGAGAGAGAGAGAGAGAGAGAGAGAGAGAGACGAGGATAATTGAGAAGTAGCGCGAGTTCGCTAGCTCTAACAGAGATCCAGCCATCTAAGCTGCGAGAGAACGGGTCGAGTAGGATCCAGTAGATGCATCCCTGCATCCGAGACGACTTTACAGCGGTTCGCGGGGCCTGTTTTTGCGCCAGGCCAAAGTCTTTGGGGCCTGGTGCCTCCCCGTGCTCCTTTACGAGGACTGTACGCTCGTATAGCCGGTGTAAGCCGGCGGTTTCTTAATCACGAAAAGAAAACGACGCTGCTTCGAAGTAGATTCCAGGGATTCGAGCGACTCGACACCGGGAAAAGTCAATCAACGACGATCCGACAGAGGTTACCCGCTTCTTACCCTTATTTTTATAGGTTTCGTATTATTTTATTTTGAAACGAAGTTTCGTGCATTGTAAACTTACTGTTTTCACTAAAAGAATTAAAAAATAAAATGTTCAAGAAGATATTCTTCTTATACAATCTTCTGATAGGTTTGAACTATTGAAGATAATTGAATCTGTTGAGCGATGATTGAAATTATTGAATAGATAATTGATCTAGTGTTATGATCCGATATGATGATCATTTAACAGAATCTTCAGTCGTGTCCTTTAAATGAATTTAAAAAAATGCTTCATTGATATACATTTCGAACCTGCGCTCAAAGATATATTCCTGCCTGGAAAATTGAATTACGATTGGATAAAGCATTTCATCAGATTTTTCATCAGACATTCGTTCTCTTAATCAACAGAAAATAAATAACCCACCGCACAATCTACTTATTAATCCATCTCGGCCTAAAAATATACAAAAATCCTTATCCTCCCGAAACAAATTTAAAGTAATCGTAAAACTATCCCCAGAATCGCAACACAAAATCTTCGCCCAGGTAAACTTCGATCAAAGATCGAGAGGCGTGTAAAAGAGTTACCCACGTCTAGAAGCATTAATTGAGACAGCTCATCAAAAGATGGCCACTCAGATCGACGGATCCGGGGGAAGAGAAAAAGGGCGAAAAATATGTCCGTATTAGAAGCTCGAGGGGAACCGCTCTATTTGGCGGACCGTTGCGCTCCATGTACGGCGTGGGCCCTCCTTCGCCCCACTCGCCCGTGGCGTGGTCATGGCCCCCCCTGAGGACCTTGTATGCGCGCCCTTTTACGTCCTACGGCTCGTCCTGGGGAACGGAACCACGCCAAGGAGAGACAGTCCCGGTGGACATGTTTATTATTTCAACGTCGAAGCCTCTCCTGAGATTTAGTGGCCTGGACATGGCCCCCTCTGTGCCCCACCCATCGGTCCGCGCGCCGCTACAAGCCAATAAGATCAGAGGGACGAAAGGGCTCGGCGAACAAGTTGCGTGGAACACGTCCGACGGCCCGAACCTTTTCACTTTCTCGGGGGACAAAGACCGTCTCGCCGTGCGATAACTGTGTTACTCGATGCTCTCTCTATGACAGGATTGTCTGAGAATTTGTGGGTTGAGATGCTAATCGTTTGGGAAAATTGAAGGGATAGATGGCACGTATGATCCGAGGTGAGATAGAGACACGTCGAAGTTGGAGATAATTTTTGATCGTTGTTCTATGATAGCATTGCAAATAGAATTTTGTAAAATTGAATTGACAGTGGTTTGCGTAAAACATAGGATAAACGTAACGTTCGAGGCAGGATAAAGACATCAAAGTTTGCAATGGTTTGTAATCATATGTTATATGACAGAATCGCGTGCAAATTCGTGGGTTCAGGTGGTAATTATTTGAAGAAATTGAGCGAGTAGATGGAGACGTGATATTATACGACACGGGCATGTCAAAGTTTCAGATGATTTATCGTAATATATGATTTATCGCATGACAAGATCGCGTAAAATTTTGCGAATAGATAGTTGATAGCGGTTTGGGTAAATTGGAAAGACGATATATGCGATTCGAAACGGAATGGGAATCTTAAATTTTAAAATGGTTTATCCTCATATACTCTATGACAAAATCGCGCGAACGAAATTAATAAAATAGTTTGTATCATTCGAATGATAAATAAGCGTAAGATTCATGCGCATAGAAACTACTTCTGGAATGAATCCGAATGTATCGGATATAGAGTTTTCAATGGTTTCCGCTGGAATTTCGGTGGAACATCGGATACAGGAGAAACGTGGAATACCTCTGACGATCGTAAATTTCCGCAGTTGCGCGCACAACACCGATGCAGGTCGATAAATCCGAGAGGCGAAGCGACTAGAAAGCTTTAACAACCGGACAATTTAATTTATGAAAGGCGAACAGGAATAAAATGTACGCGGTGGCTTTTTTCCACGGTAAGCCGTGCTCGTACTTCATCCGGTAGTCGTTACACCGTATATAATGAGGCAATTAAGTAACACGAAAGGCAACGGTACTTAAGTTCGAATTAATTTTTTCTTATCAATCGATCTCGACGCCGCTTTTTGCTCGTAAAACAGTCGGCCGACTTCGAGGCCCGATTATTTAAAAGCCGCGCTCACGGGTTTACGCGCGCGCGCAGATTCTGCGTTCCGACAATTATGAAACTTCGTCGTGTCGCGCATAAAATTGTTCGTTAAATTCTGATTAAAATCATCAAGGTAGCCAGAACTCTCTTCTACTGCAACCGTAATTATTCCAATTTGGCAAAGAACGTACAGACTCGGGGAAAATTGCGCACACGACCGATCTTGAGAGCTGATAACGATATCGAAACGCGGCTATGTACAAAGAGAACAAACTGTACTTGATATACCGCATCGTGTACGAAGAGAATAAACTGTGCTTCATATACCACATCATGTACCAAGATGAAATTAATTATTTTCGATATCTTATCAACAGCTACATTATTATTTAACGACACACGTATTAACATTTGCGCACATGAATTTTTTAAGGTTGGGGGAACTGTCAGATAAAACTCGAAATAATTTACTCTTAACTACTGACAATCGCTGAATTGTAAATGAATACTGATTAGTATATACATAAATGAATACAGAATTTCCATGAATAGATTGATATTTCTTATCAGCGGATGTTGTTAAAACGATGTGTCTTCTCTATGACGCGGAACATTATCCCAAATATAATTACGATAAATATATCGTAATTTAAACGAAATTTTTTACGTGATTATTAAATAAATCCTTTCTGCGATATAGATATAATATTCTCACACCTGAGCCTTTCGATTTTTTAGGATTAAGCGAGGTCCATAGAACCGCACAAAATCGATTAATTAAATCTGGTATTAAAATGAACAAGTTTTTAAAAAATGGAACTCGTCGGTCTAACTTTTGAGTAGCTTCGATATTTCCATAATCTGTGCTACAAAAGTTATGATCATTTGCACAAATTCTTTCTCTCCTCAAAAGGAAACAAAGAAGAAAATTCTCTTATCACTATTTCAGAATATCAATTTATCAAATATAGATTCATCTCGTGGATGTTTAATCGATCGAGATGATTTTCGCGCACGGTTATTTGCGGTTTACGTCCGCGGCTTCCGGTAGGGATCGTCGTCGCGGCGAAACGACGACCAATCAGGCGCCAATCGTCTCGGATGCTACCGGCTTAACGGCTCTTACCTTCGATCCGCTTCCTTCGACCTTCTTTCCCTCACTGCCCTTCCATCGACGTTCGTGAAGCCCCGCGGGAGACTTGGCAACGTCGCGTGGGCCCGAACCAGAGCGAGGGAAACGGGCCCGGGTCGAGGCGGGAGGCAATCGTACGAACCTCGTAAGGAGAAGATCGGCCACCTTTGTCCAAAGGATCGGTTCGCCTTTATCGCGAGTTTAGATAGACACTGCCACATCTTTTTCCTTTTTTTATTTCGGTCATTTAACGTTCAAGTCTATGTTTCATAGTAATTGTCATTGCAACTGTAATTTCAGTACATGACTTTCTTTTCTCACCAAATCACGAATATCTACAGAAGTTACAAAGTTGAAATTTTATATTCACAAGATTCAATGAAATGGTACACCTATGCATTAGAATCCACGCACTTCCCACTATGTAAAGAAGCTTAACAGGTAAGACGTACATCAATATAATATTACAAAACAGAATTGTGTTTGAAAGAAAGAGAGAATTAAAAAAATCAATCACTTAATGATAATTTCAAAGTTTCCCGACGTTGCTGAGTTTCGCTTGAATGACCAGCATAAGATGCAACTATAGAAAAACAGAATATTATTGTGAAATCGGTAAAGTTAGATGAAATTCTCAGTTTAAAATTTATCATACAGAACTATACTTCGAATATTTTTACGAAATAAATTAAAAATTGCATTTCACGCATTCACAATTTCTAAATTGTCTTCAGATATTCCTCGTAAAAAATATCCATAATCTCGAAGCATACCTTAAAAACATAGAAGCATTTAGAGTATCGACCTATACCTTGTAAAGTATCCTCCTCAAACCTAACCTTACCATCTCCGCTTGCTACTTCGAATAAAAAGGAGATATCCGAATACGTGTTCCCTCATAGACGAGTCATTAGGAGCGATTAAAATCCGATTTTCCATGAGGCGTCTATCCAAGGCAGAAGCCAGTTAGATCATCGTTCCTCTCATACCGCTGATTGCTTAATAGGCCCCGGTGTAGGGATCTTGGTTCAAGAGAGAAAGAGAGAGAGAAAGAGGGAAATAAGAAAAACGTCTAAAACGAAGATGAACGGAGAAGAAACTAGAGCACGTGCTTCGTATATCAAAACGGGTTAAATTATCAGCTTGGCAAGACACGGGCGTCGCGGCCGCTAATACAGGCCCCGCTTTCTTTTTTATGCAGCCGGTTCGGTGCGTTATTCCGCTCGGAGGGATTCCGCCGGCCGGGAGATTACCAATTAAAGGAGCTGCCACGGAGAAGAGAAGTTATGCACGGTTAGATGCGGCCCTGCGCGTGCATCATGATGCATCCTCGAACGAGAAAAGGCCCTAAGGGGGGACGGAGAAGTGGATGGAGCAAAAGCCGGGGCCCGCCTCAGTCCCGCGATGATCTATGGCTCTATCGCGTTCGGACTCTCAGATCACAATCATCCCCCTTTATCGTATTCCCCTCCGCGAGTTTTCTTCTTTCTTAGCAGGTGCCCACCGCGCGCCGATATATTACGTACCGGGTGTCCGGTTTGCGTTTCTCTCACTCGCCGTTTAACATCCTACCACCGATCGAGCTTTAAAAATCGTTTATGTTAATTCTACGTGTACCGTGATCATCTTGCTATCGTTCCAGTTTGAATATCACTAGTTAAATGAATCTCTTATTTTGTTATAGCGATCGGAGTACAGAAAGGGTGATCTTTTTTCATTGGGAATTTTACGATATTGTTCGTGCGAATATTTCTTTTTTAATAAAAGATAAGCTACTTGTTGATAGCACCAGCTACGTGAATGTCTCTTCTTATTTTGTAATACTAATTAACGCTAGCAACTTTTAAATTTTTTCTTAACGAAGAACCTTCGCGAGCCATTTCTCATGAATTTTTCACAAAACAATCAGGCGAGCTTATTGTTCATCTGCAGCGTTCTAATCTACCCGTAACGAACTGATTCAAACTGAAAATGCTCTCACAATATATACTTAGATTTGAACATCATAAATCACTCTTAGCGACAAAGGAACTTTCTTCGCGATTTTTTTGCTACCGCATCCTGCCCACAGATTACACCAATGAAATTACACCAATCAGCAAGAAGAATCTCCTTAGATTCTCCTGCTTGAAAGGAAGTCGAATTCTGAAGTCTTTCGTGGAGCAAGGATTATCCGGACCCTATTAAAGCCAGGACGTCTCAATGGAACGAGACTCAAAGCAGCGAACCAGTTAATATCTCATCGAGCGATTCGTTCGTCCAAAGCAGCGGAAACGGTAGTCGCTGACCTTTCACCGAAACGAGTCGACGATTTATAAAAGGGAGAACTGCCCGCGAGAAGCGAAATTCGACGATGGTCGTTCAGGAGGGTCCACCACCATCTTCTTTCGACGTATTTTTTTTTTCTTTTCCTCTTTCTTTCTGGTTGAACCTCGTGAAGGAGTGGCCGATAGTTAGCAAAGACAATATAAATTTGAATTCACCAGCCTGTAATTAGGCGAGATACCAGGGGCGTTTCGTAGTGTTTGTATCGTCGCTTTTCTATGTTATTACAGACTTGTTTGGAGGAATTGGAAAATACCCAGTGATTCGGTGGTACGCTGTTCTTGGTGTGAAATTGTCTGGAAATTTTCGTACGTACGAAATCGTAGGTGTTAGATCGTCGAGTATCGTTTATATAAGCGTGTAAAAGGGGAAGCATCAAGATTCTCAAATTCATCCCCTACTTACCTACAAAACCACTAAAATTTCTCTCGAAAAAAACCACCAGATTTCTGCAAAGTGTTTCGACGTGACAACGTCGTATAAATTAATTCAACATAATTCGTATAAAAAATTCAACAGCTTGTATGAAAAAAGAAAATGGAAGAAAAAAGGAAAGAATAAAGAGTCCTGTTTCAAGAAGGACATACCGGGGCTCGGCGTAATCTCGAGCGTTTGTCGCGACTGCAAGGCTTGTAATTAAGTGAGATCAATTGCTCCTCGGCGCACCGGTAATCTTGTTAGTAGCTGCTAAATGCCGGACTCGGCGGCGTCGGTAAAGCGCACGGTTTTTGCCTCGGTTATCGGTTGTATGCAAATACCCACGCGAGTAAGTATTTGTATCTATCAGACTTCGATCTCGATCTCAACGTATCACGGTGAAAATAACACGTAGGAAACTGTCGGTCTATCGAATGGCCATAATTCTATTTAGATTTTTATTCGGTGATTCATGTCGAACAATCTGTATTAATTTGGAGCGGATATCTAGCGTTCAACGCAGGGCAAAGCTTTAGAAGAGCGATTAATGGCGGATGTTGAATGATATGTTGCTGAAGTGTGGTGTTTGTAAAATGGTTGGCACGTTGTTTAAGTAGGAGAAAAGTTCTAGAAGCTGGACGAAAGTATCGATCATCACTGATTTGATCGAACAAAAATTTTTAAACCTCGATTTGACACTGGTACGCATAACCGTGGGAGGGGATAGCAACTGCGGAAAATGTCAAACGAGTTTCTTTGTGTCTTTATGCAGATGTGAACATTTTGTATTCTAATTTAATGCAGAAACGATAACGAAGTAGAATTCTATTTATTGGAACGTTAATTAGTGGACAATTAAATGAATTCGTGTAAGCCCATTTGTATAAACGTAAATTCCGATGTATTACCGTATATGAATGAAAAATCATGGCTGGTGGGTGCAACGAGTTGTATTATATGAGTTGTTTGTCTCTTGATGGGTTCAAGTACATGGAATTCCACTATAACATCACAACTGACTTCACAGAAATCATAGTAAAGGCAGAAAGCTGTGAAAATTTATGTCAATTTACTAAAAATTGATCACTTAACAGATACAGCCTTTCTCCATAATTACTAGCAATATCGATCCATAAACTTACCAACTTTATAGCAAATATAGGATTTCATAAAATTCTACTCCCTTTTCCGGTAGGAAACAAAATTCGTCACGTCGAAAGACAGAAACCTTGATCCAGCACACGATCCTCGATATCCGACGAAAGTCCCAAAATCCAATCACCTTGACAAATCGACCGAGCCACCGTCCAGCGGCAGCCAAACCGTAATCCCGTCCGCGTGTCTCGAATTTCCTGAAATCGTATACAAGTTGCAGGCACGCTGAAAGAAGCGGTGACCGCGTACGGATGTGTCGCTACTTTGTAGTAGCGGACGCGAGCGAAGGTCTAAACGCGCGCGTACAGCGCGAGCTAGAGGCATCGTGGAACATCGAGTGGAACATCGAGAGCCGCGGGGCAACGAAGACGATAGAGGTAGCCGCTCGGAAGAGACCAACATAAAGAACGAGTAAACGAAAAGAAGAAAGAAGCGAGAAAGCGGCTAGAAGAAGAATAAGAAGCAGAAGAAGAAGAACAAGAAGGAAGAAGAGAAGAGGGAGGAAGCGAGCAAACAGGCCCTTCCCGTATTGAGAGCGAACTCGATCTTCGACTGGCCGGCATCAAGACATTCGAGACTTCGACAGGGCAGCAAGATCGACTACAGCTCAATCACTCTTCGTCTCGTATCCTCTTCCATTCCTTCTCCTTCTTCCTCCCGCCTCGTTGACTTTCTTTCTCTCTCTCTTTCTTCGTTCCCTTCGTCACCCCACTCTCCTCCGTTCTCAGTCCCACCATCCTCTCTTCCCCCACTATTCACCTGGCCCATCCAACTAGGCCCACAGCCCCTCTCTCTCTTCGCAACCCCTTCTCCCATCTTCGTTGCTCCACTCGAGGCTTATCGCGGCCCGATCTCCGGGCCTCTCGGCTTCACGTGGCGTGCCCTAATGACGTCTTGGAACGAACGGGTACCACCGCCATCTAACAAGAGACTTTTTCACGTTCCAATGCTAATCCCCCGGGAGTCGTTCCCTTCTGCTCCTTTCTTCCCTCCTTTCTTTCTTTCTTTCATTCGCTTTCGTTCTTCTCCGTCCGGTACATGGACTAACGCAACACGAAACGGATTTTGTTTCGTCCTCCCTATGTATCTCGCCGTGCTTCTTCGTTCTTCGGGGGTTCGCGCGAAAGTAGTAGAACTAAGAGAGGTCCTGCAGATTATTGGCGAAGTTCGATCACGATCCTTATCGACGGTGTCCGTGATTTGTTGCCGCTGAGACGTGCTCGATCGTTTTACCGACTCTGGCTACTTCAGGTTTATCTTTGGGTTTTCGGTTTTGGCGAGATGGCTGTTACGTATGGAGTATGCGAATGGCTTGGATAGTTATATGACGGAGTTTCGGAGAGAACATTTGTTTGAATATCTGTTTGAAGGATTTCGAAAAATTGACAATTCCGAGAAATTGACAATTCGAGCGACCAGTTGCCTCACCATGGTTAACACTTTCGTTAGTACTGACGCATGAGTTGCCTCGATTATCTAATAATTTACGCTATTGACGCGACTATCGCTTTTGTACGTTTCGTCAAGAGACTTAAAAAGTCAAACAAAGGCAATAAACGGTACATTTAAAATAATGATAGCTTTTGCAAAAAGAAATGCCTAATCTCAGATACGAAGTAGCCATATCCATCAGCAGCGCATGTGTTAACAATATTTCATACGTTTTTCCATTTTTTTCGTTCTTCTCACAAAAGTGCTCAAAGCAAATATCCAACTGACGATCCGAACCCTCCAACAAACCACCCTTAACACGCTCGAGTACCAAGTGGAAGCACTCCTTGGACGATCGATTCGTCTTAATTGCTTCTTGCCTGACTCGTTCGCTCCTAATTATTCCCAGGCTCTTCATTTGTGCCGAGATTGCACGTTCCCGGGCCGGAGAGATGTTCTTTCCTCTCCTCTCTGTCGGGGTCAAAGCTGGCCCTCCAAGGTCGACTTCTCGCGGGGACTCATCGCGACAACGTCCCCTCCTCGTTCTTCTTCGCGGAGCGAAACACGCACGGAGGAGCGAGAAAGATGGAAAGAACACGAGACATTCGACTGTATACGGGAGTCGATTGAATCGGTCGGAGCGCAAAAAGGGCGACCGGGACAAAACAAAGGGACTCGCTTGGAATCTCTATCGGCGAGAGGGTCGGGGCAGTGGGTCCAAGCAAAGGGATCAGGGGAATACTCGACAGAGGCAGGAGAGTCCAGAACCAGAGTCGAGGCTCGTGGAAAAAAGACCTTGACTTGGCGGCTGTTCGAGTCCTGGATGGCTGCTGCGGGCCGAACCAACCGCCAACCGCTAAAAACCTAATTAGATGTCATAATTATACCCAGTGGCGCTCAACCAGCATCGAGAGACCGACCTTCGATCCCCGGAGGAGGGCATCGGTTTTGCAGACACCGTTTGTTCTTGTTGATGGGATTTATGTTAACGAATGTTGATTGGGCAGGTGAAGAAGATTTGCTCGCCACTTTTTAAACCTCGACGTGAGATTCTTCGGAGATGTGCGCTCTGCTCGGTTTTGTAGACAGAAGGAAGACGAGACCGGAGTATTCGAAGGTTCTACGGAATTCGGGACGTATGTCGCCGCCTAATATGGATCTAAGCTCCTTGTTTCGGAAAATTTCATGCATTCTTAGCGATGCTCGGTATTCTCTACTACCGTAGTAAACAATTAAACGATAGTAAATTGCGTTACTTCTGGTAAATTTGTAAGTGTCGAGAAATTCTATGGATATCAGTCATCTTGATCGCTATCAGTCTATGTGTCGTATTCGATGTGCGAGAAGAATTGAGAAATCAAAATGGAGATATACCACGCCTATAACATAACGATGTGCCTGACATTATATAATAATATATTCCATCCTCGAATTCTAACCTTTAATAACCTCATCACAGAAAATGCTCTATTTCACCAAACAGATTCTGTCGTCAAATTCACATCCTGCTCTGTAGAATACCTACGTGTACTACTTCGTATTATTACAATGATACATTCTACAACTAAATTCTAACCACTAACAGTATTTCATCCTAAAGAAACATTGATCTTTTTTAATCAATCTCATCGTCAACTTCACTCCACCCCCTCCCCCTTTCCATCTCTTGTTTAGGAACAGATTCGAAGAATCTGCAGAATCTCATCGCTCCAGCTGTATCAAGATCCTCTTAATTCACCTGAATCGATCCAATATCTACTCGAACAAACAATTACCCAGCAACATTCTTGCGCGGAACGATACGCCTCCGATTGATGCTCGGCGTTGATCGGCGTAGTGTCCGGTTCACGATAAGTTTCGCGCTGCTGCGAATCGATTATCCACCCATTCCTCTTCGTTCGTATCCTCGTCATTGGTTGACCTCCGGTCGGCATCGTGTATCGTCGCTGATCGATTCGATCGCGATAACCCCGTCACGCCTTGCGATATGAAATCGCACGGTCGCGCGAACGGACGCCCTCGAAACTTAACAGGTGGTATGATCGGGGCCCCAACAGAGGAGAGTATCCTGTTTCAAATTGCGCGCTGTTGCCCGACCGGTAGGTTAATTGCACCAGAGGCGGGCAGAAATTCCATTAACTCCGCGAACAAGTTCATTACTCTATTCGATAAAAGTATTTATATTGTCAAAGTTGAAACGGGGGCGTACAAAATGCTCGAGTTCTTTTCTTCTTTCTATATGAGGGTTTTAATCTTCGATTGATATTACGAGGCATGACCGATACACAGCAATTTGTGTCTTAGTCTAAGAATTAGTTAATCTTTCAGTGTTCTATTTTAATTTATATTTTGGATTTCACGCGATGAACGCTATCGATAAATATTACCTAAATTAAGATTAGTTAACCTACTTCGAGTATCTTCCTTTGGAATACTTTATTTAGAGAATCTAACAAACTACTATATCTTAATTATATTTAACGAAATGTAACATTCACTTCGGGTCATACAAAGCCAAGCACAATAGCGAGGTTAATTATTTGTATTGGAATGACAAAGTTTATAAAAGTAATGAATTTATGGGGGTGCTTAAATATTAAGGTTTTGTTTATGAATCCGTGCTGTTGATTGTAAATTGTCCTGTTAGAATTAGGCTTCGTGGAATCTTTTGAGAGATTCTCGGTGCTAGTTATGCGGGTAACAAATCAGATGTATCGTTCTTTTTTTCTTCTTTTTCAAGTCTCTTCTTACGAAGGGCGTTTAACCTATTAAGCAACTTTGTTCAAACGTGGGTAATATTACATATATATATATATTATTCTACGACTACTATAAATAAATGAATTCTCCTATTATATTATGCAATACTAAAAGATCTACAAAAAATTATCTAATCGCCATAATCTCCATTAACATGTTCCACTGTCAATCTTTCTGTCATACTTCGAACAAATGTTTCATACGAATTATTATGAATCTTTTTTACAGTTTCATGTTCTTAGTTCACGTTTCGCATCCAAATCGATGTCACACGCACAATCTAAAAATACGTGTCGATGCAAAGCCACGTACGCGATAAACTTATTAATTCAATTCTGCTTAACTTGCAGACGATTCCCAGAAAAACCATAGTGTGCTACTACAACCCTATAAATTTAATACTACCAAAAACTTCGCCAAACATCGTCCAGCCTTCAAAACCTTCCACTAAACACCCATACCAGCAACTGAATTGAAACGAACACATTGGAGTTAAGCTGACTCACATAGAAGGAGCGTGTGGTGACCGTTTTAATCGGACACTGTAGCATCGTCTTTCGACGCACGTTCACCGAAAGAATGGTATTCCGCTATGAAGGGACCGGACTCCGGGCTTGTTTCGAAGATTGTCCACGGATCCACACCGGCTGCTGTCTTTTCACGGTCGTATTCCCCGTTTATCGTCCGTGTCAACGACCGTGAGCCAGCGGAATGCCGGGGATATTTTAACAGTCTCGCGGCGTTAATTACTATTATACGGCACGCGGTCGCCGAGCACCAGCTTGAGTAACAGTGTGCGGCTTGAAACGAGATACTCCGCACCTCGGACACGATGATACCACCTGTTGTGCCTTAACGTCGAAGTATTTCAAATCGCGAGCCAACTTGACAAGGAGGAACGTTGGTTCACGCAGTGACGACCGGCCAATGGTAGACGAATGCGAATTTTCTCCAGGTAGACGCTCGTGGACGTTAAAATTTTCTACAGGTGTGGAGTTTCTTGTAAAAATCTACTTTGTACGCGATTGTTCCTTTGGATGGAAAGAAAATTGAAACAGAAGGTACGTCCATCAAATTGAAAGTAAAAAAGAGAGATAATGTTGGGAATATTTTATAAAATGGACGAAGACAAATTTTTCGTTACGGTCACGCGCATCAGATGTTTCATTTAAGAAAACCACGTGGAAAACGGAGACAAATTATACCGAGAACGCAAGGTGAAAACAGAAAACTACACCTGTTCTGATACGGTTGAGGGTAAAATTGGAAGGAAGCCGTGTTTGGATACGAGGGCTGCTCAGGGAATCCCTCGAGGCGAATCGTAAACGCAACCACCTGTTACTTCTACAGGACAATCGCGTGCGACTGGCTCCTTTATTAATTCTTTCATTCAACCGAAACTAAGCGTTTTGTTGAAGCTAAGAACATTTCAATAAATCTATACCTTTACGAGCATAAATAATAGATCTATGTCATTTAGCTAAATACTTGATATTTTATATTTAAAATTTTGGATATTTTATACATTTTTGTGTGTTATACGTGTTATATATATTTTTTACATAAAACATAAACAGTTAATATTTATCGGGCGTTTGGAAATTCTAGCAATGTATTTCTGTTTAGGAAGAAAACGTGAACCAATTTCCACCGTTGGACACCGCCATATACAGATGTGATAAATTCACATATCTGCAACTCATTGCAACCAACTATAGTTCGTTTCAGATTCTGTTATAATTCTAACCGCTGGAAGGGACAATTCAAGGATCCAAAGAACGAATTACCCTCGCTCTTAGCGCAGGAATCGAATGTAAAAATAATTTTTCCTTGTGTCTTACCTGTATAAATTAACCACTTGTATGTAAGTTGGTGAACGAAATTACGCAATGCAATTACACACGGATTGCTGGATTTATTACACAAACTATCGGGCACGCGGATTACCCAAGCGGAAATTGGAAAATTAATGAATCGAACTGAAGAGATTCGTGAGGAGCGAGAAAGGTTTGAGAAATTCACCAAGGAGATCGCGCGATGAAAAGTTAACGAGCTTCCTAAAACGGATCGAATTAATCATCCGTCATGGTTCTGCTTGTAATTGGTCGAGAGAGGAGATCGGCGAGTTATGACGAAGTCGCTTCTCTGTTTTGCCTATCGCGTGGATGAGGAAACGAAGGATTGTATCTAAGGAAACCCTCTCTATTTCCAATCTTTTATCCTTTTTCCTTTCGTTTCCCCGATTTGCTCTGGAATTCTAGATGTTGATCTTTGTGTTGGTATTTAAGTAACTGAGAAACTCAATCGCTTCGTTTTATACTTTTTTGCTCCCTTTTTTTTCTTATAAGATCAGTCAGCAGAGGGTGATTAATTTCCTACATTTGGATCGAGTTTTATTGCGTCTCTTGATACGGTTTCTCTAAAGTGTAACTATCATACCTCTTCCCCTCGCATGATTTGTGTATATAGTTTACTTTGTATACGTATAATTAGATTTGTGTAATCCACGTGCAATCTATTTAAACTCGTGTGTCGAGTTAAGTCCAATCCGCAATTTCCTCCTGACTAATTTTGTCCTTTCTTAATCAGGAGGTTTCAACATATTTTTAGCAAATGTGAAAGCAAAACATCTCAAACTCGTCAATTTGTCTCGTCAGGTTTGATTGTTTCAGCGTTAAAGACCAGCCTCTTTGAAAAGCTCTGAAAAACTTCTCCTTCAATTCGATTATTTCTAAATTATTCTATCGCCTTCGATTTATGTAAGTTTGCCGGCAATACGAAAAACAAATTCCGCAATAATTATAGTTCACGAATCACGCGTAATTTAAAAGATTTGATCGTTCTAACATTCGAATCGAATTAATTAAACTACGTTCTACGTCTCGTGAACACTGCCACTCGCCTCTTTCCATTCCATCTTCGACCATTTCTAGATTACTCCGTCGCACGCAAATCATTACAATTCATTAATAATGAAATCAGTAAATTCTGTAGCAATTATAGTACACAAATTACATGTCCGAAAGCCTTAAGCGGAAATTGCTTAATCGGGCCGCCACGATTCCCATTTTGGTCGCATTCTCACGGCATTCTTCCATCGTCCCCGAGGAATTTCGAACGAGCTAGCGCGAATCCCTCGACGAATTAATTATCGCCGCGAGAATCGCAAATTACGTGATCAGTGTTTTTGCCCGGCGCCTCGTTGCGCGACTCCCGCGCGGACAAATCGAGGCGAGCGTATACACGGCTCGTCGTCGAGCGGAATACGCGGGGCCGTGCGCGAGCGCCTTTAGGCGGCGCGGCGTGTCGCCCGGTCGGCGGCCGCTTTTGATCAACGACCGCCTTCAATAATTCATCCGCGAGTCGAACGTGTAACTGCAACGATCGCTTCGCTCCACTGACTTCGATCTTCGCGCGATCTTTAGCCAGTCGCTCCAACCTATCTCGTTTGCTTTTCGACCGGTTGCTGTTGGATATAAGGAATGTTGTTATATGCGAGATACATCATTCGGAACGAAAACGCTGTAGCTATTAGAGGAAATTGTAAACACGGCTTGAACTTTGGATAAGTGGATTTTAACTTTGCAGCGTGATTTAATTTTGGATAATAAATAATCCTTCGTGGCACATTTGACACGGGTCACGTTTAACATTTCGTCCCAAGTAGTTCACATTCGCTGGGCTGCTTGCAAGGTTAAGAATTTGCACGAATTTTGTACACTTTTCGTTGGAAAATCTCCCGTGGATTCATTCATAACGTGAAACGATATGTTTCGCGCGTGGAAACTGAAAACGATCGAACGAAGTGAAACGTCGAGTCTAGTCTGATATAAGGTCGATTATTATCGAGTCGTATTCGTAGCACAACTCAATGTAACAGCACAACAACGTACATCTCCCGCACTTGCTTCCCTTAATTGATTACCACCGCGCGAAAACAACCCCTAAACCTTCCCAATCCAATCGGCCAATTTCCAATCGAACCTAAAACATTTCCGGCCGACTATCTTCCAGAGAATTTTCGATGCGTCCGGCAGAAAAGTGCGGCCCTGGCGCAGCCTCCCGTCGTGGACCGGTTCAAAAATACCACGGATGCCCGCGCTGCGGGCGACGGGGGCGGGTTGGCTCTCCACGAACCCGACCGACGGTGCGAGCAAGACGGAACAACGAACGGAGACAGCATCGCCTTGGCGAGAAGCGTGTGACGACGATGGAGGACCAAGAGTGAGACATAGAAAGGGGTCGGGGTGGCACGAGGGGGTATAAGGAGGGGGGTAAGGGGCCAGGGAAGGGGGGAGGTAGCCAGTGAAAAAGGACAAGCGGAGTTTGGGGATGCGAGGCACGAGGGAGAAGGACGAACACGCGAGGACCGTTCGAACGGCGAATCTTCGAAGCGAAATGTACGGCCAGACAGAGGGTGGGGGCAAATAAAAGGGAAAATAAAAGGATTCCAATAGAAAGAGCGAAAAAGACATAGAAGGGAGGACAGGAACGAAACTTTAAACGAGAGAGACGAAACATCAGCAGCGTCAGGAGAATGGTACAAGATAGGTGGAAGAAGAGACAGAGAAGAAGAGGTTGGATCGTTTGTAAGAGCAAGAGGGACAGGGTTAAAGGCTGAAGGGGGGAGAGGGTGAATCCGGAGGTAGCGGCAGAACGCGTCTTTATTATACGAACGGACCAAGGAACCCAGCGACCAGGCCTGCCTCTGATGATGTTGTACTCACGACTCGCACGTTCTCTCGTACCTACTCGTACTCGTTTAGCTTTCTCGCGTATATACGAGCGTGCCTCGTCCACGCTGAAGGACCTCCGCAGCCTTAAGGGGGAGGAAATCGGCGCGATCGTTAAACGGTCAATTATCACTGGCCCCTTCTTCCCTCTCTTCTATTCCTCTTTTATCCTTCCTCGACCGTGTTCCTCCTCTCTTTTTCGCTCGACCGAGCGGGGTCGTTCAATGTTCCTTGGCTTTGAAACTTTCCCCTCGTCCCTTCATCTTTTCCTTTTGCTCCTGTGCTCGACCCTTTATTACGCTCTTTATGATTTTCTTTCGCTTTGTGTCTGTGTATCGGCGGTGTTCAGAACGCTCTCGTTTTTTAGGCTACTTTCGTTTGTCATTACGTTTCTGTACTTTGGAAGATATCGACGATGGTTGGGGTTATGTATCGAAATGTTCCTGGCAGAGTCGGGCTTTGCCTTTGTCGAACATCGCGTGGAGCCTTTAACGAAGACTCGAACCGATTTGTGACGGCTCGTTTGCAAGGTTCGATCGATACTCAGTTTTACGACGATGCGATATTTCAACATCGTTGCGCATCAAGCAACCTGTTCCCATGTAACGACTTGTTAAATTTTGTTCTTTAGGTAATCGAATTCTCCAGCTTGTCCGTAACCAAATCTTAAGCAATCGAACATTTCCACAATCAGTTAACGTATAGGTTACACCGTTCTTAGTCCTTACAAATGTAAAGGTAATCAAAAACTTCAACCTAATTTTCACTTTCACAATCTTCCACTATCGAAACGTCAAACAAGTATTTCCACGTATCTACCAAAAACTAAAAAAAACAAACTCTGGAGGCACGAAGAATCCCGCCATTATCGAGCAGCAGCGCATTAACAAGCCAAACAAGAACCCAACTTGTCCCGTATCTCGAGCAGAGGACACCCAATAACCGATCCACCTCCGCATCCACTTTCGTCCGCCACACGGTCTCCCATTTTTCCAGCGGTACACCCATTCGAACTCCGCTCTTAGCATCGAAATCGCGTGGAAGCCCGTGACAGCGGCGGTAGGTGACCACGGCAGCTCGAGTCAAAGAAGGTACGACGTGGTAAAATGAAGAAGTTGTGTGGTGGCCGGCGCGAACTCGCCGGATCTGGATCCAGCGAGCCATTAGTCGGCCGATGGTCGGACCAATAAAAGTTCGCTGCTGCCGTCCACCGACCATAAAGTCGTAGGATTCCTTGTTATGCGGCCGTGTGAGCAAGCCACGTATGAAAAAGGACGATGAAAAAGGACGACCAAAAAAGAAAAAGAGAGAAAGTTGTGGAAATGGGAGGGGACAGGGAGAGGGGAATATAGGTGTATAGGAGCCTCTGAGGAAAGGCGTAGGTATGGCACAGGGAGAAAAGGGTAGAGCGTTAGGCGAATAAAGATAGAAGAGCGACGAGAGAGGAAGAAAACATGGAAGATAGAGCGCCAAGTAGCTTCCAGGTTTACCACGAGGGAAAGAAAAAAAGAAAAAGATTTTATATACTGATAAAGAGAGAGAGACAGGGGTAAGAGAAATCTCCGCGGGTCTGTTGGCCGTGGCAAAAAGGGAGAAAAAGGCGCTAAGAAGGCGCGGCTCTTATAAAATCGTGGCCAGCTCCTTTATTGGCATCGGGGCGGGAAATTATGTGTACGTTCCGCCGTGGAACCTGTTTCGGCCCGTTTCTCGCGTATAATTGGAACGTTCGGCCCAGCTTCAGGACACCACAACGTTGCATTCGTTTGCCGCAAATCGTTCGTTTCTTCCGCTGAATGCTCGTGCTCTCGACCTTTCCTCCTACTACTCTCTTTCACCTCGTCTTCCTCTCTCGAGCAAAGTCGCAGAGCAAAAAGCTCTCGTCTTTGCCGGGCCGTTTTCCATAGCGATCCTCTCTTGCCCCGAAACCGCGAACGTAACCGGAGAACGGGACCCGGAGCGTGCTTTTCGACGCAGAAATATTGCCGGCGATTTATATCCTCCGGAAGAAGAGGCGGTGGTGCCGTACTCGAAGCTTTCGCGCGACACCCAAGTACCTCGAGGGTCGGCACTGTAATTTCAAGCGATCCTTAATTTTAGTTCATATCTTGGGCTTACAGGTTGCATTTTTCGTTCGTTAGTTTCGTTATTTATATGTTAATACGGAGATTCGGTAATTAATTACCGCAAATAATGAGTTATCTCGGAGTAAAGGATCAGTGATTGTTTGACGCATCTTTCTCATTGTCATTTGATAGATTAAAAGCTGGTTCTGGTTATGCGACAAAAGGATGAATATACTAAGCAGACGTTTTCATATTTTAATAGAGGTTAAAAATCACATTCTCCATGCTCTCGATAGAAGAATTTCGAAAGGATCCATAGCTCTGCAATTTTCGAAAGTATCGATGCATCGGGGTACCGAGGCAGATTTCGCTTACGTCAGGCGAGTGCGAGCGAGTTCGGGACGAAACGACGTACGACCGAGGCCAGATATTTACGAGGGGAAAAATGTGCCGACGTGGTAGCGAAGACTCGCCGAAAATTAGCCCGGTGACAACGATTAATGATCTCCGCAGGCTCGCTCGCGCGATTTAAATCTCGTCCACGACTATATCCACGCGGCGTTCTGCCTCGCATCTGCCCGTCACTTTTTGCCGCTCTTTCACGACACCGTCACACAGGGTTATCCGAGTGCCATGAACCCGTGAACCCATTCGTGTCCTTGACGAACCGTGTTCTGACTCCGTATCACGAACCTTATCTTTGGAAAACTTAATTTTCACTCTGTTAGGTAAGTAGATTAGATTAGAAAGAACGGTCTATCTAAATGCTAATCGTATTTCAGATCAACAAGTAAAATTACACATTCTGCAGGACGTTGGTGGTGAAATACGTTTGCGAAACCTTATTACGTAATTGTCCAATAATTAATTCTGTTTGCTGAATTTTTAGAACGTGATTTTAAATTTATTTGGCAAAATATTTTATCTAACAGCGTAATAATTAACGCAAATTATTTATACCCCAATTTCTTTATTTAAACATATAACTCAAAGGATATAATATTCAATCTTGACATTTATTTCAAAACTATTAATATTCAAGATCGACTGTCAAATATTTTATCTATCCGCGTAATGATTCACGCCGATCATTTAAATTTAGATTACTTCGCGTAGAAAACTGTAATTGCAAGAAATACGCTATCCGATCTTAAATATTCATGGTCTGGCGAAATTCATCTAAAACATCGTCTAAAATTAATCGTTTAGCAGGAAGCGCTCGCTTAAACTTTCAGATCGAAACGCGCCAGTAAATGAATCAACCACCTTGTATATGAATTGGCCGGTCCCCATCACGGGCAAGGCACTATGTCTCTATTAAACGTACGATCCAGCTTGGAATTCCTCTGTTTTGCATACGCCAATGAATTTTTTCCACTCTCCGTAAAGAACGATCACTGG
Source organism: Bombus haemorrhoidalis (assembly GCA_014825975.1). Lineage (NCBI taxonomy): Eukaryota > Metazoa > Arthropoda > Insecta > Hymenoptera > Apidae > Bombus > Bombus haemorrhoidalis. The sequence continues at coordinate 5,255,377 of CM026164.1, read as the reverse complement.
TGGGGAAGCCGGAGCCACGACGTTCCATAAACAATAAATTAAGCATTTATTGCGCGCGCGCTCAATTCCCGGAATACAAATGAATGATAATCGCGAGCGGTGCGAGGAGACTCTCGTCGTTCTACACGAAAGATAATAATAAAAGAGGAGAATAATAAGAAAAAAGCGAAGAACAAAATATACGAAAGAAACAAAAAGGAGAAATGGAAGAAGAAAAAGAAAAGAGAGAGAGAGAGAGAGAGAGAGAGAAGCAACGGGGGGGCAAGAAGATGCCTCCTATCCACGGACATTTCATTACCAGCTGTCTCGCTCGCTCGTGCAACCTGGCCTAACGAAACCTCGATATAATCGCCAGCCTACCGAATTAATGAAAGCAAAATTAAAGGGCCAGTCGCTTCTCATTAATCTCCGCCGTGCGCGTAAGAAGCAAATGACGGGTGTCCAGGCCACGAAAAGATGATGGACGCGAGTTTTCGGGACACCCCGTAGAGAGCTCTCGGTCGGTGCACGCTCATCGGGTCCTCTCTGCCTTAAGTGATGGCGGCCATAATGTTTTATGCAACGGAGTAGGCGGATGGGAACTCGAACCCACCGCGGCCTGTCAACGCGCGATCATAATTATTTGGCGGTCCGTTCGACGTGGATTCTCTCCGATACAACCATGCGTGGAAGAGCGTGTATATGTATATAACAGAGATTGGATGAAAATGAGGCTGTAGGCTGCGAAGCGACGCACGTGGTTTTTGTGGCGACTGATAATGATAGATGAAGATATCGATCTTCTGGTTTCGCTTCGCTGGCGATTGCGGACGGCGCGGCGCGGCGCGACGCCGGGATTGTTAGCGGTCAGATGGCAATTTAAATGGTTCGCTGCGTCGATAGAAAAATGTTGATCTTCGACAGTTTTAGATTCGCGAGATTCGAACTTTCCGAGTCTAGAGATTTGGAGGGTTTGAGCTTTCGAAATTTTACCATTAGGCAAATTTAATCCTTCGAAGATCGGAACTTCCGAAATTTTGCCATTTGCGAAATTTGAACCTTCGAAAATTGAAGATGTCGAAGGCCCCAGCTTTCGAAATATTCGCAACCATCGAAAATATATGATTTCGACGAATGAAACTTCCGAAACTTTAACATTTTGAATTCCATCTATTGAGTATATGAAGATAAAACCTTCCAAACATTCGACGACATAATCGCAGCATCCCTAACCACTTTATCCCTCGTCAAACCTTCGCAAATCCTATTTGCCACAAATCTCCCATTAAACCTCTCCCAAAAACGAATTTTCTAGCGCTTGCTCTCAGCATCCCCTGCCAATTCTAATTCTCAGCAAAGGGTGCACAAGGTAGAACCCACTTGCCAAAGCTAATCGAGCGGCTTTATCCGAACTCGAAGATGCAGATAGAGGGACATCGGTCGCATGCAAATGGCACGCACACACGGTCCCACGCGAAGCTACGTCTTCTCCGTTGCGTTTCTTTTCCTGGAACAACCTGCTGCACGGAATTCTCTGCTGCGATAAGTCAACCAGCCCCCATAGACGGATGCGGCTTCAATTAACGCGGCCCATTAAGGTCGATTTACATCAGCGGCGGCCGCGCGAAAAGAATGTCTCGCCATTCAGTTTAATGGACCTGTTTGCACCTACCCCTTCGTACGGCCCTGCCACGCTAACGAGCCACCAAGTTGCGTTCTGCTAACGTCGCGCCTATATCCGCATTGTATCGATTATCAACTGGATTACGTAACTTTTTTTTCTTTCTCTACTTGCCACGCAGCGCACCTTATGGATCGTTTAATTAACCGTGAAACATCATCGATTTTGTTTTATATGTCGCTTAGAGATCACGAGCAACTAGCGAAGCGGATGCTTTTCTTGCTAGATGTTTCTTATTGCTGGTGTATGAGACGATACGAGTCACGCATATATTCATTATCACCTTGGATTAATGAGATTGGGCGTGGGAATCGTAGTGGCCGATAATTGTTCATTAGTAGAACGTTTGAACTAAGATGTACAATGTTAAGAAGACGTCTCCAAGCTACTGACAGGTAATTTGTTCGTCATTGAACAATTTTAGGAAGAATATCTTAATAAAAGAAATGTAAAGTCAAAAAAGCAAGATTGATGCTGTTCGCGACAAGAGAGTCGAAATTAAGTTTAAGAAATTAAGAAATTAAGCCCTAATATTATATTTTCCGCTACATAACAAATTGTATACTGATATGAGCAATAGACTCAACGCATTAGCATATCAAGGTTCCTCTTCCACGAGAACTCAAATTCGGTGAAAAACATAAAAAAGTATAGATCAGACCATATTCCGTTGGAAAAGGTTTCGATAAAAGTGAAATTAATATCGATCGCTTTTCAGAAGCGAGATGATGAAGAGACAACGATGCAAAGTACGGATCGATCGTTACGGAAGCTAAATTAGGGTATTGCGTATCACAGAAGAAATTTCCTCGGAAGCTGAACGTCACACAACACGCAAGAGAATAGGTGATATGGAAACTGCCCGTTGATGAAGTTAATACAATAAGTACTCGTAAAAGGGAACAACAAGGCGTTGATTACAGTAGCTATGCTCGTCCCGGCTATTGTAAATTAGACGCCTTAATCGTATTCATTTCCTCGTACAATGATGAACAAGCGTAATGTATCACGTTGCGAACGAAATTATTTCTATTAAGCTGATCTCGATAGTCGCGTCGGCCAAGATTTATCGATTCGACGTGCGCGGGTTGTTTCAATTACCAACAAGTCTCGTTTAACCACACGTTGCTTGCTTTTCTAATTGCGAATTGGTTAAAATGGTAATTACGTAAAATGTCGGTGAAAAATTTCAGATATTTTTCTTCTAATTTTATTTTTACTAGCGTTCGACCTAATCTTCATAGACCCACGTTATGTAAAGTTTAGAAATATTCGTGTTATTAATTATTATTGAATTTATTGAAACGAATTGTAATACGAAATAAACAAATAGATATTAATTAAGACAATCAAAGATATCTGTTCAATTTTCTATCTCGTTGTTACTTATCTACATATTCCCATTCTTAAGTTTAGCAATTATCTTTAATTAAATTCAATAGCAAATACGAACTTTGTTACTGATGAGCAAAATCGAATACAAATTGAATCATCTCGATCGATCGTCGTCATTTCGTATTAATCAAAGATGCTTTCTTTTCGATTCCTAAACACGTCATCATTCGTCTTGTGACATTTTCTCCCACAGTAATATCATAATACGAGATTCAATAACAATAATATATTTATCAAATTTCTGAATACCAATACGTTCGTTTTCAATTTCACTAACCCCAACATTTCTATTAATAAACAAAACGAAATACTAATTAAATCGTCTCCATTGGCCATTTCAAAGGGGAGTGAAAGACGCCTTCTATGCGGCGTTCAAGCCACGCCATCATTTACCCGCGTCTATTTCATCCTACACCGTTTTCTCCCATTAATTCTCCTATAATAACCAAACGAACGAGGCACAGGCAACCGGGAGAAAGGGATCGTTCTGTCAGTGTCAAACCGCTCGGCGCGTTTCGCTAATCGCGGAAACACATCTCTCCACAGAGAGCCGATCGAGCTCGCCAGGATATCGAGCGCGAAAATATCAGGCTCAGCTCCACGCTGGCTTCCAATTAGAATAATGGAGGATTAGGGGAAGAGGGACGACGCGTGTTTCTCTCTCTTGGTCGCTCTCTGCTCGGCGACGAGACGCCGCGGAATTACGTCGGGCTATTTAAATTTATTAATTGAGCGATATCAATGAACTCGTGCGCTAACAGTGCCCTCATTGAATTCGCCCCGGCTAAGCCGCCTTCGTGGTAACTCCAGCCGCCTTCTCCGCGTTTCTTGCAGCAACCATTTTTCGCGACACGCTTCTTCTCCCGTTTGCCTTCGTTTTCCCGTTTCTTCTTCGTTTTGTTGATTGCTCAAGTTATTGCCTGACACTGGTATTTTATATTTTCCACTTTGACAAATTGATAGTTGAATGCTCGGGAATTAAGAATACTTTCGACTTAATTACTTCGTGCACATGATGTCAAGTTGCCGTAACTATCATCCAAATATCCGTGAAAGGCATTTTTGTATTGTACGCTGGATGAAATATCAAGCGATTATTACGTAGATGTATGTACAAACATCATTGCGTGTGTTTTGAATTTTCTATTATACAATCTATGTGTAAAAGTGGCAAAGTGCGAAACGGATAATCAATCTCTTCAAACGCTTTCGCGATAAATATATAATAACATTTATATATAGCAACGGCACCTAAGTTTTTGCGAATTCATAAAAAATCCACATTCGATTTTTCAAGACACGATTCTTTCACGACAGTCGTCGTTCAGGCTTCTAATGTTTCTTATACCTGTCTTTGCAAAATTAGTAGATAAGAATCGATTCCGGCTGTCTCTGGTAATAACATCTTTGCAGTAAAGTCTTCTACTACATGCCATTGATTTATCGCGATCTGTAACGATCCTTTGCTAATTATTGAACTTTCAATAATCGTTGTGAAGTTTCGCCTGCACATTGCGATATTCTCCAATTTCTACAAATACTTCGCGATATTTTCCACGAGTAAAGAAATTCAAGTAAAATGAAATGTTCCTATGCCACTTTTCGTAACTGGTAGTAACAACCACACTATTAAGTTTTCCGCGTCTTTAAATATTTATGAAATATTTTTTTTTCATATGGGAGCACAAATAGGATTGGCGAACGTATGAGAACGTTCCAGTCCCGTCGAAACGGCTTTCGCTTTGATTCATGGGGCGGAATGCGTCGTGCACGGGTACCAGTTGTCGAGGCGACTTGATTATTGCTGGACCAATCATTTTAATGGCTAATGTCGAGGGCGACCGATAACCCCGCACGATAAAAGGACCGTTTCTTCCTCTGCGTCGATCGGTTGAACGCAACGTGATGACAGCACCATTGTCGCGGCACAATATCGACTTTTGCCACGATCGACACGCTCCACCCGTCACTTTTTTGGTTCCACTGAAATCCGTCATCTCGAACTTGTTCGAAGAAACTCACGTAACCATTGATACCAAGTGCTATTTGTATACTCGTAGAAGGAAACGACGAATAGAAATACAAAAATTTTTAGGTACAAGGAATTTTAATCTTTTCATAAGAAGAGTGGAGAAGAAAGAGAAATGAAAGAATTTAAAGAAAAGTGTATATATAAATATATATTTTGTATTGAATTTTAATAGGATTAGATCTCATTTTTACGCATACTTGGCAACATGTGAATGAATTTTCTGCTACATTTGTCAAAGAAGTGGATAAACTTTTACAAACGTGATAAGAGTGGAAATCTAACGTTAACAAATTCCAAACCTTCGATAGAAGACAAATGCAGCGAACTTTCCATTTGCGCAAGACGAGTTAGAAGTTAGAACAGAGAAACGATAAATCGATTTGCATAAAGTACCACGCTAATTACTCTTTGAAGTATAAATCACGAGTAGTTTGACATCGAGAGTTTCTCAAATACGTATAAGAGACAAAAGACGTGAAAAAAAGGAATCGTGGAAACGTTACAAACACGGGAAGAAAAGAGGTGGCAAATTGAGTCAAACAAATATGAAACGAGTTCGAACGATAACCAAAGGGAAGAAGACTCGACGAAAGCTTGGACGTTTTACCCGTGGCCGGTTTCTTATTGAAATCGAAGACAAGAAGAGGTTTTAACCCTTTCTTCGGTCGGACGTGTTCGCGACAAAAGATCGTAAAAGAGGTCCGGAGGCCGCGAGAGCTTTTGACAAATGGACAGTCGGTAGCGCGAAGAAGCAACGCGTAGAAAAATAAATCAGGGGGCGCACAGTGAAAAAATATCAGAGTGTTTTCGGGCCGTGAAACGCCGACGAGCGTGCCCGCTTAATCCTGATTAATGCCCTTGGAAACTCGCGCTAATGCTAATGCCAACCGGCCCGTGTGTCCGCGTTCCCCTTTCTTCATCCCTTCAACCTTTCTTCCTCTTCCTTCTTTTTTTCTTCTTCTTCTTCTCGTCTCTTCCAGCATTTCTCACGATGGAACGATTTGCAATATAACATTTTATCGAAGGGTTCGTCGACCAACTCTTTTCCAAGTAGTTTCCATGCTTCCGTATTTGTACAGAATGGCTGGTTATTCGTGGCGAAAATGGGGCGCGGAAAGTAGAGGAAGATCACAGCAATCGTCGTGTCGTACGAAACTTTCTTTTCGAGTATGAATAACTCTAGCATGAAAACTTTCTTTCTTAACTTTCGTTTAAATTCCATCGAACACGCGTGTATCTCCGTCTCTGTATTTGTTTAGTACGCTACATACATTTTGTATTTGAAAATTACATTTCAAAAAGACGAAAATTCGTACGACAAGAATTTCTTTTACTCTCCCGATTTATCACGAAGCTTGCTCCTTGTTTGCATTGCGAATCACTTGCACGAATTTTGATGGAAACTTAGTTCTTTACGAACGTAATTGCTATCCGCGCATCTGTGCGTTTCTAAATTACGTATAAACGTGCGTAAAAATCCGCAGTCTAGTCATTAGAAAGTCAAAGTCGTCAAGTGGAATAGCATTACCGCTCCGAAATTGCAACAGTCCAGCCATAACCACGACATTAAACCCCGCGATTAACAAGAATTAAACTACAACGGTTAAACAACGAAACTAAGGTAAGCAAATGAGTCGATTTCTATAACGTTGGCCAATGTGAGAGCCGCTTAAGGATCGTGACCGGCGATTGAGTTGTATCCAACGTTTGTTAAGACTGCTAGAGAGAAGAAGATAGAGGAGGATGAGGGAACAGGATGGCTAAGAAGAAGAGAGAGCGAGAAACACGATCGAGACACACGAGACGATGCATCATCTCCGGTCCGCGATGAATCGGACGAGGACGAGCGTGCGGGCCCTTCGTTGGACGAGAACCGACGCATAAATTCACGTGCACGTCCCCAACACGTTCGAGAGAGAGATACGGGCGGATAGGAACGAGCGAGAGAGCATCGGGGCCTCACGTGTGCGAACATGCGAGACAAAGAAGCGCTCGTGCAGTAAACTCGCACGATCTTCGTGGCGCAATCCGCCTTTGGCTGTGCGCGCTCTCTCGTGTTTCGTGCGGCTCGCACCCACACCGAAACAATCCACTTGTACGAGTGCACGTGCGTGCGAAAATGGCGTGGTTACGTAGTTTGTAAAGATGAATGGGGGACGTCGTCTTTGTCAAAATTAAATTTCTGCAGAATCTGTTTGGCGAAAGATGGGAAGATATTGCAGAAAGTTTCGCTAAATGACGAAAGCTGCAAGATTTCGCAGTAAGAGTTTGAAGCAGAGATTGAGGAAGAGATGGATGAAGATTGGTATTGAAGAGAACATTGTTGAGCATTTTTAAAGACATGGCACTTCTTCAGCAATTATTTTCAGCATGATTCTATGATTTATTAGTAAAAAGATTGACGATAGATGGGGAAGAATTAAATTATTTGGAAGTATTTCATTATCCATTAGTTCATTTACGATCAATAATTCAATCGCAATTATTTCGATCACACAGTGATCGCATAATGGGTCGAATTTAGCGATTTTCTCACACAGTAATTAAAGCATTTTCAAGAATATCGCTCCGATCTCGAACATTGATAAAGTTATTTTATAGGACTATAGAGGAGTTTTCCCATGAAAAAGAGGTTTAACGATCGCCGCCATAAAAGTCCTATCGTAGAAGATGAGAATCGAAAGTATTTAAATTCAGGTGATTTCCTGTTTCCAATGATTACAGTCATATTCCTCGTGAACCAGATTGCCTTTACCTGCGCGTATGTTCATGCTAGGGGCTACTCGCTCTCTACTAACATACACGTAACTGCATGTGTTCTCTATGTACGTGGGTGAACGCGTGAGTAAAGATTACGACAGACGATTAAGGACATTCGCGAACTTTCTCGATTTCCTTCTCGAGGAGGCGACAAAAAATACGTTTTCTCTGCAACGTTGATTTCAGACAAAAATGTCGACGATCTCGTTCGTGAAAGACACAAAGACTTTAGAAGACTCTTTTACATATCAAGAGTTCCCCGCTATTAGAATATCCTACATCCGTTCAAGATTTTTATTCCATAAGAGCAACACTTTGACCTTTTTTGTTCCAAGACTTTTCAAGATCTTTATTTGACAAGAGTATATACTTTAACCTTTTCAGCCTCGAACTACTTATACCGTGGAAACATATTGTAGACTGATTATTAATAGCATGAATCGACCCTGACTTCTTTCATCGTATAATATCTAACATGTATTATTTACATAACGTTACACGTACGCGTAGATCGAAATAAACAATCAAAAGTACTTTTGCAGAGGAATCGTTGATTGTAAACTATCCACTGAAATATCATCCGCTCCAAAAATCTCTGGATTTCAGCAAAATCTTCCGTCTCATCGATTCTTTGTCAACAGCGACTCACTACTCGAAGGGACTTCAAACGAGCGTATACATAAGCGTGCAATCGCGAGGGAATCGTCAAGTCTCCCTAGGAAAGATCGACGAATAGTTAGAGGCGCTCTGCTCTCGACGATGACGTTGTTGTTGGTGGTACCGGTTTTTCCGAGGACTTCGCGTTCCAAGATCGTACGAAACAGTTCTGGTCAGTCTATCTTCTCTCGTGCACTTTCTAGGTGTTCCTTTCCACCAGGAGGGGAATATAACCGAGGATAAACGACGATCGTTTCAACGTTCAGGGCTGGCTGAGTAAACCTAGGCACAACCCTCCGGGTCGGATAAGATCGCGGCGCGGCCTCGAGTGGACGGCGGAGTTAAAGGATAATTTAGTAATTACGGCCAGATGCTTGGCCCGCGGCTAACCTCCACCACTCCCACGAACGTAATCGCGCGCCCTCAGCGTCTACTCGCTCGATGTACAAGCGCGAACTTCACGACAGCGTAATCCAACAGGATCCAGATCTTATGGCATTTGTTACACACGTTACTCCGAATCTCGTAGGCTGGTTCGTAAATAAGAGTGATATTGCATGTATGTGGCTGGTTCGATATTTTACAATGGAAATAGAAACGTTTCATAGTTCTCGGACCGTGTACATAAATTTCAGCGGAATCCCGACAGTTGTTGCGGTGTGAAATTGCTGTTCGCTTTTAAATTTCGTAAAAATCTTCGTTAAATTGATCGTGTTATCCGAGATAGATAAGATTCATAGGGCAACGCTTCTAATTCATGCGTCAGCTGACAGAAAATGTACTGTTAATAAATAGGATAAGAGACAAATCAGGTAGCGGTGGTTACGAGAAAAGCAAACTAAACGAAAAGAGAAATTATACGAGTAGATTTCAGGAAATACAAGCAGATATAAAACTCTATTTAAAAGCCTCTATATTTCTTGAGATGCGTGGATGAAATTCTCGCAACTACCTTCTTGTCTTAAAAGTGATCGCTCGCCGATTTCAAAATACCGTCGATTTATAAACTCTTCAGGGATAATCGTTCGATAGCAACCGAGAAAATTCCTCGCACCGATCTAATAGACCCAAATCGATCTATGAAGCCTATAAACATTAAAAATTGGTAAAATCAACAAGAAAGATCACCAGACAACTTCAACATATCCTTAAACCGCGCAAGCAATACGAGCCACGAGACTCGGAGCGATAACTCTGAAAAGCCTTTGGTCAAACCAAGAACAACACGGTGGAAACAGAAAGAGCGCAGTTGAAATCTTTGTTCGATCCGGTTGCAGAGTTCGCGGGCCAGAGCGGATCGGCGCCAGAATAAAGAGACTCCGCGGCAGATGAGGACGAGGAAGGAGGTGGAGGAGGTTGGAGGAGCTACGAAGATGAAGTTTGCAAGGGAGTAGCACGACCGAGTCGCTGGTACCATGCATCATCGATCCGGACAGCTTCGCAGCCCTCTCCTCGGACCTCTTCGCCGCCGTGTTCCGCTCCGTTTCGTTCTTCCTCGAGACTCCTCCGGTTGGCCTCTTGCCTCCACCGGAGATCGTCCTGCCTGCCTGCCTACCTACCTACCTACCTACCGACTCTCGGTCTAACCACCTTCCAACCACCTCCTCGCGAGTCTGGCAAAAAAAGCCCTGGATGCTTGGCCCTGCGAGGGGTCGAGATCGATCGATCGATTGCGAGCTAACCCGGGAGATGGTTGGTGGCGATCCAGCCACGATCCCGGATAGCGCTCTCTGGTTGGCTCGCGCTAGCTTCTGCACATCTTTCGGGAAATCTCACTCGAATTAATTTCTCCATCGGCAAAATTGTATCATTTTTAGAATGTATATAAATTGCAGTAGATAATTGGATTTACCGCACATGGTCAGACAATCTTTGTGTAGAATAAATTTCTATTTGCGATTATATTCCTCTCTTTTTTTCTCTTTTTTCTCTTTCGTAGAATGGAGAATTTTTGCATTTTTACTTTGGTTACAATCATGTTTTTCATCGAAACATGAAAATGATCCCAGCTCAATAAACATAACTCTTGATCCTATTGATGATGATGTTGTTTTTACAAACAATAGGAAGCACGGTAACGATCAGTTAGATTTAATGGCTCGATACTTAAATGCTTGGATCTTAAATTCATTTTCTATGCTGTAGACAAGCCGAATAACGAAGCATTCGATTCCAGTCGAAATTGATAATTGAAACGGAGATTGAAGTATCTCCCGATACCATTGGTTTTCCTTCGCCTTATATTACAAATAATCTAGGAGATATAATTTTAGTATAGAGTATAAATATTTTCTTCCGAGCCGAATCAAAGAAGTTGAACCTGCCTATATTCAGCCATTAATTATCCTTCCCCATCCTATTCTTTTATCGCCACTTCTTTAATTCTCGATTTGCTCGTTCTTTTTACTTTACCGCGAGTGTGGCATCCATCTTGGGGAACGATGAAGACATACCGATCACAGCTGCCCGCTGAGAGCACGCATTAGGTGCCAGGATGCATCCTCGTCGCGCAGCCTTCTCATAGATAGCGTTCTCCCGACAAAATGTATGTAAATGCGCTTGCGTCCTGGAGCGATGTTGCGCGATTACCGTCGTTATCGCGTGGAAACGACGCTGAATCGCGATGGAAGATGCTACACTTGCTCTCCACGAACATCTCACCGCTCATCAACGAACGAACAACTTGGAAAAAGGAGAACGTAGAAGTCGGGTCTAATTTCTATGTAATCTTGATAGTCGTATTGGTTTCGCGGACCTTGGCGGATGAACGATGAAAATGAAGGATCGTCGCGAGTAGATAGGTGTTTCTTACGATCTCGATTTTCTTTTAACAGAGATACTAATTGCCAACTGGAATAAACATTCGAAGATTATAACCGCTGCGCGTTTCATATTGAGGAAGAAACGATGTCCCGAGGCTCGGATATAAACGGCTTTTTACTTACTACTTTTTAGTATTCCTTTTTTTACTTTTTGTATTCCTCGCCTCGATATATCAGGAAATTTTATATAACGTTGAAATAATTCACTACTTTCTCTGAAATTTCATTGTTTTTAGTAAAAAGAGAAATACCTTTAAATTTAACGAATTCCAATGAAACATTCAATCTTCAAAAAATAAACGGCACAATGCATCGTTTACTTATTGTTCAAATAATCATCGTTCCTGCAAATCTTCTTGGAATCTTTGGGGGCTTAACAATCGGTAAATGTAACAAAGAAAAATCCAGTGACACGTTATTCAACTAATATGAGAACTTTGAAACTCGAGTGTCTTTAAAACAAATATTTCTAAATCTAAACATTTTCTAGGAAAGTAAAAAGCATCTGTTCCAATCTGACATAATGTTCAAATAATTATCATTTTGAAATATTTCCGATACAGAATATTTCCTACATTTAAATTTAATAAGTACTAAAGAAACTTCCAAACTTTGAGACGAAAAAATCTCTAAACCATTGCTCAGCCACTATTCCAGTAATTACTGTTTCTAAAATCTAAACACCTTCGACATAGAATACCTTTAGAAACGTAACAAATTCCAAAGAAACCTCGAACCTTCGAAAAAAAAAAAAGAAAAGAAAAAGAAAATAAAATGGAACAAAGCCCGCAAATTTCTCCTCGTCTTCGTTTAATATTGAAATGCACCAATGCACGATCCAATGCACGACAATTTCCATGCATCCTCCACTCCACGATCTTCAGGAAGCAGTCAAATCTCGGAACAAGATGTCCACGAGCTGTTACGGGATCGCACGCGAAAGAAGAGGAACCTCGAGTTCGGATAGACCGGTCTTTTCGTGGAACGTTTACGATCGCGCGGAAATTACCGACGCGCCGTACGGGACGAGATTTTTTCGCAAGAAAGTTTACATCTCGCCACTTTTACGATCCATAAACGCTTTCGGTACCGGCGGCATCGTTCGTTAATTTACAACGAGGAAGCGGGCGACGTCGACGCGTTCAACATCACGGCGCGTCGTCGATACAAAATTTACGATCATCGAGCAACCGATCATCCGGTTGCTCCATAACATTCAACGACTATCGGAAGCCACGATTTTCTTATGTAATCGTTGCCCCATCGATTCGATTCGGGAATCGTTCCAACCGTATTACCAATCCACGAAACGTGATCGAATTATCGACCAATCCGACCGCGGTTCCCTCGCGAGGAGCCTCGACACGCCGCGTCGGCGATAAATATTGCCTTTGAATCGAAAATGGATGCCGCCCCGAATGTTGTAATGTAGTTGCAATCGGCGGAACGTTTTCGAGGGATTTGATTGTCGTATCTTGATTGCCTCGCTACCGGTTGAGTCAGACAATTTATTCATGAAGAATTGAATGTGGAAATTTATCGGGGAAATGTAATTTTGAATCATTAGACAGAAGTATTAGATCCGTGAAGGATGCGATAGTATTTTTAGAGAAATGATCTTTATAGCTACCTTTCTAGCTATTGCTCGTAGCAACAAATTTATGAACCAATTCCAACATTTTCAAATGTTAAGTCCTCGTAATTGTTGAAATTCGTAAGAAAATTTATAGAAATAACAAAGGATTGCCGTACACGACACGATATTTCTTACGAATTATTAAACGTAAAATTAGTAATTTGTTTTCGAAAAACGAAAAAAAAAAGGAATTTTATAAGAAAATAATATCTTCCAAACGAAGAACTGATCCCATAGTTCTTCGTCAATGCGAGAAGACGCGGCTGAAAACAAAATCAGCCTTCATTAGCAACTTTAATATCGACTAAGACCATTTTTTTTTCTCTCGTACCTCGCATGGTTGACCCGCTTCAAAGAAACCATCACGTTAATTTATCACCAATTAATGGGCGATCACATTAAGAAGTCTGAATCTTGATACTTGAAATTATTCTTCTTTCCGCGAACACTGTAATTCTCCCGGCTTATACCGGAATACGGGAATACCGATAAGCAGATCGGCGGTTTCAGAGATTCGCTGTGTTTCTCATCAGGCCGGGCGCTTCGAAGAGCCGAAATTAACCGGGATTCGCTCGGAAATATTCCAGTTCGGCCCGCTAATTATCAGAACGTCCCGTCCACCGAACGTCCCGACACCAGTCCAAGGAATTCTATCATCATTGGCGCGATACCGACCGGCCAATTTGTATCGTTCCGATGAAAAATGCGAATTACGCGACAGACTCGTAAATCAAGATCATTGTACGATATTAGCGTACATATGCTGTATCGTGTCTTCGTTTGGGCAACTTTTTGTAAGATTAATTTTTTAGACGAATATTTTTTATGTTTTTCAAATTCTAATTATACATCATTTTTACGAAGCACTAAATATTCAATCAAAATAGGCTATTTCTGCATACACCTTTTCAAAGATGAACTGGATTCGAAGTTTGTAAGAATTATCAGTGATAGAATCCAAAAGGATTGTCGGAACGAAGTTATTATTGCTTCTTTCAAATAATTTATAGATTTAAAAAATTCCAATCAGGTAAATCCACGTTCTCGGTAATTCTCCTTGCGTTTTTCCAGATTTAAGCTCGCATAGAAGATCGCACGAATATTCTGATTCACGACGACGATAATGAAATTTTGATATCTTTATACAGTTTGTGAATATTGGATGTACGAAATTTACACAAAATTCTATCTTCTTGAACGTAGCTGATAATTACTTAGAGAACAAAATTTGGCCAGTCAAACTCCTACTTTGGAGAAACGATATTTCATATGCACCAATCTGATGATTAAATTTTATCTCAGCTAAGAGCGATATGTTCACGAGTTCTCCATGGCATATGCTAAAAATTGGAGCATTTTGCAATGCATTTTAACTTGAGGAAATTTCACTCTCTTTTATATTTTTAAAATTATAGTCAGAGTTCCAACTCGAGGGTATTGGATAGGTAAATGGAAATTTGGACGATTCCGATCGGTGTAATTCTCCTGGGATGGACAGAGTGCGTGGGCCGAGATAACAAAGTGATCGTCCGCACCCACACCCACACGCACACCATATACTACAGATATTCGTATATGCCAGTTAATGTGGGTGCACGGTGCAAGATGAACGCGTGCAAGCAGGTACGCAATAATTCTACAGTGCACGTGCACGTGCTCGCGTGATTCACCATGACGTCTCTGTTTTCGACACGCCACGGGCCATCGACATGCCGGCTACGTCACTGTGAATGTTTCGATTAAAAGATCATCGAGAATCTTTAAATCAAGAGAAGTCAAAGGTTTTGACACTGTGTCTTTTGCAATGTACCAAAGCACCCGAAAGAAACATATTATAGAAAAAGAAGATTTTCATAATCTAACAGTCGAGCATAGAAACGATAGCGAGGTTTCTAGGTTACTCTCTAGTTATTTATAGTATAAATTAATACCTTTTAGTATAGAAATTTTGTGCAAATTTTACACCTAATTTTTCACCTTCTTTTACACCTAATCTTGTTTTCTCTACTGAATTGTTCGTAAAAGTCAAAATTTTTAAATAAAATAAGAATTGCACATATAGCCAAATACCGTTTTACATAAAATTTAGCGAGTATTTTCCCTTTTCCCAAATTTGGATACATATCTTTTTATGCTACTCAGTATAGGTAGATAAATTTAAAATATCTCGAAAAAATCACACACTGCTACTCTCAAAAAGAAATCCACGTCCAATCAAAAATTGTTTTCCGATGACTCGGACATTATTTCGAGTGAACCGAAACCCTTTCACGGTTCGAGAAGAATTTCGAGCGGCGAACATGGTTCCAGGAAATAAGAGCGACACGACGCTACCGTTCTCAGATCACGATTTCCCTCGATGCAGATCGCATAGATTCCGAAGCCGAGCCTAGAAGCGACTAGAGCCCACTCGAGAGCAGAGATTGAGTTACCAAGATAATCAGA
Organism: Bombus haemorrhoidalis; assembly: GCA_014825975.1. Classification (NCBI taxonomy): domain Eukaryota; kingdom Metazoa; phylum Arthropoda; class Insecta; order Hymenoptera; family Apidae; genus Bombus; species Bombus haemorrhoidalis. Next base: position 5,239,970 of record CM026164.1, on the reverse strand, counting down.
TGCACGCCCATCCGCACGCGGCCACGCATCTCGATATCTGTTAGGCCCAGTTCACAACGCAGGCTTTCGACTTCTTGTTCCTCCTAAGATACCCTTCCTCGATGACCTGAGATTCCAACCGCTCTCGAGGAAGTTACCAGACTACGAGTCCCATTCCGCTACCTTTCCAACGTGTATATCGATCGACCATTGTCAGCTGATCTGATTAAAGGTAAATTATGGTCGTAATGACATTTTGAGCGGTCGCTTGGAATTTTGGTAGGTACTTTGTTTCGAGTTGTTTTATCATAGAAGTCAAGTCAAAAGCGTTTTTGATCTGACGTCTTTGACGCTTATTTTAGGGAGAAGAAAGACCTTGAAATCCTAACTGGAAGCATTAAATTTCTCGACCAAACCAGACGTGTAGAATGTATCTACGATAATGGTGATATGTATCTTTTATGTACACCGTACAATGTACGAAATTGGAGGAACACAAAAGCTAACAAGTTACAATTTGATGATAATGATTTGCCATCTTTCGAATACTATTAAAAAGGCAATAAAACGTAATCTTTAAGATACTACTACCAAATTCTCTATTCATCTTAGAAGCTGACCGACATATTGATTCTAACCTATAAACTTAATTGGAGCAAAGAACTACAATCCTCCAAATCAACGATCAAGTCAACTTATCGAAGAGATAAGACGATCAACCTCGTGACCTAAGAAATTAAGATGTATCGTAAAGTAGCAGCAAATGAAAATTCGTCTTTTTTTTTTTTTTTTTTTTGTTAGACGACGAAAGGTAACGCAAAGGGACGAAGAAAGAGAGGCACAATGGCGGCTGGTCAAGGTTTCTCCCGTACAAATACATTTTTTTCCAGAGCGAAAGCGAGCGTTCGCGCAACAAGTGCCCGTGAAAAGAGACCTCGGCCTCTGGCGGAACCGAGGATCTATAGATCCGAACGGGCCACAGAGGCAGATGGAGCAACCAACACAAAGCGATAAATCAACGTAATAAGGCGGCCCCTGGGAGAAACACCGAGTCCATAAAGATGTTGGTTTAGGACGCGGATTTTCGAGGCGTTCCCCCGCGGCATTGAATCTCTCACTCCCCATAGAAAATCACCGATCGCCTCTGCTTCACGACCCAGGGGCGCGGCTTTCGTGGAATCACCAGTCAATCGACCGATTCCTTGTTTCTTCCACGTTCTGTTACACATTTCTTATACGGTTCTGCGAATCGCAACATCTTCGCTACAGAGTACTACGCTTTGTTGCATCTTTACTGTAAAGCATTGTGCTTTATTATATTTTTGATACAATGCTCTGTACTTTTCGTTACGATTTCCTAAAAAATCGGCGTTTAAAACCCTTCCTCGTGTTTCTCGTTAGGTCTCTATCTTGAAGTTTTGAAGTTGGATCAAGCTAACACCGTTCGATACAGAGATATTCATTGCCTAATTAGTTCTTAAATCACAATATACCTATAATATAGTAGTCCTCCCGATAATGATTCGATTTAGCGTCCTATTAAACATTCTATTGTGAACGATAAGGCGACTCGATGTAATATACGGTATTACCAAATAAAACAGACCAAAGATATTACGAACTATAGCGTACTATTAGATTACACATAACTTGCAGTACAAGTTCTGCATGTCGTTACACTTTACAATACAATAAGCGATACAAGTCAACGATATATTAAATAGCTCGATATCGAATGAACTCAACACGACGCTAGGTCCATACTCTAATTTCTAAAATACAATTCGTTTATTCAAATCGGCCACAAATACGATACTTGTGTTATAAACGTATTCACGTAAACACCAACGCTACGTTATTGTCATTTTATCGCATAAAAGCTATACCAATATCAGGATGCATATTTGATATTTCAATCGAATAACTGTATTAATTAAATTCCTGTATTCCTAAAATGAAATGTTTATTCTAATAAAGTTTCTGAGGAATGTTTCTAGCAGGTTCGATTCACCGTCGAACAAGGGATTCGATTCGGCTGCCTGGAACCTTTCATTCTGTTCTCAGAACGAAGGAAATCGAACTGCAGCGAGGGTAGAAGCGTAAGATTAAAGGGCGGTGTTAATGGCTCAATTAGCGCTGCGGCGGTCACCCAAACGTCGACAGGAAACCTCGTAGGAAAAACACGCTTCCGGTTTCTTCGACTTTGCAAAAAGACAACCGCTGTCTTTTTGTCAGAACTTTCATTTATCCATCGGATCGACGATGGGTTCTTCGAGAAAATTGCGATGAAGTTTTAGGAGAAATGGAAAAATAAAAAGCATCGAAGAAGCGCAATAATGAGTTTGAGAATAATAAAATATTGGAATTTCTTGGAACGTAAATATAGAACTACTTTGAAGCCACGATAGATTCGTAACGTAATAGATTCGAGACGTAAATTGAAAATTACGAAATTTCGAAAAGATCTTTCATAATTCGGATTAATCTTAAATTTACGAAACTCTCGTAGATTTAACAATTTTAAAACACGTTTAATAATGAGAACACATTTAAAAATAAGACTACTAAATTTACAAGTTCGTTTTTATAGACTTTCATTTAAGATTCCATTACCTCAGCAACAACGCGAAACAAATCGCAAAGAAAATTCGCAAATCTCAAGCTAAAATCTATACGAACAGTACACAATATTCGTATGTCTTTAAAAATGAAAAATTCATATCGAGAACGACAGGGATAAAGATTACCTTGTTAAATTTACATTCTACCAGGGATCTAACCTAAAAGCGAACAAGTACGAGAATATCCAAAAGACTGTAAATCTTATTCATAGCGCAGATATGAAATTTTCGAGTCCTTGAAATAATTCGAATATTTTTATTTGCACCGACCAACGCAAGACAGAGTCGTGTATAAGTTTATGGAAATCTTTGCTGGGTCTTATGCATTGTAACACGATCGAGATACATTCCATTCCAGCCTCGTGCATTTCGTATCTTTATTGCAACCCCATTATCACGTCTTATTATACGTTTCCCTTATCACATACGCTCGTTTGGCTGACAAGCGCGCACGCGGAATGCAGCTCGGAGCGGTGAGCCGATTTTTTGCGTCCGGTTTTATTGAAACCGGCACACAACTTAGGGGAAAGTGTATCTTTCCACCGCGAATTCTTTTGTTTAGAAAAAATGCCCCGAGAAATTTAAAAGTGAAATCGGCTGAATTATCTCGGTCGATAAGGTGTGTTTAAATGATTCGGGATTCTTGGTTTTCTAACGCAGTTCGCTCGATTTGTAGGTGCAGTTTCTGGTTTTTAAACTGCTCCGTGTTAATAGCGAGATTAAGAGCTCTGAATTTTATCTTTTCAATTACCTTCTCTTTTCTTTATTTTCCAACTGAAGCGTGGAATATTATTAAAGGACAAATAATCCATACTTCGATTTTCCTTAGACTTCTAAGTTAAATTTTTAATTGGTTTTCAAAGGATTACGTAGAATTTCAGTCATCTCGAGAGATCAGATATTCTTAATAATATTGGAAACACTAATGAGAACATAGATCCCTTTGTTTTAATAGGAAAAAAATTGAGAGTCCTTGTTTTTCCCTATTTAATTTACTCTTTGTTTAAATGTAGTTTGGAATATTGCCGAGAATAATTAATTCAAATTGCGCATCGGAAAGGTAGAAGCTTACTCAAAGCTGAATTCAATCCTCCCCATTCACAGACAAGCATCAACGATGTACAGTTTCGCGCGATTCAGGTACACAAAGAACGACTGTCGAGCGTACGATGAACGCGGTTTGACGATTACCACACGCTCTGAAGAGGCTAACGGCGGTTGGAATCAATGATAAAATCGAAAGGATCGAGCACACGGGACGATCGGACCGAGGTATTAAAGCCTTCGTGAGTGGGGCGATTTTATGGTTTCCGCGGTATACGAACGATTTCCAAGGGGCCGTGATTGAACGCGAGTGAAAAGAAACCGCGAGGAACACTCGACTCGGGCCGCCGCCTCTGTCAGCTGTCATTAAGCGTCGTTAACTTGACAGTGGACAGAAGTCAATGGCGCTGGATCCCGGGCACACCGGGATTACCAGTTGCTCTACAGCTCCTCGAATAGAGCGGTTATCTTTATGTCGTTTCTAAGAAGATTCACGTCTTTCCTCCTCCTATCCCGCTACTTTCATCGTGGTCATCCTCTTTAAAACCTTCCACTTTCTCCGTATTTCAGCTCCTGGCATCTCTACGATTTTGCGATTCGCTTTCGTAACCTTCTGTTTCGGTAGATCGATAGTACGGTGAGGTTTCTGGAGAGGTTTAAAGTGGAAGTCAGCGTGGAACGCGAGTGAGAAGTTCGAGTAGTTTATGGTTTCCATGATCTTATTTTTAGGATAAATTGTGTTAGAAATCGAGAAGATTAAAGGATGATTGATTAGAAGATGGTGAAGTAGAAGATGATGCATAGAGAAGTTCGCAGATAACGTAGGGTGTGAAAGAGAATTTATTGCGTAGTTTATCGTTTAAGAAGATTATTGATGTGACAAGTGCAGATTGAAGATGGGGTATTGTTTAACATTCTCGTTACTGATGCTGCAACTTCTACGGTTTGCTGGTGTCACATTTTTACACTAGAATTCACAATATCGAGTCACAGTGATAGCTATATGGTGTTTTGACAATTGTTTCAAGTATAATGATCTGATATATGAAGCTGAGTCCGAAGATATTTCTGATAAATGGATTGTACGCCTTCTAAGGAAAGAGCATCAACTTTCAGTAGCATGATAGCAAAATATAATGGGGAAAATAGGACGACGCATAAATTCTACAAATTTTCTACAACACTCTCAAATATTCAAATAATAAGAACGTCTCTCAACTCTCTACCACGATATCCATAAAAAAAGTCTTCTAAAAAAGCTCTTCCACCTCCGCAAACGTTCATCCCTACCCCCTCCAAAGTGATCCGGAAGCGGCATGGTACCGCCGAGGAAGCAAAGAAAACAACCTGACAGATCCCCGAAACGAATCGATCTCGTACCCACGATCCGCCCCCAGAGAAAACACGAAAGCCACGCAACGTGTCGTTTTCTCAAACAACAACGCGTCACATCCTCGCCATCCCGAAGAAGATCGACTACTAACCGATCGAAACACATCGACGATACACAAAAGGGAAGGAATAAACGTGAAATGGAAGTTGCATTGAACAGGGCTGGAAGCGAGAGGTGAATAGAAATGGAGCTTCCTCGAGAAGCTCGCGACGTCTTCAGCAGGATCCAAAACGCGGGTGCATAAACAACCGCGATCCCGTGGAAGCACGCGCAGCGCGCATAAAATCTCATAATGCCCTTGTCCAAACAAACGCACGGTGGCAGTGTTATGGCGTTGGAGAATTTACCACTCTGAAAAGCGGCGAACAGAGCCACGGACGATGAGGAACGATGAGAACGGAGGCGGTGCAGAGACACGCGAGTGGGAGAGAGAGAAAGAGAGAGAGAGGGAGAGAGAGAGAGAGATAGGAGTGGCCCCAGAAGAGATCTTCGCGCGTAGGAGCCGCCACTCGAGAGTCCGCTCGTTTAAATCCAACTACAAGGTAAACCTCGCTTCTCTTCAGAACTCCCTCTGATTCCTTCTCTCTTTTTCCATCTTCTCCTTCTTCTTCCTTGTTCCCTTCTTCCTTTCTATCCCTTCGCCAGTTCCTCTTCGATCCCCTCCTCCTCTTCCATCAGATATCTCGTGTATCGAGACTATACAACCGCTAATCCGATTGTTGCCTGTTTGCCGCGCATCCCTTGTGAACAAGGAATCACCCGGACGCGGCATTAAGAAGCTATCGGCGTATCTTTGTTCTCCACTCGTCGTTATCTGGCTTGTTTTTCTAGGCGACGATTAAGGATTTGACGAGATTAAGTGTTTGTTAGGAGGAGAGTCAAGGGACGGGTTAGTTTCGCAGCAAAAGTTAGCTGTGATTGCAATTATACCTTCGAGGCAAAGTGGAAGTCTATAGTCGTATTTTGGAAAGTTTCAAGTGTGGACTACTGAAAGCATTCGTTTCACAGTTAAACTAAGTATGTAAATTAAACAATCGTTTATGTTTATAAAACTATAAATATTCTTCCTCTGATTTATGCTGTGCGGATGATTCAATATGAAGGCTGTAGTAGAAGAAATATGAGCTGGGTTTTTTAATCGAAAGATGTCTGTAATGGTAACATTGTTTCGCGAATAAGACGGATATTCTTGTTCGTGCGCAGCATATCGTTTAGAACATGGTTCGTCCGAACTAGTTGCAGAACAAACTAAGATCTTCCATGCTTCTTATTATTTTTCAGATCGAACGTATAAACGTACTCGATCAGGCACAAACTAAAATTTCGTTGCAATAAATCAAGTCCTGCTGCTATGTTTGAAGCTTGAAAACTGATATTTCGTTCCAATAAGCAATATGTAGGTAAATACAAATTTACAATTTGTTTCTATTTAACCTAACTTTCGTATCTCGAAGAGTTTATCCATAGGTACTTTAGTTTCAATGTCTGACGATAAGTCAAGAACCTCGGACTATATCACAAGCTGGTTTCTTTGTCCATCGAGTCGCTTAAACAAACCATGTGAAACGTTCTTCCCCTCGAAATATTTGCTCAGCGTGTGAAACGCGGCGGTTTGAGACGACGACACGCGTTGACGCAGAGATTTAAGGCGGCGGAAGTGGTTGCAGCACGGTATTCGTGTGTTTGCGGACTAAAGACAACACCGGTGTAAATCTGTTTGGCCAAGGAAAGCCTGGCCACGTGGCGTGCACGTTTGCAGCCTGTTCCAACCTCGGGTCTAACTGCTTCGTCTAATATTTCTCTAGAAAACACTGGATTACGCCCCGTCCGTTCGCCAATTAACTCTCATTCAGGACCGAAACTCTCCTAACTCCATCATCGAGTTTTTCAGCTAACACTGTGTACAATTATTTTAAGGACAAATAAAATAAAAATTGTTTACATGTGTGTAGGGAGTGGATTGCGCGTTTGTTCTGTAACACCAATAAGAATTCAATATGAATAGACGCATTTAAATTGGAATAAAGAAATGTTCGAAAAAACTGAATAAGATTTAGTACCAAGTATAGTTTCTATTGTGTACTATTAGATTTTACTATTGTTCTAAAAATATAAATGTCAACACCAAAGGAAGTGAAGAATTTTGGCGAAGATAATTTTTAGGAACTCTCCTCCATCTATTTCTTATTTGTTCTTATTTGTTCCTATTATTAATAAATATATTAAATAATCTCTCCCATATCGAATAAGTGTCGGCATCCGCTAATTGAAAAAAACTGACGAAGACATTTAATAAACCTCAACGTAGATAGCCAAGCGTCGTTCGTATCTTAATGTACATAAATGAATTGTTTCGCAAATAATCGTCAAATCGTTATTGAATACAGCTATTTACGTACAATTCAGCTGATGCGAACACTCAACGTTATCTTTCGATTTCCACGAACCGTCATCAATCGTCGAGCGAGGCAGCTGTGAATTTATTTATCGATCAACTTGATAGCGAGTATTTATAAAAAGGAAACCGCGGGAAATATTTGGACGCGGTAATCTGGCCTGAGATACAGCGTCCGGCAAAGCAGACAAAACACACCGGGATTTATCGGCGGCTATCATCGGTTAATTGTCTCGTTAAGGCGATTAGGCCTTTTCGAGCCGGACGAGGCCGACTTGTCGCTGTCGACTGGCGTGAAAGTCGCGCCTCCCCCCTACTAAAACGCGATGAATCTTATTGGTTTGACGAGCACGCTCCTGCTTTATGACAAGGGATAAACTTCGGACACGACGGGAGTATACTCTTAACTGTGGGAAGAATTCGACTCCCATTCTCCAGGGAGAAACTGGTGAGCGAGAGGTCTGTAGTAGTTGAAACGTTCGATCCAGGAATGGCGAATATTTTTCAATCGAGTTCGATTAACGGATAATTCATTATTGGACCTTTGCCAATCTCAACAAAATCTTCCGCCTAAACGTTCCTCTTGCACTCTTTTTTCCAATACCCAAACGTCAATTTATTTCTCATTAAAGAAATAATACTATCAAACTTGACAAAAGATAAAAACCACTTTTATTGATTGTAACAAGGTTCCCTACTTAAACGTAGCGTTTGTACCTTGCTGCAGAACCAGATGTCAATTTATCTGCTCCAGAATAGAAAATTAATATTATTAAAGCCAATGAAACATACGCTGCTCCGGTTCTCCTTAGAGCAACAACGATAAACAACATCGAAATTCTCAAGACCATTTCCAAGAATTAAACATAACGAACATTCTATCCTGCCACGTAACACGAAAACCACCCTTATCGTTACGAAGAAAATCTTCCACGTGAAATCATCCTCCCTAAACCCTGTACAGAACCAAACCATGAAAAAGCATGAAAAGAGGCATCAAACGAGCAATTCACCCCCCTCGACGTATTTCTTCGTTCTCGCGTTACACGTCTCGCCATGAGCTCATACCGATGCGCGGCCTTATCCCGCGAGCAGGCAACGTAACAGACTCGTGTATACGCGATGGTGCCCGGTATCGTCCACGGTATCGTATCGTATCGTGCTCGGGTATCGTGTGTCCCTTGGATGTGCATCGCGCGGCACGGCCGTGTACGACGCGGCACCGTGGCGTTATGAATGCCTGGAATTTATCAATGGACGCCGCGCCAATGATAAATCGCACGTGCGCTTCGTATCGTCCCGCGGCCCTTTCTATCCGCGCGAGAAAGGGGAAGAAAGAGAGCGGTTAGTGCTCAACCACAAGGGAACGTCTTCCTTCGACGAGCTCCTACCGTGTACATCGCGATCCCGCCTCGCTGACAAATCGGCTCCCGTTTTTACACGCGCAACGCGCCTCCAGCCCGAGACGGCCCGGGAATACGAGATAGGGCCTTCTTGAAAATCGTCTGCCGTCTTTCTTCCCCTTTCCTTTTTCTCCTCAGTTTCGTCCTTTACTCTGTACGCTTGCTTGCTTTTTGGTTTTGTTCGTTTCGTGGCGAATTCTCGGGCCCCTTCGAGGCCACGGGGTGGCGTGGCGGATAATTGAGAAGGTTTCGTGGTACAGTCCAACCCTTTTTGGCTTAGAGAAGCATTTGGTATTCTGGTTTAGGTGGTTTGTATCTGATATTTTCGAAAGCTCGATAACTTCGAATGAGATAATACGTCGAAGCCTTCAAATGGCAACAATGTCGGACTTCGATTACTATCATTGGACGTTTTAAGACGTTTATACGATATTCAACCCCTTGTCCCTTGAGAATAACGTATCATTTTCGTGGAACGAAAAGTAGATCGCTTCGGTAATAAGGCTTCCTTTGAATTCTTTCAGCTCGTAGTTTGACAAATACAGATTACATAAGTGTAATATCGGATCGTTCCGCTTCGGACGTAACATTGCAGGTAGGTCACTACAGCTAACTTTCATTTACGTAGCTAACGCAAAACATCGTAAGACGAGAGATTAATATTTTATGCTTTGCGTAACATCGACCATTAATGGATTTTGTCGCTGATATATAAGTATATAACAAATTAAATTAAATATCCTAATCTAATCTGGCGTGGTGAGCAATGACGTTACGACACAAGCTGAAAGTTAAGCTATAATCTAAAACATATAATTGACAAGAGTCGAATGAAGTAGAATGTCCAATCCAATTTGGTAATTTAATGGTAAAGAAATGAGGAATATTTTAACGATTGTTGGAGATATCGCAAACAAGTTGAACGAATATGGAACTGAACTTTCTATCTTCGAGATGGTTCCACTATACTTCGATTCCTCCAGTCTCAACACACCAACTCTCGAGCTACTTCAATCAGGAGCGTATAGAATCGAACCCAAAGAGGATGACATCACTTGCAGCGTCCGGGAATCGCTATCTGTGGCCGCGAACGGATCGAACTCGGCAAACGACATAATCGTATCTCTCGCTTCTTGGAAGACGGTCGCTTGATCGAAACAATCGAGTTCGAGAACGATCTCAACGACAACGCGGATGAAACGGCCGGCAGACGAAACCACAAATGTATACGATATATACGATAAATTAAATTGTCTCGTGATTTCATAATCGTTTCATGACATCGTTTATGTTTATATACTGTGTGCACGATAAAGAATGCACACTTCAAGGATTGCTGTTGAGATATTTGAGAAACGGATTCGATGCAACGGTCCCTTCGGTACGCTAAACTAAGCGAAGAAGTGAAAGAAGATTTAACACGACGAGCTCGAGTTCTTGATTTGAAGAAGCTAGGTGGCTGTTTAGAACACCCAACTTATCTAATGTCCGCCATTAATACATACGTCCATCGTTAATTTAGCATTGCATGGATTTTATACGATCTATAAAAGTTGAGCTTTCTATTCGGCTTGCAGTTCGTTTAGAGCAAATGGCGATACACGTTATTAATGATACGTAAACCTAACTCGATCTACTTTCAAGGAGCGTCGGAATTTGATTCTGTTTCTACCAGAGAACGTAACTCCTAGGAAGCTGTTTCTTTTTACTTGCTAGAATTATCAAAGAATTTTACATTTTAATAAAAAGGCAGAGCAATTTTTCCACCCATAACGGAACATCTTTAATACAAAAACTAGGAAACGATTCTCAAACAAGCGACTGATTGTGTTTCAGCATTGAAAAATATGTTTCAAATATCATTGCAATAATACGATCTTACGAAAATAAAATGTGAAATAAGATCAATTCTCAAAAGTGGAATAAAATTATCTGTCTCTAAAACTACCTCTGAAAGAAATAAAAAACCTTGCAACCGATAAACTTCTCCCTTTCTTCTTTTCTACATATGTACTTGTCCGCAATTTGTCCGAGGAGATAATTGGCAAATTATTATAACAGTTGAGGTTCTTCCCTCTGGAAGATGCCTCTCTCAAGGGTCCCTCAATTGGTAGCTAGCCTCGGCTCTGGTTCACGCGACAGCCCGCATGTTTCGCGCGTTTCACGGATTTGCTTTCCCCGTATACCCGTCAATGGGATATGCCGCGTGCCCACGCGACCGACAGATTCATAAACGGGACGCGAGCGTTCATTGTTCGCTTCGGGGACCAGATTTTCCTCCCACGAGCTGTGCGTGGGGCCCGGACCCCGATCGCGATAAAAAATACGCCTAAGGACGACCAGGTACCTCGATTTACCTGACGTTACGGCCGCTCGCTGCTCGACTTCCTCGGGGAATCTGGAGCTTCCATGCTCGCGCAGATAAGGCAATCGATTCGGGATCCTCTCCGTTTCTTCTGCCTCCTCTTCGTGTTCCTTCTTTTTGTTTTATTTCGTCGGACGAAAGCTGGAAACGTAGCTGGACGAAGAAATCGCGACGAACGAGGGAACAAGAGACCCCGGTGTCGATGCTCGAATTATTGTCGCAGTCTCTTTGCTCGCGGATACAAAAATACAAACATTATGTATTCTGACGCTTTAAGAAGCTTGCTTGGACAACGTAGATATAAGATGGTACGCTGAATGGAGTTTCGTGGTGTTTATGGCTTTTGGAGGCTGTTTCGTTTTTTCAGTAATAGCTGGAGGTACATTTTCCTGTTGCGAATTTGTGACTGCAACTGGCAAATTTATTGGTATAACGAGTTTTAGATGTTTCTTTCTTTTTGCGGCTATCGAAACTGTACAGGTGCTTGGCAGAAAAATTGAAGTCGATATCTTAGCGAGATAACTTATTTCTGTACTTCGTACAAGAAAAACTTCGAGTATCCTGTCAGAGGAGTTTTATATAGCGAGCAATTTTAACACCCTAGCTAAATATATTTATTCATAGACCAACTGAATCGTTTATGTTAATATGTAATTTCTTTACCGTTCTAAATCACCAAACAGTGTTCAGAGACAAAATATAAGAAGCATAGAAAATCACCGAACATCTTCAACATAGTTTACAAAGATTGAAACCTCGCCTCGAGTGGATTCTTTTTAACCAACAACGAATTATCCCGACTAGCACCGAACGCTCTTCTATTTTTCTCGCGACGAAAGGTCTTGAATCATAGAGATTACAGCGCGTACAAACGGCGTAATGTATTCGTGGACAGCCTAGACGAGTGTTACACGCGGGACGCGTTCGCCAGAGAAAACGACAACCGTTTGCATTTGCAATCGGCAAGTGCACTTGGATCGCATTCACCGCTGGCCAGGAAGTGTCTGGCCGATCCTCGAACGCTGTCAACGAGCAACGAGCCATGGGTAATGAGTAACGGCGTGATTGTGCCGGAAAATGCAAATATCATTGGCCTGTCGTGTTCCGAGATGAATCTTCCTTAAATTAAAGGGAAACTGAGCAAAGTACGGATTGTTTCTTGCTGCGAGAGCCACGTACGACTTCCTGTTTAAGTAGAGGAGTTCCTATCCGTAGGAGGAATTTATTTAGAGAAACGTACGTACAACAACTTTTGTTTCAGCTAAGAGAAGTACGCTGCACTGATAGTCCTGCAGAATTGAGTTCACGTCTATAACGATCTGTCAAAATTCAAACTCCTGACAGAGTACAGGGATGAATACACAGACACGTAGATTTCTTCGTAGTTTGAGAAAATATTCCATGTAATATTTATTTTGCCATATGGCGCAGGACTTTGTACAGTTAAAATTTATTTGCTTTAAAATTCAGTAAAATCATTTTTGCTTCAGACTGCCACCATTTATAGAATTATTCAAACGTTTGATAAATTCCAGGACGATATTTTAGATTATAGATGCTAGTTTATGGAACAAGAAGTATTTCCTACTTTAAATATTCCAAACATAATGAATCACTTTTTAACACTTCCGCTGCAAAAAAAAAAATTGTAATTACAGCTGCAAGCTGCGTTGATATCATCGCAAAAAGATCCGAACTTTTCATTTTGCAATTACATACGAAAAGATCTCTAAACTTTGGACGAGTTCGACTAGTATACGTTCTTAATGTTTATTTGGAGGATGAGTTTCCAATTTCATAATTACATATCAGTAAATTTAATGTCGCCAAATCTTATCGTGGAAAAGAAACGTCTTATAACACGACACAAGATGAAGAAAATCGCATGAGAAGCGACTAGAAACGCGATCGAAAGGATCGAGCAGCGACGGCCGGCGTGAAATTTACAGCGCGCGTCGCTCAGCCAGTTCCCTTCGGCCAGTTCGTCGGATATTTTCGTCTCTTTACGAGGATACGCGAGACGCGGATGTATTTTTGCCATCGGCGTGTGTTTTGCCCCCCGTCACCATCCGCGATATCGTCCATTTCACTCCCCGTGACGAAGCAGCGTCCTAAATGTCCAGCGGATGCACTCGTTTCCGACGCGTTTCTCCCCACGACTCAAAATCACCGCCTAGCGGCGACGCGTCTTTCGAACCTCGCGCGTTCGATCGATGAATTTATAGCGGAACAAGAATGGGGCAACATTATTTACGACTGTCAGACGAAATGGAAACGAAATGAGAAAAAAAAGAGATTTAATGGATGAACTGTGAATATTTTGCCGTCTTTTGTCGACCAAGCGTGAATGCTTGACATTTTATACGAGATTTGTAAAAATTAACAATTGTGTTGATGTTCGTAATAATTGAATTAACTGTGAAACGAATTATGTTCTTTGAATATATTTTGAAATAATTAAGTTCCGAATATCCTCTGTTACGTTCTATTTAGTCAACTGACGTTTAATGCAACTGGCAATAAGCTTCACTTTCGGCTAACCTGCTATGTGCGAGAATATTGGCACGGAAGAGGATTAAAGTTGTTCGAAAGTAAATTAACAATATAAAATGATTTGTTCAAATCTTACTCGATTTCGAAAGCTCATGCGAGTTTCGATGAGTTTTCGATAGCTTTTAGCGGCTTTGAATACTTCGCTTCAAATACCGTAAACACGGTTTCGAATAAACCTTTTAAATTACCTCGGTTTAAGAGAATTTATCAATTTGACTTTCGCGCTACGGATCGTGCGGGTCGCGGAACGTGACATCCTCAAACAATAAAAATCTATCGAATGATAAAGTGCATGCTGGAAAATAACGTTTCAACACGAAAAAGAAAGAGGAATATACCGAAGAGGAAATAAAAATCGTCAGGAATAATACTGGATTAGGTATCACGATGATGAAATGATCGAGAAGGGAGGACGTCGTTAAGGATCGTCGGATACATCGAACGGGAGAATTTCACGGATGATCGAAGGGGTGGTAACGATCTGACTGGCTGGTGTAATTAAACGCTTAATTGAACCGACGCTGGCTGGCCAATTGGCTAATATCAAACACCTGCTACTTGCTCGCTCGATCTTACGATCGAAAGTAATTACAAACGGGAGAGGGAAGTTGTTTTTCCTTTTCTGCTTGTATCTTTTCCCCTATATGTCCTGCCTATATTTGCCCTGCCAAGATAATTGGCACGTGAGACTCGTGCTATAAAATTTTCCAATGGATAAACGATGCTTATGCTGTCCAAATTATGCACAATAGTACCAGAATTCGAAATTCTTCTTTTCAACGATTACGTATGTAAAATTTACGCTCTGCTACATTCTTTGAATTCATTTTTGGATCAACTATGTCTCTTTGCTTTAGAGAAATTTCTTACCCTTGTAGCCTATTTCATACGAAAGATTCTATCGTTGATATGCATGATGCAACGTTTCAATTTATGCTACGACTTTTCTTAAAAGATTCTACCGCTTGTCTTCAAGAATGAACTATTTTTTTATTATGGAAGTACGTAATCCGACATGATCCAGCTGCTATGATGGAAGTGTCGTTATTTTATTGGATAAAATCATGTTACTTAACGATAGTAATATCACGGTTCAAATAACTATTTTAACCCATTCCTTGTAATTAGCAATACGTATATACAATATTTCATTAAAGATGTCCCAAGTTTCAAAGACTAATATCTAGATGACAAAAAAAAAAGTTTGTTGCATCGTTAAGCGATTAAACAATTAATAAATTTCTATTTCAAACCATCCTTTTGAACAGTCCTACTTTTCCGGATCGTATCCTTTTCCCAAACTAGATAGTAAATTAGTGATATTAATTGAACAATTTCTCCAAAATCGGCGAAGAATTTAAATGAAAAGTCGTGGAAGTGCCGTTGAGGCGAGGACGATTGTCGCTTCCGTTCGAGTATCGTCTGTGAAAAGGGTTAAGCAGGCCGTTTAGAAACGTCCAATTATCCCCTGGCGTGGTTCGTCGGCTGAGCGTTTCCACGAGCCCGTTAGCCTAGCCTTAACAAGTCGCCGAGGTAATCTCGTTGCGTGCAATAGCGTGTCGTGTTTGCGGAACGTGAAAACGTGCGAAACCGCCTTAATTAACTCGATTAAGACGTTAAGGAGCTCCCCCTCTTTTCCCCGTCTGATTCACCAACGCCAAACCGTTCGCCGTTTCATCCCTTCCCTTCGTATCTCTCTTTCTCGCGCGTTAAATACATCATGCGTTATAACGGCGAATTCATACGATCCGCAAAAATATTCAAAGAACGCGATAAACCCTCTCATATAACGGCAATTATGAATATTAAACTATATTGCAAACTATTCTCAGACGTATCAATTTACTGAATCTTCCTTTTTTCTTTTTATGAATATCTTTATTATTGTAGACGTATATGATTGGGATATCATTTTAAGGATTGGAATTTTCTTGTTCGCATACGGCTATTTATATGTAGAAATGCATTTTGTCTAGGATTTAGCGAAATATGAATCTCCAAAAATAGGACAAAAATTTCTCCGCCTCCGTACTTCAAAATGCAGCGCGTGATCCTCGCATTGCATAAGCGACCATTATACTTTAACCGTACAACGCAAGCATTCGTAATTTTTACGGTTTACAAAACCGTTTCATTTATCGCGAATAACAGATGCATTTCATTACCTGGTACTAACCAACTAATGTATTAAATTATTACCTACATGTAAAACGTGTAATTGTTATGTGGTAAAAGTAAAAATAAAAGTCATAAAAGTTTCATAAAAGCCAGTAATAGTGAAATACGTTGTCCTAACGTTAAGTAGCAATAGATTCATAATGGATCTCGTCGTGATCTTTGCAAATTACTTTTATCTTCCTTTTCCATATAAAAATGAGCTGTTATCGCGATTTAAAAGACACGTGTGGAAAATAAGCTAAGGGATGACCTCGTGTTCGCCAGGAATCATTAGGGGTAATTAAGAGCCGTGAATGGAGGCGATGCGTTGATAGATAAGCGTGATTGAGGGTGATACACGCGAGGATTACCACGCGGCTCGTTGATTCTCATTCAACGATCGTTCCCCGGCGACGAATCGTCGGGATCTCCGTCGTCAGAGTTTTGCGCCGTTTCGCGGAACTCTTAGTAGCCGCGTATGTAATCTAATTGAATTAAATATCGCGTCAAGTCGGTCTGGATGAGTCATTCGACGTGCAAACGTGATCGTTTATTCTTCCAGGATGATCGAGACGCTAAGCTGTTTAAGAATTATCTGTCTGATTGCACCAATAGCTGTGTTCGGTCAGAGAGACATATAATGCCTTGTTTAACGAGAAATTCTTAATCATCATCGGCGCGATAATTATGAATTTTTTAGTGAAGAAACTCACTTGCCTTTCGAACGAGGAAACTCGATTGCTCGAACGTGTCAATTCGAAAAATTTGAGATGCGACGTGTAGTTGCGCTTAAATCTTTTCAATTTTCACGTCCATTTTCGCAATATTTTTTATGAGATTATACTTACAGCGTGATGTGCCTAGGCGAAATGGTATTTTCAAATATATATATATAATATACAGAGAGTATAGTGATTCGCATAATTTTATTGTGTTTGATGAAATTTCTGTCAAAAAGACAGGAGAATGATTCCAAAAATTTGATATCAATTGGAAATCTGTAAACTACAAGTATATCGAGACGCTTTGCTGATACAATGGAACTTCATTATCATTCAAATTATCATTCACATGTAGTTATAACTTCGATAATTGACATTCCATGACACAAAGATATGAGTGAATAATTGAAGTTTTATGGACGTACGTTTACACAATGCAGAGTGATTGATGTCTCAATTAGTTTACGCGTCAACAATCGGTATATTACTGCTGAGTAAATACTCATCATTAACAATTACTTTCTCTCATTAAACTTCGCTCCCAATCAACTTCTGCGACATTCTTGCTTTTGGCATCTAAAGACGTACTCATCGAACGAAAATTAATTATAATGCAGCATTGAAATTTATACATGCATACAGAAGAACTACAAAATCATCTTTATAATTCTTCCAACATTATCATACAATTGCAACTTAGCCATTTCTAGCTACCCTCGTTACTTATCATTCAATTCCTCGACCATCAATCATCCCCAGAGTTTTCTTTCTCACTATCGCCCTACTCATTCACACTACCCTAACGTGCATCTTGCTCCCTGAAAATCGATCATCCTTCAACTTCCTTCCCTATTGAACCACAAATACAAACCAGACCTATCTTCACCTCAATTTATCCCCAAAAATCAATTCTATCAATTTTCCTTCTTTGTTTTTCTTCTTCTCGTAAATATACATCTTTATTTCACAAAGAAAGCTCTGAAAGAACCTGTTACATTTAGAGCTTATTTTCAACTCTTGATTTTAAGAAACGCAACAGTTCGTAACTTTTCTATAACCGACAAATATATATACATATATATATATATGTTTCCTAATAGACTCAAAATCCACGTTTTAATAACACGTTTAATATTTCCAGCGTTATTGTGGGTCCCTGCTGTGTACAGTAACAAACTTAACACGCTCACAGTCGGCCCTTTTGAACTATATATTTCGTTATTGACGAGCTCGCGATATTTTATACAAGAGTTTTAATTTATATTTTTCAAACATTTCCGCACACCTCTATCCTTCTCCGATTTCCCGCAAACAACTGTTTTACTTTGCAGTAAATTTCATATTTTGCGCCTTGCACGCTATTACGATCGATGACAGCTAAAGTCATGCGTACGTTGAACTGTCGTGTACGTGGAACACTCGCCGTAAAAGTGTTAAGTTCAATATGAGGACCTTAAGTCTTACATCCATGGCTTATTCACTGTCCCGTAAAAAGCGACATCAGTATTAACGATAACATGGAGACTTACGGATGAGGCGGTGGAGCATGGAAAGCTGCGGCGGCAGCAGCCGCGGCAGCAGCCGCGTGATGTTCCCATGCGGCGGCAGCCGCCGCGGCCGGATGAGGCGGAGGCGGCGGTCCATGGTGCGGATGAAACGGTGGCGGCGGCGGATGCGGATGCGGATGGAATGCCGCATGGAACGCCGAATGAGGGTGATGCGGGGGCGGCGGCGGCGGTAACAGGGAGAACGCCTCCTGATGATAGGCGACCTCCTTTTCCGGCATTTTGTTCTCGCTGCTCTCGAGGCTCGAGTGCCGCGCCACAGAGGGTGCCTTCGCTGCCTGCTCGTCCAGGATCAGGGAAGATCGTCCTGTCTGACACCCCGTGCCCGACGATGCGAACCACCCTCGATCCACGATTGCATAGTCCGTCAATCCACAACAGACCTTTTCGCTCTTCGATCTCGATAATGACTCTCTTCCTTTACTTGTCTTTCCGATTAACAAATTGATTATTTGATTTTAAAAAGATTCAGATGGTTGCCGATGGTAAACGGATTGCATTTCATGTTATTTCATATCGTTCGACCAGGATGAGGTGGGTTAGGTGGCACAGAGCCTTCCGTCGGCTGTCGACCGACGTCTTCGTGGGAAATGGTTTTATTAATCCTCGAAAATTATTGCTTTTGTATTTGTTTCGTACGGATCTGTTCCTTTAAGCGACGAATCAGTGGATGATCAAGTATTTTCAAATCAAGGTGATCTATGGCGTTGCCAGAATCGTCAGGATCAAGAAGGATCTTCTTCGAGTTTGTTCGAGATAACAGGACGCTTATTATCTCGAGGAAGATTCCATCCGTCACGATGATCATCCGGCAGACTATTACGCTCGAAAGATCCAACAGTATGATTAATCAGCTGCCAAAAGTCAATAATAACCGAAAGCGCGGAGGAAGCTCTGAAACTCCATCACCGGATTATCCAACGTCCGTGCCAAAATCACGGTCACCGTGGAACAGTCACACCATGACGAACAACACCACGCTGTACAGATTGTTCCACTAATCGTCACACGGTCTTTCACCCCGAAACATGGAAACAACAATAACAACAACCACTACCAAACGATTCTTTTAACTATAGGAAAATATGTCCTTGTAAATAGAAGGAATCCAAGTTTCTTTGAGAGACGCGCAAGAGAGATGATCACGCGGTACACGAATCCGAAGGTTCGCGGAAAAGCCAGTGGCAAGTCCCGGGGGTTAGACGAGAGTCCCAAAAATCCGCGGGCCGAGGCGTGTGTGCGGGCTGTCACGGTGCTCGTGCTTTGGCGGGTATGGCGGTACTGAGGCTCCACCACCACCACCACCACCGTTACCACCACCATCACGCTTCGCCACCACCACCAACAGCAGCGGCAGCACGAGCAGCGACGGACGAACGGTGGAGGACTCTTAGCGGAACGAAGACGTTCTACGAGGGAAAATTCAAAGTTAGAACGAGAGAGATGATAGGACGTACGCCCCTGGCCGCGTTGAACGAGCGATACGAGCAAGATGGAACGAGACGGCGGAGTCCACGAATACGGGGGAGGGAGACGAAGGGGTCGAGTAGATCCACGGAACGAGAATGGTGGGAAGAATCTCGTGGAGAAAGAGAAACGGGGGAAGGAGTTAGTGGGGACGAAGGTCGAAGGAAGAAGGCCCGCGATGTCGACGGACTGAGGAGGACGGAGAACGCGTGTCAGCTCGACAACTCAACTAGCACCAGCCGTCCCTGACTCCCACCTCGGGGCTCTTTCTCCGCTCCAGCCTCCCGTACCCTTCGACCGCGAAGGCGTACGAGGCGGAGATCCAAGGGGAAGGGAGCGAGTGCGTGGGTGACACGCGGGGGAACACGAAACTATTCCAGAGGGAGAGACTATCCATCAGAGCACGGATAGAAGGGCCCGTGCCCACGGTGATGGCTACGATTAGCGGGGTCCGTGTCCTCTGCGTTCAGTGACGGAAGGGGTTTTCGAAGGATGAGTCCTTTTTTTTTTCTTTTTTAGCGGATAAAGACAAGTCTCCTGGGTGGATTTAGAAGTGACGTGGGGTTAATTTGAGTTACAAGGAGGATTAATTGCGGTAAAAGCGATTGGTTTCCGGGGGTTGATTAGAAGCAATGAAAAGGGGTTGCTGAATGAATTTTGGAACGAGAAGAACAAGAAGATGGTACGAGAAGAACGAAGAAGTAGGTGAGCTTAATTGAAGTTAAAGCGACTGGTTTCTGAGGATTGATTAAGAGGATGAAAAGAAGTGCTGGATAAATTTTGGGGTGGAATGAGATCGTTCGAGAAACTTCGAATAGAGATATGAATATACACTATGTAGTATACGCTATTATACACTATCTTTTAATATTGATTATTGTAGAATCCGAAGGTGTTCTATCAGTGCAATGATCTAGCTACTAGATACTACCAATATGGAAGGACTATACATGTCTTATTTACTTTTATGGCCTCCACTTCAAGTTACAGTCACACGATCGAGAGCTACTTTTATTACTCGTTAATATGTCAACAAAATTCAGTTTACAGTTTGCTATGCAATCAATTAAATTGCACACGTATCTTCACGAGAGCAATTAAACATTCGATTGCTTCATAACACACTTTCTCACAATTTAACGCAACACAAATCGATGTTTGCTGTAGAAACGAAGTTTCCATGCGTAAGATGCCCGGTTGTTACACACGTGCTTTGCAACGAGTCCGAGGAAACACGAAACCGGCGCAGCCGAAAATGCGAGAAAAGACAGGACGCACACCGTTGACAGTAGGCAGTTTAGTTTCCAAAAAATTTGTGTCGTCAGCTAGTCACATATCTCCACGCTTTTCGGATTCACGCGCTGGAAAAGATCGTTTCCAGGATAGGAAAAAATATTTGGCCGGCTGTTCCTGTGAAACTTCTTGCCTACCGGAAGCTAAACACTCGATGACCATTTGTGTTTGTTGTCCTAGAGAAAGTTCAATATTTTTGCACATGCTTTTAGTTTCATTTATTTTAATAGTAACATAATTCAAATCTTCTCCGACGTTATACTTGTGCGATAATTGCGAATAACTATAATTTAGTACCATTGCCTCGCTATATTCTCAAAGTAACTGCAAACCCAAGAAAATAGCATTCAATGATGTCGAAGCTGGATCATTCAAATCATCCCCGATGCATCGTACCAACACCAAAATACTCAAATATAATTTTATTCGACTAACTGCCTCAAGGACCCACGGTACCACTTGAATTACTCTTTCCTACGTCACACTCACCCTTCCATTGTAAATTTCGAGGAGCAGAAAAACGCTTGATCGCGACCCCTTGACATTCAAATTAACCGTTTCCATTATAATCGGCCATTAGAGTAGAACCAGGTTGTTTCGTTTCATTCGGCGGTGACGCAGCCCCCGGAGGAAGCCATCATCGTCGAGCAGTATCATCATCAGGGAGAGCGGCGCAATTAGGGCGGCGAGGATTTTAGCGAAACGAGCCGCTCTAAACGCGTTGCTCGTCTTCCAACGATCCACCCGGTTGAAGGAACACGAGACACGGTGGCAAGAGAGCGCAAGAGCTGTCGTTTTCGTGCGTTGATTGGCCGGTCGTTTCAGGATAATTAGGTCCCTGGAACGGGATCAAGTCTGGGTGGGTGAGGTCCTGGCAAAATCAACAAAATAATAAGAGACCACGGGTGTTTGCCAGAGACGCGAACGTGACGCGTCCTCGCTGATGAAGAGATGTATCTGAACGAGAGAATTACGACGCGACGACGGGTCAAGGGGATGAGGTTCTTCGCAACACTTCTCCCTGATGACTCTATACAGGGTTCAACCGTTTCGTTGATTGTTGGGCTTCTGTCGAAGGTACATGGTTAGCTGATCAAAGTTGTTAATTTTGGATGATCGTGAGTTTGAGGTGATGTTCGGAGCGAATATTAACAGCAATTTTGATAATATTAGAATTTGATAATAGAAATTGATGTGTATCGATAATTTTTTAGGAATAAACTGTTCAAACTTTGGATTCAATCGCAGATAAATATTGAGACGATTTAGCATCTTGAGAAGCTTTTGTACATTTAGTGGTTATGTTGATAGAAATATAAATTTGCATAAACATCCGCAGTTTGATCACCGCATTTATAGCAACTCTAACTCTCACGAAATCAGTAAATCATTTCGTTGCGTTTCATCTTCGTATTATATCAACTACACCAAGCACAAAAATATACACGTGTGTATATCATTTCCAGAAACGCTACAAATTCTACAAACACTACACAATCGACTCAAACCTTCCCATACGCGTCTACAATCCTCCGATAAAGAACACACAAAGAAACCTATCCAACAACATGCTCCGACATATTCCTCCGATTTCCTGGTACGTTAACTCGTCTACAGTCGACTAGAACTCGTACAAATCGGTAGATCGCGTCGGAACACGTATCCTCATCGATAGCTGGAACAACCCTGCGGATGGTAGAGTCGCGGTTGTCCAGCAGATCGAATCGATCCCCCTTGAGTGAATCGCTGTTGCAGCTATGGCAAAAAGCGGTTGCCTCGCTTCATGCGGTAGCCGTGTAACGCAGTGTAAACAAAAAAGAACGCGTGTTACATGTTCTATCCGAGTGTACGAGTGAGTTGGCAACAACGCCGCTCGTTACGTCGGACGCCAACAGCCATCCTCCTTCCGTTTTCATCCTTGGATCTCCTTTTGCGCGAGCTTCCAGTATTCCACGTCAGCGGCTATCCAACTCGAGACACGCTTTTACCAGGCGAGAGGATATCGCTTGGTGTTGGCATCGATCGTCGAGTCATTGATAGAACATGGTACATCGACGAGGACGGTGAAAGCTTCTGATTGATATCTTTCTTACCGCGGGACAGGGATAAGCAAGCGATCCCTCGCTTGACTAATCGTTGCCTTCTTGCCGGATCGCTCGACAGTCAGCCTATCTAGGAAATGTTTCGTTTAACTGGATCCTAATATCGATCTGATGTCACGTAACAGGAAGACTCGAGCGTGACCAGAAATCTGAATAATTTCAAGGGTGTGTTATTGAGAGAACTTGGCGCCAGTGTGGCGTTGGATTTTGGTTTTATCTTTTTTCGGGTTTCTTTGATTCCCGATGGGATACGCTATCGGTAGAGAATTTTGAATCGATGCTAATTTTTGTATTAATTTGAATCTAATGTCATGGATACGTAAAAAGTTGGTAAAAAGAACTTTCACTTCAACGAAGCTTTGTATGTACAATATCTTAAAAAGTTCTCTGAACTACCAAAATTTTAAGATCTCTTTTTTTTCCTTTAATTCTTCAATTCTGTGTGATACTGTCAAAAGATTGATTAAAATCGAAAGAAGCAAATGAAATGTTGTTTCGTAGAAGAAAATCTCGAAATATCTGCTTGACTGGTTAAAAATTTAAAGACCCACGAAATCTAAAAGATGTTAGGTAAATTGTAAAGGAAAACAATTTTCTATCTTCAAATAGTTGAGTATAAATAATTAATAATTTTATGTTTCAAAACCTTCCATTTCAAACTAATTCCCTCAAAAAAGTTTACATTCCTTGGTCATTATGCCATTCGTCTGGCAAACTGGACACGCTATATCTTTGAATACTTCTAAGATAAAAATAGAATAAATACATGATTGATTCTGAGAATCAGTCGCTACAAAACACGATCCCCATTAAATACACGTCGATAAACTCTTCGACAAGAGTGACTTAATTAGACGACGAAATTACGTTAAAAAAAAAAAGATTCTCATTATCCACGATCTCGGGTGATCAGAGAGCCATCCTAGCTAGGGTGCTGACTGCAGAAAGGGAGGACTGGAACCCTTTAGCCTGACTGTTCGGTGGTGGGAGAGTGGGCCGGGTCAATGATGAGACTCCTTATGGGGGGCCTTACCAGGTACCTGTTGGTCAGGTGGGCCCCACTATTGCCCCATAGCTTTCTCATCTCTTTCCATCTACCAAACAAACCTACGTTTCATCCTTTTCTCTCTTCTTCTCCTCGTCAATCCCTTGGTACACCATCTCCTTTTGTTCCGATCCAGGCACTGGTCCATCGCGAGGATTATTCTTCGGATCCGCTTTGATCTTTCGGCACTGTTACTTCTCATCCAAGAAGGGGCCCCCGATGGAAGTTCCTGGAGTCGCGCGAACAGTGATTTCTCAATGCGTTGATTCCTCTACCGGTGTTCCTTTTGAAGTAACACGGCTCGTATGGCCGCTTTATGGCTCTGAATAATAATGACGAATGTCTAATGAGAGGAAATGAAGTTGTTGCTCTTAACAGGATGATCGGTTTGGTAATCATCAGGCGTTTGGGTTCTGTTTCATCGTACATCCCCGTTCATAAGTATCAGGAAATTTGCAGAAAGTTAGAAAATTTCATTCTATATTTTCGAAACACTGTCGCGTGTGAGAATACAAGAAAAACTTTGATGTGTTTTATCTTTAATCTTTTACAAAAAAAAAAAAAAGAACAATTTTAACCCTCTGTGGGCAAGTTAAATCGTTTATGTCTACGCTTAATTCTGTTACTGTTTTAGACATTTGCAGAATCGGACAAAATTTTGGGATACTTATCGAAGTCTATACTACGTTAGGCAATTGTCCTTTAAGTCAGTCACTAGAGAAAAGTTCTGTAGGAAAGATAAAAATTCGCTGCGAAGAAATTTACGAGTGCTCCGGGTGCTAAACGACACGTCAGAGCGATTACACTCTTTACGCAGAACGTTTGTTCTCCTGAACTTGAGATATCATAAATTACCTCCTTTATTGCCGAACAAAATACTTGGTGTAAAAGTACATGCGAAGATCGAAGAGTTTTTCTCCCTTAAAAGAAACATTCTCGTTCCTCGTAAACTCAAATCGTCTGGCTCAAACGAACGTGTAACATCAACATCTAAACCGTAATCTTCCTGCTGTGTTGACTGGTTGCGTTTCATCCGGGTGATTGCAAAAATAGAAGAGACCGTTTCGTAACTTCTGGCCACGGTGCAACTCGGGTTCCCGCGAGTACAAACGAGCTGGGCTGGAATTCATTATCGTTAATCACTTCGATCCTCGACCCCCTCAACGAGCCATCGTCATCAGCTCGTACATCTCCGGAAAGCCGTGGTTGTCTCGGTCTCGGTAGTCCAGAACGCTCATAAAAGCGGCCAAAGGTTTCACGCGAGAAACGGAACCCGAGGATCTCTTCGCGAGTGATAGAGAAGAAGAAAGAAAAGAAGAAAAGGATGAAGCTTGTGTAAAAAGAGAAACAGCGAGAAGGAGAGAGCGAAGGAGAGCAGCAGGCCGCAATTCGTGACTTCCCAGAAAGGTGGAGGAGAGCCTGCGGGGCCTGGAGCAGCTCCCCCGTGGTTCTAGCTCATTAACCGTCATCCTTCCCTCTACCCTGCCCTCATCATCCTCTTCTGCACGTCGTTGGCGTGACGGCGGGCCTCTCGAAGACGTGCGTGTGCGTCTGTACGCGCTCATCAGGTAAGAAAGAAGCCGCCTGTGCCGACACGCGGGGCGCTAGGCGCTGGGTCAGTTAGTTAGCGAGGGAAGAGGGGATCGAAAGGGGCCTTACGCGAGTCGTAGTGGGGAGTCGGTTCGCATGGTGGGGCGCGTAGTCACGTGATGGGACTAATGCCACTGGAGACGAGCGCGTGGTAGGGGAAACGGGCCCCGTTACCCCTTCCACTCAGAAAAGTTGGCCGCAACGAACGATCTCGTCGCTTTAAACCGGTGTGCGTCCGTCTGACGAGATAATTTGTTCCTCGTTTCCTGGGATTTCGTGAGCGGTAGACGGCAACGACTGTGTCCAGAGGCCTGCGAAACGAGCCTGGTCAACCTGCGGTTGGCCATTCGACTGGACTTTCGTCGATGCGCCGAAATTTCCTTTCTCGATACGATGATTATACTTTGATACATGGAAATCTTCGGTTTTCGGCTAATTGTACGGCTAACCGACTCGAATTACGGTTTAACTTCATTCCGTGTTATCCGACGAAGGCTGTTAAAGAGAAGTCAAGACACAGGGTGCAACGACGATCCTCTTTCCATCGTTACGAGTCCCTGGACACGTTCAGCCGTGGGAAAACGAGAATTCGGTGACTTTCGGGTTGCTCCTTTTTACGGTCGTTACGATAACTCAGCGTCGTTAAAGAATACGTTATCTGGCAACCTGCCTCGATTTTCTAAGGAAGATATACGAGCTGAGGAATTGGAGTGCGGCACTTGTGTACAACGTACCTGCATGCGTTGTAAATCTGATTCGAATCCTTTGATCCGGGAAGGATTAAGACAAACTTATGGCTGTGTTAGGTACCAATCAACCAAGTTCCAAGTATATCCGAAAAATTCTAAATTCTACTCCCCTAGAATGCTGTACTATATCTTCAGCATAAAAGACTCTTGGTGCGGTATACAAAGACTCCTCCCAGAAAATACATCAATACCTCATTGTCAATCTGAAACTTTCAGTAGTGAAGAAAATCCTGAAGAATAATCTAAAATCCAGCAAAGGGAACAAGTTTGTCTTCTTGACATGTTCTTACAACAAAAATCGATAATGATCAATCACCCTTTGATAGTTTGACCCTTCGATCATTGAGCTGTTTATGAAAATTCACTTCTGTAAAACTTCGGAAGATGAAAGTAGAGTTCAGGAAGTCTAACCGATTTGTTAAAATTCCTAAAGTTTCCGACAACTTTTGCGTCTGAGAATGCGAGTCTTCGTCTTCCATGGCGAAAGACGAAGTCAGGTGGCTCGCAGAAAAGAAGAAGAAGAAGAAAAGGCAGAAAGGGAGAGGAAGCACGGCAAGAGGATTGGACCAGAGGTGGCGCGAGGCAGACAGGTTGGTCCGTTCGCCACCCGGGGGCGCCCCAAGGTGGCCGGTGCTCGCACGCCGTGGTGCGGATGAAGATGGAGCGAATAGGGTGTCAAGAGGGCGACGAGGAAGACAAGAGATTCGAAAAGACCCGAAGAAACATGGTGGCCTCGCCCCACGCGAAGACCTCCCGAACACAAGGGCCCGAGAGACTTTGGCTCCTCCGTTCGACAAGTTTATCGATGATGCCTGGTGAAATTCTGCCTCGCAAATTCGCTGTAACTTCCGTTGTCGAGAATCTCATCTTTTTGTGCTTGATTAACGCATGAATTACTGTATCGCCTATTGAAGAAAAGGTCATATTATTTATTACGAGCTTCGTCGACACGTTAAGGACCAACGTCGTGTTTCATTTACAATTTTTCTTCGGTATATTTATATCACGAAATTTTCGTATTTATTTGTTCTTTATTTTGTACTTGATTATGGTCGTGAAAGAGGATTCAGAGAAAGGGCTTGATAGGGTACCTTTTAGTCAGTATTGCTTCTGCTATTTTAAATCCAGAATTTTATGAGGATCGATGAAATTAGGACATTTATAGTTCTGTGATAAATACGTATGAATTCTTCTTACATCATAAGAATATTTTCAGGTATTTCATTTGTAAAATGAATTTTTACGAAATATCTGTTATTTCAATACGCTTCAGTTATTACATTTATATTTATCGATGACATCGCATCTTCGCAATCCTTGTGCATTTGATCCTCTTTGATCCTTGATGGATTAAAAGATTAGACAAATTTTCGCTATAAAGCTACGTTAACTAAAAAATAGTGAAATAGAGAGAAGTAGGTTAAGTCAAGTTGATATGTGGAATGTGTATTGAGAATGTAAAGATGAAGAGGAAAGAAACGTTGGGTGGACAAGGTTGGACAAGTTCGAAAGAGAGCGTCCATCTTGATCGGAGGAATTCCTGTTCGGGTTAAAAAGGCAACGCGTCAAGTGGGAACACGAGAAATCGGTGGATTCGTTCTAGTCGATACGGATTATCTCGGCCGTGGACAGAAAAATCCACCTGTCTTTTATTTATGTATCCTTCTTCTCGTGGCTGACGCAAACATCTTTGTCGGCCGTCCCAAGATATTGCCGTGGTCCTATTTACGTCCTATCCTCGGCAATCCGACCGCAACGCTAATCTCGTCCTTATTTCGCCCACGACCGTCCACGAGCATCTTTTTCTCACTCGTTTTGGCCTAGAATCCTAAAACTCTATTCACACCGCTCGTTTTCCTTAAGTCTTCACCGACAGGATGCCAAACAATTGCTATTCTATGGAGTCAGAGCTAAACCTTATACTTTTATATTTTACTCAAACTTTAATCTTTTTATACTTCTACTTAAACATAATAAGATTCAACGTCATTCTTGTGCTAGAGATGAATATCACTCATCACCAGAAAATTACCGATTAAGAGATTGCAACGCCTTAACGGCATCTATTTCGTTCATTGAGAGCAAAATAATGAATATTTTGTTACCAAACGATTAATAAATTAATGAAGTTATAATACTAATATAATTTACACTATAATTCGATTTAATTCTATCCTAGAACAATAGAAATGAATATTCACTTTGTACACTTGCATTATCAAGTATATTTTTCATCCACTTTAATGGTCAATAATTCTACTAGCACTAGGTCATAGTTAAATTAAGAGACGTGGCATTATTATGCGGCAGTCGCGTAAAATTCGGCCGAAGTCGGGTCCAAAGAGGTTCGAGGGGGGTGAACAGTGTGGAGTAGGCCTTAATCTTGCGATGGACGTGGCGCGGGCCCCCACCGCGCGCGTATGTCCTCTAATCATGGCTGGAAAGGCCGCCGCGGTCCAGGATAGAGACGTTCCACGGCCTAATTGCTATATATATGCCAAGAGGGGGCCTCCCGACTCGGTCTCGCTCAGTTATTCTCGGGCCCACGGTGTTATTAAACCCTCGGGGCCCTGGCCCCACCTTCCTCCACGTGGAAACGCATGCTGCGCCTCCGCCGAATATCCGACACGGACGAAAAACCGCGTCGAAATTAGAGATTCGTGCGTCGACCACAAACGAGCGTGGAGGAAGTTTCTGTTTCTCTGATTGTTTCCAAGCCAAAGGTTTTTCTTGAAGAATTTCTCAACCGACAGTGGTGATCGCATATAGATGAAAAATTAGTGAAAATATTTAGAGACGATATTATTATTCAGAGTCGATGTAATTAAGTTTTCGTCAGATTTTTGTATACCTGCATCACATGACGAACATAATGTAATATTACATTAATATTAATATTAATATTAATAAAGTAATATTAATTAAGAAGATGAAAGAAATCTATTAGAGGCTAGTGAAAATTCTTAACGCGTGAGCGATACGAGCCAACAGAAATCAAAATGTAGGATTGAAAATGTACGATTAAAGTGTATATAGTATGCTGTTTAATATATTGTTTGTATGGCGATGTTACGAAATTTAACAAGAATTTGCTTATGTATAAGGTGCGGTAACACAAGAGTACCGACTTACTCGAACATAACCAATTGAACGGTTTAGTTCATTAATTTTTGGCTCAATTTGTAACATGTTACGACTTTATAGAACGTTATATTTTTAACTTTTCAAAAGAATTATAATTGACTACACATTTTCTCATTAATTCCCTAAGAGGTTTCAACTAGTAACAGATACGCTCGATCATATTGTCCCCACGATTCATATAACACCGATCAATCATGTACCCAAATTTCCCCACCCAGTACCTATAATTTACGAAAAAAGAAAGGGAACGAACGAAACATAGAAACAACGGCACTTGCATAACCGCACAAACTATCCTAAGCATTTCCGACGAAACATGACTAATATTCGATACGAAGAGGGTCCCGGGGCACAGTCCGCGGTTACAACTCGGGGCACGCCGTTCAACGTGTAACAGGTTTCGAATCCAACTCTTAGCTCCGAAGAAGTGTCGCGCGTGGAGGAAAGCCGGTAATAAACTTATAATGGGTCTGCCCGCCAGATTTACAGCCCCATTTACCACGTTCCTCAATCCTCTGTCTTTCGTCCTTCTTCTTCTCTTTGCCATTGTCTTCCTTTTTTATCGTGGAGTCACGGCCTCTTCCAGTTTCTTCCTTTCTCCCCGCGTTACAAAACGAAACTATTCGCACTGTAAGAAAAGGAAACTGAACGCTGACCGCATAAACCGTGAAGAAAAAAAAAAACCGAAGTACAGAAGAACGTCGCAGTGAAAAGTCTGCAGGGGGGCGACGTCCTTCGTTCGACGTCCACGAGATTTCATTTCCACGCGACGAAAATCGTCGAATCGCGATTTATGATGGTACTTGCCGCTTTTCAAGACGAATCTTCTCACGACGTGCGATTCCCTGAAGAGAATGCTGGGTGTCTTCGCCAGCTACGAGCTATCTGACCGACCGATCTGCACGCTGCGAGCTGAGATACGTCCAATGCGACCGATCTCTGCCTCTGTCCCGCTTACGCTCGAATGGCTGGCACGAGGTCGCCTGGACACGGGGTAACCGGGGAGCTGGTAAGGGAGAATTTACCACCGAGGTGTCGAGAGTTAGTAGCTTGCTCCCAAACGAGATCTTCAGATAAGCTCGTCCACGAATTAGCGAGAATCGGAGGAGGAGGCTACTAACAGAACGAGAGAGACGTTTCAAGTCTCAAGAAAGTCACACTTTCAGAGGGACCGGCTGGCTGGACGACGGACTTCCAGACACGGAAAGCTCGCCTCCGGAGTGGAATCCGAGGACGCCTTTAAGCGCTCGTCGATCGACATTTTTATTGGCGTGGATCGTAGCTGGTTCTTCTTTCAGTTGTACACTTTGTTCAGGTTTATGGCACGTTTAACCCGCGTGATGTGCTTGGGATGTTTCGAGTTTTATATCGAGGCAGGTTGATGTCGATATCTTTCAGAAGGAATGTTCTCGATATTGTGATGTGGTTGATCCACTTTGATTTTTCATCAAATCGGACGAGGAACCTCTTTTTTTTACAAAGAATCTTGAAGGTGCCGTCTTTAAAGGTTCTTTAAAGTTTCATCTTTCTATCGTACTTTGAATGTGCAGGTGTGAATATCAGAATAGCTTTAGGTATAGCAAGATTCAACAAGGTACGAGAGCTAGCTTGGTCTTGTCAATGTTAAAATATAATACTGCAAGAG
Organism: Bombus haemorrhoidalis; assembly: GCA_014825975.1. Classification (NCBI taxonomy): domain Eukaryota; kingdom Metazoa; phylum Arthropoda; class Insecta; order Hymenoptera; family Apidae; genus Bombus; species Bombus haemorrhoidalis. The sequence goes on along the minus strand of CM026164.1, from coordinate 5,208,738 downwards.
CTGATTAGAAACCTACAAATTTTCACGGATGTTTAAATTGAAGACTTCTAAAGATTGACATCTATGCTTGAGCAGAAATTCTCATACATTCGAGAACGTGTAACTACGAACCCTGAAAAATCCAGAAATATTAATTACGAATTCTCAGAAACCTAATGAGTGCTCGACTGTGTGCGAATTCTCGGAAACTCAGAAACGTGCTTACTTACGAAACACCTCAGGGGAATCCAATACTCGATCTAGGAATCTTTGAAAACCTGCCATCTCTCAACTACCCTTCTCAAAAATTCTCATAATTTCGATCCTTCGCAACCATCGGTGAAACCGTCGATACCAATCGAAATTCACCATCGTTCCCTCGAAATGCAGCGTTTCTTGCACCGAAAGAGTCCTGCTTTCCTCCATGTTCCGCGTAAACGTCGTCAGTGGTTTCCTTCAGCTGTGAGAGAGAAGCAGAGGGAGGAAGGACGAACGGCGGCAGATGCGCGGCCGGTGAAGCAGCCATCGTTCTCGATTTCTTGTTTGCTTCATGGCGAATCAGAAGGGCCGCGCAGCGAGTCCAAGTCCGATCGGGGCCGCCTCATTGTTTTTCCACGGCTGAGGCCCCTCTCGCGGCCTTTATGAACGTCGAAGGGCCCCACGACTCTCAGGAGCGTAAGAAGCCTCAGGGGCGATGCCGAGTTTCGCAAGTCACCCGTTGGTAGTTGGTAGCCTCTTTGTCTTCGCGTTTGCTCTGTTTGCCGTTCGTTCGCGCCGGTCACATCACGGGAAAAAGCAAAATTGATTCTTCCGAGGTTCTCTCGTCGTTCGTTCTGCCTGGAACCATCTAATTCGAAACGCCAAGCGATCATTCTTGCGGGAATGTGTTAATCACAGATTTCTCTGATTATTTCACGTAAACCATCCTCTTTAGGAGCGAATGATTCCGTAATGAGAAGATTCAGGGTGGAGATTTTCAACTCTACAAGAAAGGGAGGATGATTTCAATCCTAAAAGTGGTTAAATCGTAGCTTCGAAAATGCTGAACGTATAAACGTTGAATTTATGCTAATACCACGCGCAAGAATAAAAATATCATACTCGATTATTTACATACTTGTTTATCGATAGATAAAATCGACCACTTCAAAAATTCTTCCAAAATTGCAACAGAATTGCAAGATAGCATTCTCGCTTTTACGTCACGATTAACCGCAAACCCAAGAACAGAACATCGAATCTCCCATAGTTATTTTTCACCTGAAGCTTCTCCTTCCACCAACGATCTTCAGGAACTCGTAAGCAGAATTCTTCCCGGAACGCTGGCATTTCACTTGGAGCGCATTCGTTCCAGCGGCTTGCTCCTCTTTCCGGGGCGGCAACCCCCGCGCGCCCTGTCCTATAGAAGGGAACGTAATTAGCGCCAGTTCGATCCTTTGTGTTATTCACCGGGCGTCGAGAACAAGATGATTACTGCCTCTCCACGGAGCCCTGCCAGGCGTTGCCCGCCTGTTCGAAAATGAAAAATCGCGTCCGTGTTCTCCTTCCTCCTTCTACCCTGTCTTCGTCACGCTGCTGACCGCTTCTTTTGTACGCTGTCCCGCCCCGGCCCCCTACGAATTCGCTCGTTTTAGATGTTTCTGGACACCTTCAGCAATCGATGAAAGAAAAATCCACAGAACCACCAGGAAACATTGGAGGAACAGAAGTAATCATGGACCGTAATTGAGGTGTATAGGATGAGATGGTGGATGTCAGCTAAGGGGTGAGGAATTTCAAGGCTTTCTTTAAAAGATGATATCGTGTGTATATTTGAGGTTGTTTATGGGGAAGTTTTATTGCCTTTTTGGTAAGGGATTGGTGGTTCTTTTTTGGGATTTTGAGATAATGATTGACGTAAAATATAAAAGTGATAGGAAGAGATATTGGAATTGTTTAAGGATTGCTATAAATAACCAATAAGTACCAATATCAAAAGGTAAGTCAAGTCGAGGAAATTTGCCTACACATGCTGAATGTTAATACGTTTTAAACACAAACGGCTAACGATGTTGCACATTAAAATTCCAACGTACGGAATGATTAACAAACGATTCGATATTTTAAACTGCTTAATTTTAAATTCGATATTTTATTTCATCCTTGAAGTCACCAGAAATCATTTGCTATGTCACGACCCTTCTTCTAGACCCAAATAATAAAAGACTAGCCCAAGATACAAATAACAGTTTGACACTTCTTTAATCATCCTCAAACAGCCCTCAATTACCGCAAACCTAAAAGGAATTTGAAACCCACAGCTTGAAAACGATCGTATACTATTGTAAGGGAGTTAGACATGCAATGATGGCGTACAAATCGTAAAAGAGGATGTTTCTCTGCGAAGCGTGTCACGGCTGAAAATTCCTCGATTTCCCAGCCACGTTCGATACACCATCTCCCTTTATTGCGACACGTTCCGGGGATTTAGGAATGCCGCGTGGAAAATAGATGCCGGGTTGATGCGCCGGGAAACGTGTTTCTCGAATAGCAGGCCACCGTAGAAAATCGAATTTCATCGTCTGTTTGTTATTTTCGCGGCAGGCTGAAACGTTAATGACCGTCGAGGCGAAGACGTGTCGATGTACGATCGTCCGAAAAGCGCCGACTCTGTGGCGAATCGATGCACGCCGCCTCAAACTCATAAACTGACGCCTCGAAAGCAACTTTTGTTGCCGTTTGACGATCTGCTATTGACCAGTTGGTATCGATTTCGTTGTTGTTTCCGGTCGTTTCGAACGTCCGCGAGTGTTTCAGATGAATGAATCGGTCATTTAGCGTTATTCACGATGATCGATGAGGCTAGTTACACGTTTTATATTTCTTTATATTGGTAGAATTTGCAAGATGTGTTCACGTTCAAGGAAACGAATTAGTTCTATGTCATTTGCGATGGTCGATGAAGTTTGTTTTTTTAATTTGATGTCTCTTCGTGCATCAATGGAATCTGTGTTATATAATTTTATTAGTGAAATTTTACAATTGCGTTCAACGGTCGTTGATCTGCCTGACCTGAATTTACGTGGCTCGTATACGTTTCACATAATTATTCAAGAATTATCGTACAAGTTTCTCCCAAACTTTCATAATCTTTAATTTGTACCCTGCAAACGTATTTAACTTGAGACATATGCAACGAACGTTTTAAATAAACCTTCTTCGCACTCTATAGGGATGATTAATCGTTCGACAGTTTCCGTTACTTATTAAATTCGATCTTACTCCGTTTCGAAATACCCAATCATATTTTTATCTCGTCCATACCCATATCTCACGTCGTTTTCTCGTTGTCAGTATGGTTGCACAACGTGCTCTTTCCAGGCTTGCACAACCAGTCAACACGTCGATAATGAAGTCGTTGTATCAAAGGATAAAGTGTGGCCGTAACGAACTGTAAATGCGAGAGTCTTGAAATTCCAACAACTCTAAACTCGTAAAAGCCAAAAATGTCTCACCGTCGCGGTATCCAGTGCACCAAAATCGAAATAATCGTTGCACGATTTTGATCTTATTATTCGACGATATCATCAATCTCTAAGTAATAATGTAAAGTAAAAATGTAAATGGAAATAATAATTTCCCCAAAATCGATCGTTGATTAGTAAAAATCGTTCGTACATCAAACTATAATTTGATGCTTGAAAATTGACGCACGCATTCATTGTACACTCTTGATTATTAATATTTAACAAAGAGTGTTTGTTACACCTTAATTATGAAAAATTTCTTTCCTTCTTTAAGAAGCGATTTAAGAAGACGGATCAAACCATCATGCACTTTTGACTCTTCTGTGTCAAAAAGGTATTACATTGCACCATAATTTTTCTCTGCTACAAACTGTTATCCTGGACGATGCCTTCTATTCTTTTGGTAAAATCCATCCGTAATTGCGATTTGGAAGAGTGGATTTCTGATCATTTACTTTGCACGGCATCGGCGCTATTTATTGAAACATCCAGTAAAACATTATTTTCAAACTTAAACGTCATTAAAAATAAATAAATAAATAAATCAAGATATTTAAAGTTAGAAGCCAAGCAGTAGAGGAAATCCTAAGAAAGATTTGTTAAACAGACGATTACACACAGATTATATGTATTTTTTTATTTTTATCCCGAACCCTGGTTCAAATATCTAGCGAACGTGGAGAACGAACGTGATCCACGAATTTTGATTTTCGTCCCGAATCCTCGCTCAAATGCCGCGCTATGGAACAATTAGTTTTTAATCAGATGCCAAGTACAATGATTAAAATACTGGAAACTAAAGTTTTCTCGAAATAAAACATTCCTTTTTCCAATTAGACGAGCAAACTTATTAACAAAGTTGATCCAACAAAGCAAATAAATAAAATTGTAATTTTTTCTCAAACGATCCTCGATTATTCGCGAAATCTCACTACTCATAGGCATTGTTCACGGTTGTTACTTCGTTCCAGGCACACAAGCGGCCATTAGCGACGTTACAAGGTGACAGGCATTCCAATTGAAAGGCGACGAACGAGACAAACCGCTCCAATAGCCATTCCGAATTCCTCCAGCTCTCTAATATCCCTTTTTCGAGAGGCCGTGTAATTTCAGCATCGAATTCGAATGGCGTGTCGCGAACGAACCGTGAGACGACAGCCGCGATTGTCGCGCTCGTCGTTCACGCTGAATCCTGTCCATGAAACGCCGAATACCGTGCATCGGACCGTGACACCCGTTACACGTAATTTCCCTTGCAAAAATGATGAATCGCTCCAACGAACTCGCGCGAACGCCGGAGTAGTCTCGCGGTGTGTTGAGTTCGCGACGATGAAAGCCAGGTAAACCCCCGTGGCAAATGACAGGATCCGTCCGGCTAATGTTCCGTCATTGTGTCACTCATCACCTTGACGTTCGGTGCCTGTTCACGGTGACGGCTTGCAAATCGCAAGCGCCCCGGCAAGCGTCACGCTTGTTAGCAAACTGGGAAATCGGGGAAAGTCGACAGGTGTTGGGTATATGTGCGTTTAAGTGTAAATGGGAAGAATTCGATGAAAAGGGGAAGGGATAGAGACTCGATGTTTGGAATGGAGGTGAGGGATTTGAGGATAAAAGAACGTTCGATGAAAGATGCAGATAAATTTGAAATTTTCTAAATTCCTTTCGATTCAGGCAAGGAAGTAATCATAAATAAGTGGAACAATACTGTGGATATTACAGAGCAGTATTAAGGTTAACGCGTGTTCTTCCACTTATTTGTATTTATGTCCTCGTTTCATAAACATAGAAGTACATAAAATGTATTATAATAAAGGACGAGTGAATTTCACGTATTTGGAATAGAAACGTGAATATAAGAGGTGATTTGTCGTTCCTTTAAAATACTTCTGATATAAATTAACCTTTTGTAGTTAGAATTCCTTTACTTTTCGATCACGATGCTTTGGTACAATTCAACGAAAGAACAAGATCGATACAATAATCCAATTAGTAAAAATGAAACAGTGAAATACGAATAAAAAAGAATGTTGAAAATGTAGACACGGGGTACGTGACTGTCAAGTTACAAGGGTTTTTAAGCCTCGCTGAGGATTGTGAAATAAGAACGCACATATAAATGACAAATTACTGCTCGGAACTTGTTTCTTTCTTTTTAATAAAGTAATCCTTCTGATATAAACACAGTCCTGTTTAATACTTCATGCGTGTCCCAAAAGATAAAAAATAACACAGAAAACGAGGGATATTATGTTATGATGTAGAAAAGAAATTCATTAGCGAACCGTGCACGATCGATTTGAATTTTGCAATATGGCATTACCCGCAATTTGCAGTAACGAGACCAATATATATATATATATGTATATGTAGGATGCATAAAGGACGGAGAAGACTTTGTCGAATATTATAGAGTGCCGCGAAATAAAACCTGAAAGAGGCTGGCTGCTCAAAATCGAGACGAGTCTATTAGCTGGAAAGTACCGCGTCATCTCTTCGTCTTCGAAGAACTTCCCGGATCCCTCATTATCGTTAACGATTTCCGGCAGTCAAAGCCTCCCAACAATGCCACTGCCCGGGAATTTTCTAAGATTTTCCGAACAAAGAGCAAGAAACAATTTCCTTGGAGCAGTTGCCCGCGCCGTCGGTCGATCGTCAGTTTTCAGCGCCAACGGCTCATCGATTCTTTCCACGGCCAGGGAAAAAGGTATCAAAAAATTGTTCGCTCGATCTCCGGATGAAATTGCTCCCCTCCATCGGCATTCCCCTCTTAACAGCACGGTGACTTTACAGTTTTGTAATGAGCTGCAATTGCCTCGCAAGTGGGAACATTGGTTACATTGTTTCTTACTCGTTTCTTACCCTTCTGCACGGTATTCTTGCAATATTTTTGTTTCGTTTTATTAGAAAAAAATGACCGTAAGTCCGTTTTAACGTAACGTCTTATTAGACAAGTCTAGCTGGATAGCATGCACGTAGGTAGCGTTTCGATTAACTTGTCAAGCGTTTTTTATTCTTTCGGAACAAATGTCTGGACAAAAACGTATTAAATGTTCGTTTAACGATGAGAAATTTAAACTATGAAATTGATTATTGTAACGTATATAATAGCAATGTGCAAGAATAGAGAATTTCGTAGGATACGAATTAATTCTTTCGAAGCAATTTGAAATTTTAATCCTCGTAAAATCATAGAAAAATTCTAACGAGGATCTCAAACGATCCTCTTTTCGTATTTCTATTTTATGATACTTTAAAAATGACTAAATAATAATCATTCAAAAAAAAAAAAATTAAATGACCCTATCAGTCTGTCACAACATAGCAAAATCGTAAATTTAACACAAGAACGTGACTTTTTCTACACTTTAGAATTGATTAAACAATGATCGTAACTATGATTTATAAACTCCTCAAAATGACCATATAACTTCATCGATCTATCGCTAAAACCCCAAAACATCAGAAATCTCGTTCAAACACCGTATCTACGAAAAGCTCCTAGCTAAACTAGATCTTCTAAAAAAGAAAAAATCCACCAAAACCATAAAAAAGAGATCAAAAAGGAAAAATTCTATACAAAGAGCAAATCGTGTCACAGAGGGTTCACCGAACGTCGACGGGCGCCTTACTCAGCAAAGACCAGACAACACACACGAGCAGAACGAGCCAAAAATGGCGACATTCTTCACGTTCGAATATTCTGTGAAATCCTTTTCACGCGTTTCTGTTCCGCGCGAGCTGCACGAGGGGCAGGCAATTCTGCGGGGGTGAGGAGAGTCGTGGGCTATCGTCGGATGGCACTGTGTTCTGCTCCATAGATCACGGCCAGCTTTCTTTTTCGTTCCCCTTTCAGGAAGCGGTACAATGCTAGCTTCGCCGGTATTATACGAGGTCGTAGCCGACAATGGACGCGAACTTGCCCATTGTACCCCGGTCGATTTCGAACCTGGAGCCAGGCCAGAGCGACCCTCCCTTTTCCTCGGTCGTGTTACCGACGAGATGTCTTCATTAGCGCGACCTGCGTGTCGTTCTGCACAGTTACGTAGACGCCGTGCGATTTAGGAGAGATGCTAAGTGCTTCTTAGAGAACGTGAGGTAACTTCTGCGAAGTTCATAGCGTGGGCATGTGGGGTTTTGAGTTTCAGTGTTATAGGGAAAAAAGGTTTTGTAAAATGAAGATCCTGAGGAAATGTATTATTGATACGTTTTTAGCGTGATCTTATGCAGATTGTTGGAGGTTTTCTTCAATTCGATTAAAGGAACGAGTACTTCTACAATTCGTAAACTGTACTACGAAATATTTTCTTCTTCCTACTTTCACTTTGTCTTTTTTTCCAGTAGCGAATTTAACATTGTGGCGTTTTGCATCATAGCGTACTTCACTGTTAGATTCGTGAGTTATCTTCTATGTAGATATGATAGCAAGTTAGAAAATATAGCATAATTAGTTGTAATATTCAATAAATAACGTATCAGTTGGTGAAGACTCAGCCTACATTATTTTCCTTCCAACACAAAAGCTATAAGTTTTCCTTAACTCCTCATTTTTCCATGCTAGCTTTGCTCTAAAATTAACAACTTTTCCCCTATCTGCTAACTTTGTCCTATACCTTTCTTCCAACCCTCAACGATCATCGTTCCATCAAAAGTCTCCAGAGCCCAGAGTCCCATGAGAAACCCGTTCACGCGTCCTCATCGAGATCTCAATGATCTTTCAAAGCAACGTGGCTCCCTCGACACAGGTAGCCAAGAGGAATTTCCACGCCGGTTGAGCGGTTCGATCGCGGTGGAACGCTTTTATGATGGCAATCGATTCAACGCGAGGATAGAGAAAGAGGCAGAGGCCTGAACGATCGTGAATAAATCGTTGGTTGGAGGCTGTGATCGTGGCTGGTTTACAAACAATACAGCAAGCACGCAGCTTGGTCCACAATGGCGACGAGGATTCACGCGTGGATCGCAATAATTCCGGCGTGTAGCCAGGCCACGTGATAGGTGGTAACTGGTAACTGGTACCTGGTGATTTGTAACTGGTAGCCAACGGTGCCCGGCTAATCCCACAAAGAGCGCCGACCTTTGAAATTTCTGGACAATTTATCTCGTGGCATGCAGCGTGCGCGCGAGCGCCTTCCTTCTGCTGCCATTGTGACAAGCAGTCGGAAACGAACCGGCTATTTGAGGATCGGTATTTTTTTCTTCTTGTTACAAATATTGATGGCGCGTATGGGTCGCTTTTTAACGAAAAATGGAAGAAATTGTATAATTGTCGTTCAGTTCTTGCCTAGGTTCGGTATTCTAAATTGTCCTATAAGTTTTGTTTAAATCTTTTCCGTAAATCTCAATAGAATTCTTATCTTTTTTTCAGTAATGACAAAGAATATGGAAAATGTTTTACTAAAAGATCACACCTCTTGTTTTTCTTTTCTTCTCTCATTCTTAATTCTCTCCTCTTTCATTCTTACCCTTCTTTCCTTCTTACCACTCTTCATTCCTCACATTTCCCATTCTTTCTTGCTTTGTTCGCTTCCAAGTGTGCTCTTGGCATTTCTCACCATTTACTCAAATATAACAACTACCTAAGACTTCTAAGCGAAAACACAGCCTTTGTAGGGATTACGTAATCATTATCACTACCAATAAACCGAGGAAAAATGATTGTATTAGAAAACGAGTTACAGAAATATATATGAATCCAACTAAATTGGAGAAAAGCCATGAACTTGTAATGATAAGTTAAACCAGACCCTCTATAGATCAAACCTGTTTCTGGATCCACAAATTGGAATTCTCAAAAACTCGGTTACAAATTTCTTTCACGGTTCCCAGGGGAGCATGGCGCACGAGAACTACTCTCGACTGATCTCTCGAGGGACTACTCGTATTTTCCTTCGATGAAATCTTATCTGAACGATCGGAGAGGAGTGGACCGTCGAGAGAGTGAGAGAAGAAGGGAAACGTGGCACCGAGAAATCGGCGGGGGTCCATGGTCAGAAACACGAGGACTCGAGGGTTCCAATTTCTCCGGGCGCGCGCAACGCGTCGCAAAAACGCGTCGAGGCCGACTATTCCGGGAAAAAAGGCCACTGTGTCTTTTCTCTTTCGCGTCAGACCAGTATCCATGGTTGTTTCCGCTTCGCCTCTGCTACAAAATTTATCACAAAGAAGATTCAATGAGAATTTTTAATTGGATTTGAATCGTTCCGTGATAAAAGTGCTATTAATTTGGATTTCGATGTCGAATTAAACATAGTGGAACGAATACTTTATTTATCTACCTCTCTAAAATGTATATCACTCGTCATCGTCATCATATACGGAAGATCATATCTAAAAGTATCTCAAACCACTCATCACATTCCTTCGCATGTCACCATGTATCTTATCACGGATAATAAAGCGGCGCTTAAAATAACTCTAATTCGCTCTTGTGTAAACACTTTTCATTATTGACAATAAAATTTCCATCTCGAACAACCGATCATACTCCTTTACATTTTACCATATTCACCTCGCTACAGATATTACAGCAGCCTTAGAAGTAAATCTTTTGCACGCTATCTACAGATTATCTCGATTAACACTACAACCAGTAGAAGGTCAAAATGATCAATCATCAGTAATCTTTCAGAAATTGTCTAGATTTACAACCACGATTTTTCACAAAACATATTCTTCTTCCATTATATGCATTTTTATGTTTTTAATTTCTTTGCTACAAGCTTCATACCTTAATCATCGGTAGCTCTAGCTTCAAATCCTATCCAACGAGCAACCTCATCCACCAACACACCAGAATCTACTTACTCTTAACCCTATCTAGCTCTAAAACCATCAGAAATCCTCTCAAGATAGCGCGGGAAGGCATCAGGCTACGCCACTGAAACGAGGACAACTTGATTCTCGCGCGGACAAAAAGCGGGGACGTGCGGCGGTCCGCGTTTCTCGATTCGTCGCGGCGCGAGCCGTGGCCTGCAAGCTAAAACGAGCCTAATCCGCAAAACAAACCGATCGTGGTCCACGACGGGCAGTTCGGGGCCCCTGTTCCACGGGCCCGCGACGAACAACCGTACGCGACGAAAGGGCCGATTCGTCGAAGGGGCCCGCTCCGGACGACGAGCGGCGACTACCGCAAATGACTTTATTTATACCGTCGCCCCTTATTAGGCACTCCCCTGAGCCGTGGCCGTGTAAGGTTGTCGGAAGGTAATTTCGCCGGTATCGGGGGCTTCTTTTGTCGGACTCGGCTTTTTGCACCGGCCCCCACGTCCACCGGTCTGAAATTACTACCGACCAGAGGCGTGCAAGTTTTTCGAGAGCGAGCGTTACGTGAACACGCCGCGCCCTGTGCAACACTCGGCATGTGTCGTTGTTGCTTGTTGTGTTACTTGGCTGGTTGCGTTTCGTTGGAAAAGTACCTCGTAATGGAGATCGGTTCTTCTGCACGTTCCTATGGGGTTGCAGCTGGATGGACGTTTGGTGGATTCTAAGGATGTCGTAGAGTGCGGAGGTTTGATACTGTGGTGAAGGTTGAGGAGCTGGTTGTAATTTTATCTACAAAGTTTGTGCACAGTTAGAAACGAGGAACAAACGGATTTAGGGAATCTTATGTAACACGTGTATAGGTCAGAATGCTGTGTCAGAGATGAATTAGTTATGAATTTTTGATCGTTTGTCAAACCTTGTAGTAGCATTTTGTTACTTGATAAGCTGTTAATTGGTAAGATTCTTCTGAGTTGATGAAGAGACCTTTGAAGTTAGTGCGAACAGTGATAAGTCTGCTGATTCCTCTCGATTCCATCGTAGCGAGTGCAGCTCCTAATTAATAATTCATCGTTAGTTTCTACGCTTTCAATGGATCATTTGTATTATTCACTTTTATTAAAATTACAAAGAAGTATACAGATTCTAAGTATACAAAAATTACAATAACATTAAGTAGAAGAGGTTCTTCTTGAGACGGTATGTACAACAGAATATATTTATATGCATTATTATTATATTATATTATATTATGTATATTATATATATATAGATCAAATATCTATGCGTACACATGTGGTATGTATAAAAGAGTAGTTTCATTTTGGACGTAGAAAAAGGACGAGTTAGTTAGTTTCGTGCGATAATACAAGGTACGAGCTTCGTTCGTTCGTCTTCGTTTACGAAACGATCATCGACGTATGTATATTTTATTTCATTTGGTTAACACGCGCAGTTTTACGACACTGAAGAGAAATAATAAAAAAAAAAAAAAAAAAGGAAGGAGTCAGACACATAAAAAGTATTATCGTTAATGATACACCTGTCCTCCGCTTAATACATCCGCTTACGCTATCTATTGAGCTAAAGAAAGTAAAAATCAAGTTAAATGCACGTGTGGCTGCGTTATGCAACACGTTCTGCTCGCTCTTCCTCGAGTCTGGTTTAGCGACGTTGCCGCGGCTTCGTCACAATCAAACACACGATTAACGAACATTTCATTCGTATTTCACGCGTTCAAAATTCCATTGATTCTTTTTTATCCCATTTTGATTCGTCCGATACATCTCCAGCACATTTGGTAAGAAATGATTGACATTAATAGGTAGTGCAATCAAGGAGCTTGCAGATTAGCTGAGTTTACAATTAAAATTTTCCTTTTTCATTTAAAGGATTAATTAAATTGTTGAAATGTTCATTGGTAAAATTGCGATTGTTATCGTCGCAAGTTCCTGCGTACAAGTTACGCTCTATAGAATTTTTTTAAAAGATACAGTTTATAATCATAGTCAGTGAGGCTTCTAAATGATAAAATTTTCGGATATTGGAAGGATATTGGAAAAGTATGAATCGCAATGAATTTACCGCGTCCCGACGTACGAATTTGTAAACTGACGAAGCCGGGCAACATGACAGGACCCGCCAGAAAATAGACTAAACAAACAAACAATAACAACAATTAATAATAATGTCCGCCTCCGCGGCGATCGGCGCCGTTCGCACGACTTATGACACTGTATTGAGTCACGCGTCGATTCGCGTGCAGCGTTTACCGAGGACCGTAAAACGCTTATAGAAAATTCGATTATGACATCGAGAAGTATCGTTTTTATTCGTATTCACAATTCAAATAATCTCGTTATTCGTCGTAAGAAAAGATAAAATTATATTATATTTAAAATAATCTTGCTATAAATCTATTTTAAAGAACATCATATTCAAAAGTTTACAAATGTCCGGTGACTTATGAACGAGATTACATATATTATTCATACAAATAAGTACATGTAAAAAGATATATATGAATATACCGCCAATTAGACTGCAGATGTTTATGCAGTTATAGGAAATTTAAAATATCCAAAGTAAAATAACAATAAATTGTATAAAAATCAGCAATCTACTGATAGTAAATAAATAGCATTATCGAAGATATCTCTCGACGATAATCAAATTTCCGAAACGACATGATCGAGTACTCGGCGACCAGTTAAAAAAAGAAAAAGTATAAGAAACGAGGATAAAAAAATGAAAACGACAGTGGGAAAGGCGAGGGACAATTTCCCTCGCGACCCTTCCCAATCATTGGTTGTATTTTGGCACGGGAATGAGTAACCAGCGCGTCTCTCTGAATCTGACAAAGCTACGTTCGCGTTTGATCGAACTTGATATCTTTTTCTCAAATCCCGCCGACGGCAAAGAGAGCGCCTTCTGAAACGTTTCTACGTATCTAAAATCTTTGAACGAATACATAAATAAATAGAGGAAAGCGTTGCTTATAAATTTACCTTCTTCTTGGTCAAGTTTCTTTTTAATCACTTTGGTTTATCACCAAGATCGTTATTTTATTGTTAATAACATAAATATATTTATATGTGCTTTTTTGAGACGCTTCCCCTTCAATAAATATCGTATTAATTTAATAAAATAGTCGATTAAAGCTTCCGAACGAAAGGATTAAAAATATGTTTCTAATTTGTTTGCATCGATTAAATTAAAATAACTTGTTCGATTTTGACCTTTGTTTTAACGCACTTAAGCTTCGACGTTTTTCGACATAATTGCATCGTTGAAGAAATTTGTTTCACGTCTTATCTGTTCGATTCGCGAACTTGTGGAGGCTACCGTCCAGCGGTTACATCCACAACCTCCCGTCGACCGGATTTCCTTTATTACTTGTACGATCTTCGGTGTCTAGAGGGAATCGAAGTTCGATTCTCGATCGCTGGTCTGGAAGAATCGTTCTTTATGATTAGGAACATTTCCTAAATTAAATATAGCAAAGATGGTACTTTTATACGATTACTTTTTGACTAATTGCATTATACTGCAGCAACTATGGCAGAAACTACAAAAAGTTTAAAACGAATATCTTTACGTCTTTCAATCAATCATTACAAAAATGAAATAAAACGTTTCTAATCAAAATAAAATTGTTGCCTCTGAATAAAACTTATCTATAAAAATCTATATCAATTGGCCGCAAATTTATTAATATTTAGCAGATATTTCTTTTTATGCTGGTAGTTATAATAACTACACAAACATTGAACATAGGAAACAGTTAACAAAGACAACGTAGAAATTCTAAGTGGAGCTCGAATTTCGCTCGTAACTCACCTTGTCCGGGCTATAAAGAGGCGGATGCTGCGCCGGAAGTCTTAGCGTGCTTCCCAGATCCCTCTCGGCCATTGTGTGCCCCTCGCTGGCACTGTCTCTAGTGTCTCTGTTGTCTCTGGCGTCCTTAACGCTGTTTCTTCTGGCATCGGCGACTTTCGTAGGCGGCTGGATCGTCGTTTCACCGCAAGATCTGGCGAGAGTCGAGCCAGCCTCGCCTAAATCAAGCCTCAACAGCTTCGTCGGTGCTTGGATGGTCGTCTCGCCACAGGAACGTGCCAACGTCGAGCACAGATCGCCCTGGAGATCCCCGGTTCGTAGCACTTTCGTCGCTGTTTCAACCGTGGTCTCGCCACAGGAGCGAGCTAACGTCGAGTCGGCGTCCATTTGTCGAGTTACCGTTGCGGATACCTAACGTACAAAATAATCAGATTTTTATATAAGAATTATACGAATATATACATTTCAGGAATAGCTATGAACGCTTGACGGTACTTTACGGTGCCATTTTGTAACAGGTAGATTTTGAAACTTTGTTTGATTGATAATTTTACAAGTAGCTTTGGAATTGATTATATCGTAAGTAGATTTCATATTTTCTAAATTATAGCTACTTTATATTTGTAGCGCCCCCCCCCCCCACTTGATATTGTACTGTTTTTTATTTTTCAATATCAGCTTCAAGATCGTAAGTTGTAAAGTATGAAATTTCAAACGAGTCATTGCATTCCGAGAAAGATACGTTTATATACGTTAAAAAATGAAAATTATATATGAAAAAGAAAATTATTCATTACGAAATCATATATAAAATGAAATATGTAACATATAAAATAAAAAGCATCTATTAAAAGAAAAAGATGAATCATTTTTTTCAGATATTATTTAGTGTTAACTTCCTGAAGGAAGATTCGCAGTTAAATGGTATTGCACACCTGAAAACCAGCGCTAACAAGGGCGCCACTCGGTGCAGCCGGCGTTCTGACGATCTGCACATCAGAATCCTTGCAATCTTTCGCGCTGGATACGCTCTGCTTCCTGTTTCCGGTGTTATGCGTGCCGCTTTCGAGGTAATTGAGCAGCTTGTGCTCTTCTGTCGAGAACGTGCTCATACCAGATTTGTAATTCTGCGGAGACTGAGGTGCGGATCGATATTTGGCGCGCGGGATCATCACTGTCAACGAACGATCTCGTTGTTCGTCGTTCATTGCCACTGTAAAAATTCGATAATACAAAATTAAAATGCCTTAATATTATATAAAGATTATAATATATAAAGGTTTTCGTTCATTTATTATCATTGACAAAATGTACTGTAATATAATAACAAAAATTTCCATTGTTCTAATGTGTCTTTATCCAATGATTTTTTAACACAATACTTTACTTCTTTTTCCTTGAATATTCTTAAATAACTTTAAATTTTTTCTTTTTCTCTAATTCTTAGATATCATAACTCACAATTTCTTTTTTCTTGAAACGTCTTAAATAATTTATAAATAAGTTCTTCGACAACTCTAAATTTCCTCTCCATTAAAAATTCTTGTATTCCTTGGAATAAATAAATTCCGAATATAATATTCCGAATCTTCGATCAATTGGCGATCAATTTTTCATGAACTCAACATAATTTTTAAAACGAAAAGCCTACCTGATGCAGGTACCATGGTAGCTTTTCTTGGTGGATGCCTGGGTTTGGCACTGATCTTTCGAGCAGGCCTCTTTGTCGGTGGCAAGGGTGCGATCATCTGGGGGGGTGGTGGGAGAACGTGTGGCACGTGGTGTGGAATAGCCAAGTCTGTCACACTACCCTCGCTACTAGTGTCCCCGCCCGTTCCAGGAATCATAGCCCTTCTGTCGCCGGTTCTTCGTTTCCGACTCGGCTGACGGAAACATGCCATACCGACACAAACCGCCAGAAGGCCCAGTAATATTGCACCCGTTGTAACAAGAGCTATCAGGAGCACTGCAACCAGATTTACGATTAAGTGTTGCATTGGAAAACTTCGTGAAATATATACAAATAATTTCCACGATACTTTTTGAGTCGAGAAATAATTCCAATTAGATAATGTATAATTTAATAATGTAAAGATAAGATACAGATTACTATTTCATTAACATATTAACGTTCATATCTTCCTTATGTCAATTCGATACTTTACTATCGATGTTAACCGTTTTATTATTTCTTTAAAATAATTTTTATTTGTGGAGATCGTTTTTAATCTGCGTTATTATTAATTGGGCTACGAAAAATCTTATGGTTTAATATATGGACACTTTTTTTAGTTTTCGTATATTTTAGATTTAGGTAAGCAAATTTACCTTTCAGATTAACTTGACATCGCTGACCACTGTGCCAGGGGAAGCACTCGCAAACCTCTTGACCATTGGTGTTCGTGACGCAGTGTCCTTTGTTGTTACAACTAGGGCAACCTAAGGGCGCTTGAGAGCAGAATCTTCCAGGATACGCGGGGTTTTCAGACAAATCTGCCCAACCCTCTTTACAAGAACACTGATAAGAACCTCGCAGATTGAAACAGGCTGCGTTTGGCGAACAATCGTGATGTGGTCCTCCGTCTTCTGTCGCGCATTCGTCGAAATCAATTGCCTCAATCTGAAATAAAATGTGCTTTCTTTATTTACGAAAATTTCAGGTCTCCTCCTCGATTAATAATTATTTTGCTTAGAAAAACGAAACTTACTACGTCAAGATTTTTCAAGGCATAAACCTCAGTGCCTCCTAAGCTATAATTGCTTCCAATAAGATACTTTCGAAGAACTTCTTTTAGTCTCGTTTCATTAGCGTTGTCGCTGAGCTGAACGTGGAACTCTACTTTCGTTGGATCAGGCGAGAAACCAGCTATCTTCAATCCTCTGTAGACATCTCTGAGGTCACTCTGCATCAGAGTTCTATCTAGGGCGTCTTTAGTAGGACCTAACAGTTTTCTGAAAGCTGTCGACGTCGAATCGTTCATACTGGCTTCGTATATTACTGGTTCGTGTCCAATACGGTCCAAGCCAACTCGTAACGTGTAAGTATAAGTAGCTATAATTACATATTAAAAGAGCATAAAAATAAAGAAACAATTGCTAAATATTTTCTAGAAATCTTAGTAATATTTTTAAATCCTTTCCCAGTAATTCTATCAATACATTTTTCAAATTCTCCAATATCAGCTATACGAGTTAATTTAATTAATCTAACTTAATAAATTCAAATGTAATAACTCACGCTTGCAAGGTCGATCAGGGAACATTCTAGCGAAGCCCGGACGGCAAACGCATCGCATTTCTCCTCCAACTTCCGCGCATATTTCAGACCTAGACGCTCTACATTCTGGTGTACACTGATTGACAATAGGTTGAAGCGATACCACGGGTGCTCCAAGAACTCCACCAGCCAAAACTCTATGAACTTCGTTTCCAGTCGGATCTTGTTCGTCTCTCGAAATATCACCGTACTCGGCCTCAACCTGAGAAAAATTAATACTTTTGTAACATGACTTTATATAATTTTTCCAATGTAATCATTAAATTAAATGAATTACATAATACATTACGAAATAATTAAAATGTATTTCTTACATTTACCTCTTCAGCACCAGGTGCCGGTGGCTTCTGATCGCTCATCACCACAAAGATGGAATCATTGTCGACCACGTTTTCGTAGGATGATGGTATTCTAGTCACCACCGATTGCAAGATCGTTGATGTGACCGTGGATATTACACTGGTTGGACGCAATAATGTTTCCGTTACTGTTTCCACAGTGGTCGATGTCAATGTGTGGGTGAGCAGTAATGTTCGAGTTGTAGGTGGTGAACCCAACACGGATGTTTCCGTTCTCGTTACCGTTGATGTCTGGAATCGTGTCACCTGTGTGATAAACGATTGTAACGCTAACTGAAGCGCAGTAACTTTTCTTACAATTTTTCTTCTCTTTTTATTGTAAGCAGATTTACTTTTTAATTATTATCAATCAGACAAAAGATATAGCGAACTGCCTTAAAAAATAGATGAAATAGACAAGACTAATTTTCGAGAAATCCACTGATCTCTCGTGTGATACTGATTTTTATTAATTCAAAATTGATACTGTAACTATTAATAGTTGTCTATCTACCTTTTATAACTTTTTCCGGAAATTCATATATTTCTAAATCGCGAAAAAATTTGTAGCATAACGTTTGTCTTTTTCTAAAGCTTTCTGCCTCTTTTTCTGTTTCTAATATTTCAATACAGACATGACACGTATCTTCCAAATTAAATTACTATAGTATCAAGTACGTTATGTAGATATAACAAATAAATTAAGCAGTAAACTGAAAATAACCATGAACGATCCTTTTCCCTCAGTATCTATAACGACTCGTGTTTTTTAATACAAAATAAATGTAAATTACCTTCTATCACACTTCAAAGTATCAAAATTTGATCCAACTCACTTCTTTAGGCTTCATACGCGTGGTCGTTGCTGTCCTATTAGCAGCCTCGCGTGTCACGTTGCTAACATCCTTCGTCATCTTGATCACTGACTCGTTTCTCCTGTCAATATTTCCGGACAACGTGCTCGTTACCTTCGTTATCGAACTGTCGACCCTGGTCACCACACTAGGCAATTCCTTCGATGTGGTTTCGTTCTTTCGTTTGCGTTCTGTCACCGACGAAACGACCACCTTTGAAGCTTCGTTTTTCGTCATTGTAGGTCGTGACTCTTTCCTCTGACTCGTGCTGACCACGTGGTGAGTCAAACTTTCCGTAGCTTCCACCTTTGTCGATGGTAAAACATTATCGTGACTGGATTCCAAAAATACTGGATGCTCCGGACGTTTTACAGGGTTTCGGGGAATATCGAAGTTATGAGATCGAGTTGGTTCCACGTCTCTGGTTGTCGAGGATCTGCTTGGCTGAATGTGGTCTACTTGCAATGGTCTTAGCTTCGTTGGGATTACCAGGTTCGTCGTTAGCATTGGTGTTGGTTGTACCGATATTCTACGAGATTTCATCGTAATCAGTGGTAAATTGGAGAATGTACAAACGTTCAAAAGCTTAGAACTAGTAAGTATCCTATAGAACTTAATAGAACTCCGATTTTGAATAATGTGACAATATTTGAGCCGAAAATACGTTGAAAACTTAATTATGTTAGATTTGATCAATAATTAGATTTGAAAACAATAGCGTACATACTTTTGTTAGATAAACTGTACATATATAAATTTTCAATGGAAATTGACAATAAGATACAAAAATACCTAGATACAGGTCTCGTGTCAAATGGTCGCACGGTATAAATGCTAACGTGCTCCGTCATCCTGGTTTCCACTGGCCTAAGAATCTCAGGCACGTCTACCACCACTGGGAGATCAACAGTGCCGTGTATGATCGGTATCTTCGATTCGATATCCTGAACCACTGGTATGTGGGATGTTGCGACGGCTGTCGCGATTTGAATTGATCCAGACACCGCCACTGCTGGCCTCACCGTGGCAATTTCAAGTGGTTTGGTAGTTTGAGTTACTGGTGGTGGAGGTACCATATCCTGCAAAGTATAAAATTTACAATAAATCCTCAGAAATAACAAAAAAAGAAAAAGAAAAATAAGAAGAGAAAAAGCTATCAAATTCAAAATATTGTTTTTCGGGTTATTTATTTATAACTCTAATCGTCATCATAGCTTTGAGATTTGGACGATTTTTAATCTGCAATTCGCAGTCGAAAAGAACCGAGTTAGAAAGACTCAAAAATTTCAAAAACCTAATAATGAACTATTTAAACTTCACCTGAGACAGCAATTCCACTATGAAAGGTCTAGCAAGAGAAGGTCTTGGACTAGGAGGCACCATGCTAACACTAGGTAAAGGTGCAACAGAAGACTCCTTCAATGGAATATATTTAGGCGGAGGTTTCAACCCAGATTCGTTGACATTTGCAAACGGGAATCTATCTTCCGTGGGACCACTGGTCGTCGTAATATCAACTGGTGGAGGTGATAATCCAACTACATCCCTTGAAGTTATAGGTGGTGGTTTCAAATCCTCTTCTTCATTCTTATTCGATTGATTCAACCCAATAACAGTTCTCAATGGCGGAGGCATCATGTCCCTAGAAGGCACACTCATTCCTTCCATACTACTCAACATATCCCCAGTAGACGTCTCAATAGGTCTTACTCTAATTTTGCTCTCATGATTCATAGAATCATCCTTATTCGCGTCTGAAGCCGCGAAATTCGTCTGATAAGAACCATCTACCTTTTCCACAATCTTCTTCTTATCGTTAGAACTGCTCGTGATTAACATACTTGGTGGTCGTTCAGTTTGCGTTTTGCTATCCACTTCTTCGCCTATAGCCTCCACAGGCATGGAGAACCTAATATTGGGCCTAGTTTCACCTTTGTTAGCTGTTGAGATAGTAATTGGTCCAGGTACTTGAGGCTTAGGCTTGGTGATAATATGAGGATACTCTGGATGAATTCTAGTTCCTGAATATTCCTGTTGATTCACCACAGGACGGTTCTTCTCCAAACTTACTTTAACGCTCTCAGTGCTCGTTTGAGGATACTGATCTTCCATTTTCTGAGAAATAGAAGAGTTTCTAAAATGATTCTTCATAATTTCATCTTTGTTAATTAGAACCTCTTGTCTATCAGGTCTTTGGTCTCTAATCTTCATTCCCCCATCCCAATTGAGATCCATGAAACCTCCTAACTGGAAGTGACTCTGATTCAATTTGTCTGCATGACTCAAACTGTTATTCACAAATGGTTCCAGACTTCCTGGCTTGGCTTCGTTGGACTGTTTCACTTGATCCGGTCTAGCTTCTGGAGTTTGACTTACAGTTTCTGGTCCAGGATATAGTACAGGCCTAGTTTCCACTTTATTTATTATAGATGGTCGAGGATATGGTCTCTTAGGTTTATTTGATTCAGGGACAAATTGAGGAATGATCGCTGGTGGTTTTAAATCTATGGTATCGTCGTGTTCACGACTTGGTAGAGTCGATGTCTGTTCGTTTTGATTTTGATTCTTGTGGCTGATTGGAGATATTTTGTTTCCATAATATGTAGATGGTACACCTTGTACTATGTCGTATTCAGGCTTGTTCTCTTTCCATTTGTAACCATAATTCGATTCTTCATGGCCAGTGTACACGCCAAACGGTTTTCCTTGAACTACTGGTGTTTCATGAAGCTTAGTATTGTAATAATTAGGGCCATATGGTATTTGAGATTGTGTATTCATTTCATTTTTATGAGAAAATGGAGAGCCTGAACTTATCCAAAATGGTTTTTCTTTCTGATCTTGTTGGGAATCAATTTCTCCAACTGGTTTTCCAATCACTGTATTACCAGAGGCTACATTTCCGTAGGAATTTTTTGTATTAGATGTTACATTGTTATTTTGATTAACGAAAGACGTGCCTTTCTCGGTTTCATTGTATTTTTGTACCTCCTTGACTCGATTGTGATAGTTTATGGGTTCTGAGGCACCGATTTCGGAGTCTAACGTCTTCTCTGTTTGCGTACCGCTATGCCAGATTTCTGCTGCTTTATTATCTTGATTAGGTGGAGCCTGATCGAAGTTTTGAACTTGCGTGTTTGTTGGTGGTGGAACTGGTCTGTTATCCTGCTTTATTTTAGGATTCGAAGGATTGTGATATTCTATTGCTCCCGTGGGCACGTGTTCTTCTGTCCTTTCAGTTTGTGGTCTCAGTTGTTCTATGTTTGATGGTCTCTTCTCAGGGTAGAAGTGAGGCGGTCTGTCTTGAAGATCAATCTGTTGGAAGAATGGAAGAATTGGTAAAATTGAGTGTGTCTGTACAACCTGTTTAATATTTATCCAAGATCGATGTTAATACAAATAACATATTTAAAAATAGAAGAAGTAAAACTAAAAAATACCAAAATATCGAAGTAGCTATACATAGAAGTATCAAAATATTGAAATGCTCAAGATACTGAAATTTCGAAATATTAAAATATTGTTCTTTTCAAATATCCCAATACCCAAATATTAGATATCCAACAAATATTCTAATATCCAAATACCCAAATGTCTAAATATCTAAGTAAAAATCACATAAAATTCATTTACGTGAGGACGAGATCCGAACGAAGGCTGTCTCTCAGTTGCCACGTCCTTCATCGCATCTCCAGGCGTCGGAGTGGTCATTCTCGGTGGTTCATGGTGAATTTGAGGATTACTGACTGGCCGGTGAGAAAGCACAAATGTATTCTGTGTCTTTGTCGGAGGTCTCTGAGGTCCGCTGTAAACTGGTTTCCTAATACCCGGCCTTTCCGGGTAAATCGGCCTATCCAAAGGACGACTAGTCGTCGATCTCAACGGTGGACGTGGTCTCAACCTGTTATTCATCAGAATTCGCGGTGGTTTCTTATCCGCCTTCCAATTGGAATTCAAGACGATCTCGTTCCCCGAGTCTGGCTTAGGCAATAAGATATATCGATGGGAATTGTCCGATGAACTCGACATTTCTGTTCTTCTAGGTGGAGTTCCGGATTCTACAGGTTTTGGAATTTTTGGAAATTGTCCGCGTGACGGTATATGATTGTTGGAGTGCAGGTGAGGATGAATAGGAGGATAAGGAATGCTTTGTGGGCGAACGTTTATAGTTTCTGGTCTGTGATGGACTAGGATCTCAGTGTGTACGTGACCTTGGCCGCCAAGGACACCAGAATGGTCAGGATGTTTAATCAAATGTACGTCTGATGGCATCTTTTCTGGTCTGTTTAAAGGAGCTTCTAGTTTGTCTTGTGGCCTTTCATAATCGAAGCGACCTGGCGACAAAGGGATGGTTGCTGGACGATTGGAAGGATGTTTTTCTGGTAACCCCTTGAAACTATGAGGTGGCGATGGTGGAACCATATAATCTGCTGGGTCCTTTCCGTTGGAATATTGAGGCAGGTCCTCTACCTGAATATAAGTAATACTTCTGAATTAAATTTTGAACTAGTTGAATAAAATTTGTATTTTGTTAAAGAATCATTCAATTAAGTACTTCAATATGAAATTTAAAGCGGAAGAGTAGAAAAAGTAAACACTGTGTTGTAAGTGACTTACTCTTTGGATTCCAACAAATCCCAAACCAACTTCTGATTCAGGATATGGTGATGGATCGTCAAAGTATTGTCCACTGATGTGTGGCTCGCTGGTGTCACCGAATATCAGTGCCTGAGTACCACCTTGAGGAATCACCACGTTAGCCACCTGACTGGGTTGAATATTTACCAATAAAGGTTGTCCCGTTGATCTATCGATGACGTGTGGTACTTGATGAACTATAGGTTCAGCTGGTGTCGGTTTGGATTCCGAAGATTGAATGACAACAGGAGCATCAGGGAGCAAAGGATCTTTCTGAGCCCACGGTAATCGTTTCTGATCTTCAGATGGAACGGTGGGCCAAGGTTTCTCTATTGGAGATATTCCTGAGTCGATTTTCTGGAATATTTGTAATAATGCAAAATTTTAAAACACTGATAGCGTTCATAGTTATATTAAACCACAATTCATAATTACATTATGGAAGTTAATTGAAAAGTTATTCACAAAGCTCCAACATTTATTTACCTGAAACTTCAAACTTCTCTAATTTTATTTTATCAAAACCATATTTAATCTAAAATAACTCATTTATTATTCCGAAAAGAGAAATCTTATGTTACCAGCCATAAAATGGCTCACGTATCACACTAAAAAATCCAAAATTGAGAAACTGAGAGATCCATATGTACCTGATCAAATTGTGGATGTAGTGGAGGGAGCTTTAAAGGATCTTTAGCGCTCCATGGTCGCCTAGGTTTCTCAGGACTCCATTCCGGCTCTTTAGGATTTGAATTTGGATTTGCATACTGTTCCACGTTAGGTCTATCAGGTGGCTTTAACAAAGGATCATTCTCCAGTACATCTTGCTTCGAACCTATTCTCTTTGGCGGAGACGCTTGAACTGGAAGTAGCTTCTGAGGTTGTTTCGATATCAATGTAGGATTCGCATCGACAGGCATGGAAACCGGAATTTTCAAATGTTCTTCGTAAATCTGATGCGCAGGATATATCTGTATTTGTGGACCTTTGTGGGCTTGAAGAATCTGCTGAGACTGAGTATCGTCTCGATCGTTCTCCACGACTTCCAGAACAGGATGAACTGGAATGTTGGGGACTGGTAGCGGCGGCGGTTTCATTCCAATGTGTTCTTCGTCCTCTAAGAACGTTTGAGGTGGTCTGGGTGCCATTTTCCCTGGTTTTCCTATGATTACGTCGCTGTTTGCAGTGATCACTTCGCCCGGGGAAATTGGAATTCCATCTGCCAGACTGGATGCAACTTTGTGACGGATTTCAGCGATGTAATTGTGGTTAAGGTTCGCTAGATGTGTACCTTGAAGAGGAGGAACAAGAGGAAAATATTTTTTTGTGAAAACCAACTTATCATTTTTATTGGTCTATTATCATTTTACCACATGCTCTATTTACTATCTATCCTTAGAAATATTATCATACATTTTTTCTTTAAATAACTTGAACTGTTATGAAAGCAGAAGTTTTGTACTATAAAAATTGTGAACATTTTAATAGACTCACACTTGTTTGCAAATTTTACATTATTAACAAAGTCTAACCATAGTAAAAATTTTTACGAAAGTAATTACCTATATTTTGACTCTCAGCTGCTTCGATGTCTCCATCAGCGAACTCAGCAACTGGTATATAAATGGGCGATCTTTGCGTGGTCACTTCCTGTGTTTCCGTCTGCGGCATTGAATCATTTCTTCGCGTAGCTGTCGTCTTTCCTTGTAGTAAACCAGCCATCGCCGTAATCACTGGCCCTAGAGCCGACAAACTATTGATTCCCAAAGACCCTAGGCTTAGAAGATTGCTCACTTGAAGATCGCTCGTGTTCTGACTCGCAGGTTTTTTGTTCTGTCCAGGCTCTGCAGAAACTGTTACGTTGTTCTCCTACAAATCGAACAGTAGAGTTATTTTATTATCTCTGATAACATAATAAATTTAATAATATAGAAATAATATAAAATTAAAAAAAAACTTTTTTAGTATTCGGAAATTCGTATTTCAAATATTCATCACAAATTATTCATTTATTAATTACTTGATTAATCTGTTCAACTGGCTTCAAACTTGGCTCATTAGCAACCGGGGAAGATTCAGTAGATACGAAGCTGGCGGAAATCGATTCATTGTTCTGGATCTCCACCGAGGAGGTCGCTTCCTGGAAGCCAGTGCTCGAAGTAGGGTCGATTTGGTCCTCTTCATCGAAGAATATGATCGTTGATCCAGTGACCACGTTTTTCACCGGATCTGAATGATGAGCAGTTGTTAACAAAGCGTTCATATAGCCAGCGTCTAGCAAACTTGGTGCTATCGATTCTGTCACTACGTTCTCCACTATGTGCGATCTCGAAGAAACTGTTGTTGAAGTTTCTCCATCTGGTCCAGCCTGAAATTGAACAAAGATTTTCAAAGTCAATTCCTAGACCATAATAGTACATATGACTATTTGCATTAATTGTTTCGCATCTAAACATCAATTAACATTTATTAACATTGCCAATATAATGGTGAACTAAAAATTCTTTAACTCCATAATTTTCTATATTCATATTTCTAATATTTTCTATCATTTCATCCGATTGATAAATAAGAAGGTTTTAAGGATTGAAAACCGAATAAATATCAAGCATACTGTATGTATATTCTATATAGATATAGAAATTCATAAATTATATCTCAGTCGTTGAAACGAAAATTATTATCTTCTATAATTTAATTACGCCTCTTCTTATTATAAATTCTATCAGGAATTTACAATTCTTCCTTATATATTCACTAATGAATGTACCTGAAGCAAAGTTGTGAAGTATGTAAACGTAGTCAGATACGTCTTTGTCGCAAAAATTTGAATAGGTTCTGGAGTAGGATTCACCGTGGCTGTCTTCGTGCTCTTCTTGGCAGGTGCTTTCTCCAACACAACATCAGTTGATGTCGCTACGTTCGTACGGACCACGGTGCTACCTTTCTCCAGGAAGGTATTATAATAAGTGTAGGTAATGTAGTATGTTTTCATGAGGTCTGTCATGTTTTCCTCTGTACTGTCTAGCGCCGTTAACGTGGTCGTGACGCTGGTTGGACGAGGAGGTGGTGCAGACTCTGTTACTATGAGCTGAAAGGAATATTAACATTCATTATTCACTGTTGCTAAAATACAGTTATTCCGCAATTACCTTACGAAAATCATAAAACAAAACGTCACAAGGATTTTTATTAAGGGAAAGACAAAATGTCATATTATTTACTATTAATTCAAATGAATACAAAAATTTCCCCTTCCCCTACAATCACTAATAATACCTAGAGTAAGAATATCTTACTCATCAAAAGAACCTAATGCTACAGTGATCACTAATCAGTTAAATAAATTATATTTGCATTTGTTCTAATTGCTCGATATTTCATTCGTATTTCAAAGCATTTTTATTGAAATACACAAAAATTAAAACGTGACAATTACAAGTAGATCGTTGAATCGACGAGCCGCGTGCGTCAATAGTATTAAATACATTAAAAATCCTACATACTCGTCGAATAAGTTCTTTGTAAAATCTTTGTAAAACCATCTATCATTTTCCACGAACCTGAGTAATTGTATCGCTGGTGGTTTCTATTCTAGTACGTCCATCCTCCATGAAAGTCTTTTCCAGCATCCTGGTGCTGAGATACGTGTTCGTTTCCGGTCGAGGCGCTTCTGATGGTTCAAGGATCATGTCTAAATAATGTTGCGGCGCAGTGACCGTGTTTGTGATTACTTTCGTGCTGCTTTCTAACGCGTCATTTATATTAGAATGATCGGTGTTTAATGTTAAGTAGGTATAAGTAGTTTTGAAGACTTCTGTGCGTAATGTCGGGGATGCTTCTAATGTTACCGCGGCGGTTTCAGATCCCGGCTTCCTGTGACGTTCTTCGGTCGCCGTATTCGCTATTACCTGCAAGAATTTATTAATGATACGAATGATTAATCTGTTTCATCGATTGTTTCAATGTGTATAAGCTGGCATCGAAATGAAATGTAAATATAGAAGAATTTATAGCTGATTTTGGTATTGGAGTCGTATAGTGTCAATGGCGTAAAGGATAGATTTGTATTAACATAACATTATCTTACTGAAGTTTTAAAGAAAATATCAAAGTTACATACAATTTTCCTATCATTTGAAATGTTAGTTAAAATATTAATATATGATGTTAAGTATGGTATTCCTTGATTCGTATATAATCAGAGTATTCGACGACTGGAATATTTTTTGTAGTAATGGTAAAGTTATCTAAACTAGAGAAGAATAAAAAAAACGAATAGAATTAAAAAGAAACTGAAAAAATTCATTCATTTAAGAAAGATCAACGTTTGAAGACAATAAAAATACACAGATAAGGAGAATTAAAATTAAAAAACGTCTCCTATTCGAAGAATAAGTAACCGGGATTCAAAGCCAAAAAAAAAAAGACGTGGAAATATAATAAAATAAAAAAATGAAGAATGTCCAACAATATTGTATTTCTACCTGCTGCTCCGTTGAAACGATAGTCGTCCCATCTTTCGTAATGGTAGTAAGATACGTGAAGGTGGTGGTACATGTCTTAGTGACAAATTCATTCGGTTTATCTTGTGGAAGCATCATGACGACAGCATCGGACAATGTCAGCGTAGGCTGTGGCACCGAGTTCTCCCATCGTAACGCTGGCGTTGGTCCAGCAACGATCACTTCGACTCCGTTTGACATGACACGCGTGGCTAGGTTTAATCTTCGACCTTCTTCGTCTTTTCCTTCGTGCTCTCCTGTCGTTACAATTCCACGATCAAAAGATTACGACGTGATAAGTGAAGATCAAACTTCCACTTTGTCAATGTAAAATTATTATTTAGTTACTTATACAATAGAAATAAATATATCTGAAATAAACGTGAGATAACTTAGATTTACAAGAGTATATGTACGCCTGAATAATGATGCTCTTCACGGCGGATCTGTTGACTGGCAACGGTTATTCAGGCGTTAGAACATAGACGGTCACTGTACACGATTAAAACGTGTTTTAGAAGAAACAAAAAATATACAGAATAGACTACAGGAATAAAACAAACGATAAGAAATTGTAGTATGTACAAGATCAGACTTCATTTACAAGTATGTACAGTTCACTCAAGAGTTCTATTGTACAGAAAACAATTTAGATTGCCATAAGCCAATCCAAGTGAGACTCGGAAGAGCGTCTGTACAGTCTCGAACGTGCTAGGCGCGCGAGAAAAGATATCATATTAGTCTAAAGAAGAATATTACTTTTTACATCGATCCGCCACTGTCCTGAACAAATTGTTCTTCAAATATTATCAGTTCTATGATTTCAGAATTTACTCAACCCGATTATCTCGTTGTTACATCGTATACTTTTGTTATTTCTGTACATATAAATTTTTTGTAATTAACATATTGCCAATATTTTACACAATACTTTTCATTTACATTATGTTATAAAAATACCTTTTCTACTTCTATATAATTTCGAAAATCAATTTTTTATAGTGACTTTCGAAGAATCACAATCACGATGTTCACTTCAAATTTTTACATACATACAAAAATCCTTCAATTCTCTTTAATTGGCAATGCGTTAAATACAGATTTTAGAAAAATCATACTCATGATCTTCATTTTCGATTTCTACGCACCACTATTCTTCGTTACATTGGCAATGCATTAACAATTCCAAAAAAAAGTGAGGAGAGAAAATAGAAAAAATAGAAAAGAAATCTTTGAAAGATCGCAAAAAAGGTTCTAAAAGTACTATGAATCGGTTCAGGACACTGGAAGATCGTGGATAGAGAAGGCTTATCGCAGAGCTAGTTGTAGCTACTCACCAACAGCGGGCACCGGGCTATACACAGACGAAACGACGTGCGCTGACGACTCCACGGTAGGAGTGACAGTCACCGTGACGGGCACCGTCAATGTAAGCGTCGTCACTCTCGGTCGGACCGTCGTCGAAGACGTCACTTTCGTCTCCAGTCCATTCAGTTGCGTCACTACGTACGTATACGTCCTCAGTCTCGTCGATGTCACCACTGTCTCTGTATAATAAACGCTCGTGCTCGGTTCTAAATCTGGTGTTTCGGACCTGGTCTCGTGCTCCACGTGAACCGGTTTCGATGGCAGTATCTCAGGGAAATCTGGCTTCGACAGGGACAAATAAAGATCGTCGGCTAATCCTGCCTCGATTTCCTCGGGGGTCGGTGACGAGATCGACGTCGTTACCGAATCAATGCTGGACGTCGTCTCGAGAACCATCGAGGTCCTCTTCGAGTCTGACAGCGACGTATATTCGACTCCTAGGGGAATTACGCTTGGGATCTCGGAGTTATCCAAGTAGCTAAGGGTACTGGAGTCGTACGACGTCGATTGGGACGTTTCTAAAGGCAGGACACTGGTGAAATCGGGGTAATCGTCGAAGAAAATTGTCGTAGCAGAAGAGATGATTTCGGTAATTGATGGTATAGGCTGCACTGTCAGGTTCTCTTCATTTTCCTCGAGTTTTGGCGTGGTTTCTGGAACCTGTTTCAGGGTAGTGATATCTATCATGTCTGGGAAGGATCTTTCAGTTTCTGAACTTGAACTTGAGACGAGTGTTATAGCAGGGTGGCTATCGGGAATTTGTGTGTCTTTGTTGGGAACATCTTCAATTTTGGGAACGTCTTCAATTTTGGGAACATCTTCGACTTTGGGAGAGTCTTCGTATTTGGTTTGAATCACCGTGACTTGGGGTTCGATCTCTTTTGTGACAGTATCTTCAGAGTCTTTTGATATAGATTCCTTGGTATCAGTTTCGATTATGGTGGTATTTGATTTTGTATCTTTCTCGAGGGAGTTTTCACTGTCTTTCGGTGAAATGTCTTCAGGTTCAGGTGAAATAGTTGTAACAGGAGCTTCAATATTTTTTTCGAGTGATTCTTCGTTTGAAGAATTTTCAGATTCCGATTTAAATTCACTGGGCAGCGAAGGGTGTTCGGTGCTACTATGTTCTTCTTCCTTATTAATTATTGTAATCTCTTTATCAGAAACTGTAGTTGTTTGTACTTCTTCAGGAACACTAATCACCGTCGTTTCTTCCATAAATGTCGTAGTCTCTATCATTTCTGTCGTTGTACGGTCTTCTTCCCCATCCTCTTTCTCATCTTCATTAATCTCAGGATAAACAGTCGTTCCAACTTCTTCTGATTTTTCTTCCAAACTCATCTGCGTCGTAATAATTTCTTCTCCCTCTTCTATCGACTTTTCAGTTGTCAAAGATTCAGATTTCTCTTCTTCTTTCAAATCAGTTGACTCTGTACTCTCGTGATCAGCGACACTATGCGAAACTTCTTCGGGCTTTTCTGACGTTGGTTCCTCTTTCTCTGACATATCAGCAGCTGCAGACATGCTTGAAGTATCCTCTTTATTCAAACCATCCTCAATTTTCGTAGATTTAGTCGTCGTTAGAATATCTTCATTCTCAGAATCGTTCTTCCCACTTTCAGTCGTGGTATCGGTATATTCATCTTCGTATTCTTCATACTCATCGTCAGACGCAGGGAGGAAGAAATTATCAGTGATGATAACAGGTGAACTCACACTACTCTCTTCTATAACCTTCGGTTCAGTCTCCTCGGTCTTAGTTCCAATCTCATCTGGCTTCTTATCGATTATATTAGGAGATTCCTTTAACTCAGGGATATCTGTTGAACTAACATCCTCCTTACTCTCAATGTCAACCTCATCTGGTTTCTTATCGATTATATTAGGAGGTTCCTTTAACTCGGGGATATCTGTTGAACTAACGTCCTCCTTACTTTCAATCTCAACCTCATCCGGTTTACTATCGATAACATCGGGCGGTTCCTTTAACTCAGGCGTAGCAGTCGAATTAACATCTTCTTCGTTCACCTCTTCTTCACCTTCATCCTCCTCGGAGAACTCTTCATCGTATTCAGAAGACGGGGCAGTAAAGAATCCAGTCGTGATAATAGCGAAACTAGGTGTAGGTTGCAACGGTCTAACAGCGACCAATTTTTTTCTAGTGATTCTTACTCTTCTCTCGCTGCTCGCAGGCGAAACGGTAGTCGACGCGATCTTTCTACGTCTAGTAATAGTCACTTTATGTCTTCCAATCTCCGGTTTGACACTATCAGATTCCAAATCATTGTGAATGGTATTAGCTAATCCCAAAGACCTCACTCTAGTCACCACGATCCTCCTCGGCGTATGACTCGCTACAGTCAATTGATTCTGAGTAGGATTTTCAATCTTGGACGAGATAGGACGCAATCTTCTGACTACCGTTAGCTTATGCTGCCTTCCACTCTTTCTGACCACAGGGACGCGAATTCTGACGCGTTTTCTGGGCGTTTCCTCGAGATAATCGTCGTTAATCTCTGGAGCGAGATTCCTAGCGTTCTCTCGGGGCGATTTGCTAGCGAAGTCGCTGGTTAGTCGGTAGAAGTCGTCGTGGTAGTAGTCATCTGAAAAGGCGACGTGTCTCTCGCTTGCGTGCACGCACTTGTGATCCTTCGCCATGGAGTACATTCAGGGCATGTGTGTGTGAGTTACAGCAAATGTAGGGCAGCCGTGAGCAACAGGCGGGGGTTTCGTCTCGAGTGTTAGTCGAGTCATCCGAGGTGGGGTTAAACAACAAGACAGATCATCGTGTGTCAGACACATCCCACCCTTGTTCGTTTTCGTGCACTTAGTAGAGCCGGGTGTTATCGATCTATCACGCGATCCACGGGAAAAATCGCGTCGATCCGACAAATACCAGAGACAAAGAGAGTACCATGCGTCGCGTGTAGACTTTATCGCGTGTGGGCGCGCGTGCGGCGGCGGATTCGAGGCTGTATTAGTAGACTGGACCAGTGAAGGACTGTATCAAAGGATAGAATCGGAGGGAAGATAAAAAGAAGAAAGATTGGGGAAGAGCAAACAGGGCGTGAGATGGGTATGAAGAGAATGATGGATCATTGTCGATCAACCGAAGCTGCGAGCTTTATTTTTCTTCTTTCACGAAGGACTTCCTTTCTTCCGTGAACAATCCTCCGGAAGAATTAGATCTATGGTACATCATATGTATATCGTGATTGTTGTGGAATTCCTGCACGAAAATGCGCACAAAATACGAACCAGGGAAAGGTTCATCAAAGGTCATCAGCTTCGGTCTAGGTGGGCTTCTTATAATGGATCTCGTAGATGGGCTTACATATTAATTAATCGAGTGACAACAGTTAAGAGTAGAAGAGGGGAAGGATTATCTAAAGTGTGTGTATTTGAGGGTTAGGTGTGGATGGACGTGGAAATATGCCGTCCTACGTCACCCACTACGCTCTCGAGACTTTGTGTCGGCGCATGCGCTTCCAGCGAGTCCACACTTCCCGCCAGAACCGTGATGTCTTCCGATCCCTCGTGCAACGACGGTGGGATCGAGGGTCGAACTTCGATGACCAAATCCTCCCCGGTGTCTCGCCGTCTTCGAGACGTGTCGCTTACTTTCACGGTGCTCAAAACAGTACTGAACTCCCCTGGCCGTCTCCCAGAAACGTATAACGTCACTACGCTAGATTCTTCTCTAGCCGCACTAGAATGATCCTCTTTCCTATCGTTCGCTTTACCGCGACCATTTCTAGACTTGGAAGGCTTTTGATACTCCTGAACGTCATCTTCTTCGTCGGAATACTCATAATTATCGTGTTTATAATCCAAATCAGCTGGCTGATGCCTTCTCTCCACCTCTCCAGGCAAAGTATTGCTCTGAGTGAACGGAGGAGCAGCGAACAAAGGATCCAGCAAAGGATTAGCGTTCTTTTGTGGTTGAGGCTGCTGAAGTAACAGCAACAATGAGTTCAAATTCGCCGCTGGCAACGCTGCAGTAGGTGTAACCACCACTGTATCCGTGATGAACTCTGTAGCAGTCACCACATCTGTCGAAGTATCCACCAAGGTTGTTAGAATCTCCTTGCCCCGGAAAGTGAGTGGGATCACGGTACTCTGCTGCTTAGTGATCGTGGTAACGTACGAAGTCGTACGCGTATTATACTGAGTAGATGGTGTACCTTGAGGCTGCAGCAGAGGGTTTGCCTGACCTAATTGACCGAGGAGCAACTGCGATAGAAGGATGTTCGCGAGAGGCGCATTTCCAGGGAGAGAAGGTTGCACCGTGGAGACCACGTTCTCTACAGAATAGACTGTGGTGGGTACAATTACGGATTGAGAGGCTCTACGACCACCTAGTGTGGTTAATGTGTGGGAGACACGAGTGGTGGGCGTCTCGTGGAGCAGGAATCGGGTTACTTCGGTCTGACCTTGAGGATTGGTACCGGTTACCTCGCTAACAATCACCACTAACGGCTTGCCGTCTCCACCTGTCACTGTACTATACTGAGATGGACTTAAAATCTCTGTACTGGGTTGTGCCGTTATTATGTTCCTGTGCTCTGTGATACCATTGTTCACCACGGGAATAGTGACTTCCGTGGGCACGTAATGAGTCACTGTGATCGTTCCATCGAAGTCAGGATACACGGTAGGTGCTTCTCGGATATCTTCTAGAGATCCCCTTGATCTACTAGAAGGGCCTCTTCTGTTGCTATTTCTATTGGAGGATCTATTCGAGGAAGTGCGACTAGAAGGAGGTGTTCGTCTTGTACTGGTATTCTCTGACGATTTATTGGAACCATTTCGTAATCGTGGAGGCCTTACTCGATCTGAATTAGTGGTAGTAGTCGATCTTCCATTTGTCCTGGAATTTGAAGAACTAGGTCTTTTGTAATTCGTCCTGGTAGAAGATGATCCATCTTTTTCTCTTAAAGTAAACTGTCTACCATTATTTGAAGTTGAAGAAGGTTTTATTCTGGAGGCAACGTTTCTGTCTCCATTACTGGATTGTTTAGACCTATTCCTATTTTTACTTTGACTCAACTCCGTAGACTCTGCAGATGTTTTCTCAGGATTATTAGACTTGGACGTTGTTCTAGTCGCTGTAAGAGACCTTGCACGATTGTTGTACCGAGCAATAGGTTTGGAACTAGATTTAGAAGTCTCCTCTTTGCTGGACACGTTTTCGCTAGCGTCAGATTTTTCTTCGGACTTCGACGAGCTCTGACTAGGTCTTCTGAATCGATTGGTCAAAGATCTCAACTGACTCGCCTGTCGACGTACTCTTCGTGCTCTGTTAAACGGCCTGATCTGTACAGTGGGTCTGACAGATTTTCCAGACCGACGATTGATTCTATCTTCATGCTCAGATCCTTCGTAATCATTGTCAGCTATTTCTTCCACAGGCTCGTCCTCCAAATTCTCTTCTCCTTCTTCTTCTAGATCTTCGTTTGGTTCTATCTGTTCCTCGATAGGTAGTTCCGGCTTTCTCCCAAGTAGACCTCGAGGCGGAAATAACCCCGTGCCACCTTGTCTTGGTCTGGTTGAAATTGGAGTATTTACCCTTCCATTGGTTCTCGTATTAGTCACTTTAGGAACAGTCGGCGAAGTGGCTCTGTTTAAATTTCCATTTCTCCGTGTAGTCGTTGGCGGTCTCGGCGTAGTACCAGTTCTGCCAGAATTATTCAAGTTAATAGGTCTACGGAATCTGAGTAAGGGATTCGTGGATCTTCTCGAGGACTCTGTGGTCGTCTGCAAAGGTGTCGTCACGGTCTCTCCATCCTCTATATCCTCTGTATAAGGCGTCTCCTCGGTCACCAACGTAGTAGTAGTGAATTCATTAGCATCGTTCTCTTGGTCGTCGTGTTTAACCGTAGCCTGACCTCTTGACAAGGTAGACGAAGGTCTGATTGGAGATCTATATCTAGTAGAGACTCCAGGATAAACTGAGCTTGAGGCACGAGATGCAGCTCTGGCTGAAGATCCTCTAATCGACGTAGGCCCTCTTCTGTTTCCTTGGAAAACAGAGGATGGAGATATTCTAGATTGAGCTCTGCCTCTGGTACTTCCAGTTATAGTTGATGCATAACTACTAGCTGTATTTGGCGAACCCCTTCTTCCCGAGAACCTTCTAGAACCTGATTGAGACAACGTAGAAGAGTATGGACCTATTGGTGAACTGACTCGACCTCTAGAAGATGCGAATCTATTTCCTTTTCCAGCCAAGGTCGCAGTTATTGTGGGTGTTATGTCTGTTCTGGTAATCGTCGTTGCACCCTGAGCACCCTTCCTTTTGGGATTAAACGTGGGTCTGTTTCTGGAGGCGAATGGTCTGATCACTGGAGTGAAAGTTCTTTTTCTAGTAGAAAAGGTCAGTCTAGACTTTTTCTTGGAACTTTGTCCATCTTCTCCTTCTTCATCCTCCTCTTCACTCTCTTCATTCTGTTCTGAGTCTTCGTCTTGTTCCGGGGATTCCGTCGTTGGGTCTTCTGATAAGGAAGATTGAATGACTGCAGGCGAAGGTGAGATTTCTGCGATTTGAGTTGGTTTGTTAGGTGGCAGAGTGGAAGTAGGCGCAATGTTTGCCGTTGGAGTCGAAGATAGAAAACTGGATGTGCTTTCTATGATCTGAGCGTATCTACCTTCGATACTGGTACCAATCACCTTAGATTGATAGAATGTCGTAGTTCCATTATTCGCGATTTGACCTTGAATTAATCTAACCAAACCAGTTCTGTGACCTTGAGTAGGTAAAATAGTCGCTTTCCTCTCTTCGTTAATCTTCGTACTCGAAGTACTTTCGATAACCTTCGCATAAAGACCATCAAACAAAGTTCCAATCTGCTTCGTCGTAAAATAAATAGTAGTAATCTCATCTGCGTCTACCACGATACCCTTGTTCATCGATAAAATTCCTGTTGGTAGGACTGGAGTAACTACGGACGAAGGCAGAGGCGGTGTCTCTACTCTTGTCGAGCTTTCCACAATCTGAGCGTACAATCCATTGATATATGTACCATGAACATCAGTCATAAAATGAGTAGTGGTTCCATCATTTACCTGACTAGATCTGATCGTCGAGATTAAACCAATTTTTGGAAGTTCAGTAGGTTTTGCGGGGATAACTGGTTTCTCTTCGGTGGTTAAAGTTTGCTTAAACACTGATCCATCAATTGCTCTTCCTGTTGCCACTTGTGAAGTTGCAAGGACATCAGGAACAGAGACACTAGTGACAGTCTCCAATCTGCTATTCAAGATAGTCTCATTACCAATGTAAGAAGTTGTGAAATATGTATAAGTAGTATAATAAGTGGTAGGTTCAGGTGAAATTGTAGCTGATTGTAAAACATTCTCAGAAGATGGAATAGTAATATCTTTGGAATTTGTAGTTTCTGATTCCTCAGCTTTCGAATTTTCAATAGGAACGACAACTGAGGGCGTCACTTCATTGTCGGCAGTGATTTTGGATTCTTTTTCGCTAGATTGGCTGTCTTCTATGTTTGTCGTCGTTGGTCTGTAAGTCATAATCACGCCTAACTCTACGGTAGGCGTAGGTGCTACACCCGGTGTCATAACATTGCTGACAGTCTCTTCTCGACTGGTAGTGACAGTGTCGCCTCCTCTGTAGAACGTGGTCCAATATGTGAACGTCGTGAAATACGTAACTGGCAGTGTGCTCGTTTCTTCAGGGATCACAGCTGTTGGCCTAATTGTCTCTGTGACTACGTTTGTAACTGTTTCTAGGCGGCTAACTATGTTAGATTCGTCACCTTTGTACATCGTTGTAAAATAAGTAAAGGTAGTATAACTTGTTTGAAGTAGAAGAGTTGGTGCTGGTTCTACGTCGTGATGATTAGATTCTGAAAGTTCCTGGTCTTCAGGAACTGCGTTTCTTTTATCCATTACGTCTAGAACGGTGCCACTTCCAGCACTGGAAGAAGATACGACATCAGTGATCATAGAGCCCAAGATTTCGCCTTCCATTGGTGGATTTGGCGTCACTTGCGCGTTCACTTCGAAACCGCGAAACAAATTTTCTGTAGTCGATTGTTCTTTCAAAGTGTCTAAATCCTCTGTCGTAGTTTCTTTAGTTTCAGGAGCATCCGTGGTTTCCTCAGTTTTACTATTTCCTTGTTGTTGTACCTTTTTGGCAAGAAGGAGCGCCTCCTCTTGAGACTTCTGTCTCTGAATGGCTTCCAAATATGCCAAGATCTCCGGCGGAACGGCTGGTTTATTGGCTGGTTCCTCTCTGGGTGTCGTTGGTCGCTCTGTTTCTTGAATAACAGGCATCACAGCTGTTGGTTGAATGGTCTCAGTGACTACATTGGTGAACACCTCTGTCCTCGTTTCAATCTCTGTTTCATCATCTACAAAGATTGTGGTGAAGTAAGTATAAGTTGTATAATAAGTTTTGATCTGTTCCTTTACTTCTTGAGTGGGTAAGGCTGGAGTTGGACTTGGTTCAATGTCAGGTACCGTGTGTTTGGTGTCCTCAAATTCCTTAACAGTTGTTCCCGGTTCTGTTGGAATATTCTGATCAGTAGTAGTATCTTGTTCTTGCAACGTGGTAAGAGTGTCTTCTGTCGTTTGTTCCATAGTCGTTGGATACTTTTCAGTCCCTTCTTCATGTTCAGGAGTAGTCGAAGGCAAAACTTTATCCGAAATTTTGGTTGGTGATATCAAACTAGACTCATCCTTGTCAAACAATCCAGCAACCACTGCAGACACTCCATTAGGTCCAACAGTCTGAGTAATCACATTTGTTTCAACGACTTCTCTACTAGAAATACTCGAAGTGCTTTCCTGGAAGTACGTCGTCAGGTAAGTATACGTAGTGTACAGGGTCTTGAATATCAGCTCTATCTCTTCGTCCTGCTTCGTTGTTTGCTCTTCTTCCAACGCAGTAATCGAAACAGGAGTTGTCCTTGTCGTTAAGGGTTCAGGCAACGTCGTTTCAAGAATCGGAGACGCGGTTTCGCTAGGCAGAATCAACTCTGTCAGATAGGTAACGTCGGAAGACACTACTTCATTAGAAATAACGGAAGTTGTAGTTTCATCGCCTTTTGGTACGAAGAAAGTAGTGAAGTAAGTGAACGTCTTGTACACTGTGGAAGGAAGTAGCCTGGTAGCCAAAGTAATCTTACCTTCCTGTTCAAATTCGTGCTCCTTGTGATTCTGATGACCAAGATCGTTCTTCGAGCTACCACCTTTGATACTACGACCTTGAGGATCCCCAGGAACAATATCATTAGGAATTTCATCATCTAACGTTGGAGCAGCCGATTCCGTGGTACCAAGAACTCTTCTAGCACTCTCCAAAATATCTTTCAAGGTCGTTAATACGCTATCAGTGGTGTCTTTAATTGGAGTGGTCAGTTCGTTCATTTCTGGAAGAGATTCCTCGCTCGTAGCAATTACCCTTGGTGTAGTACCAGTCGTTATTTCTAACGTAGTATCCTGTTCATGTTCAGGCTCTTCAGTGACAGTCGTTCCATAATCTACGGTAGTATCTTCGGCATCGTAAGTCGCAGTGGCTTCGTCAGGGAAGAAGTACACGTTCGACGACGTGTGTATAATCTGAGCGTAATTTGTACCAATGTATGTTCCATAAATTAAACTCTTATAGTGAGTAGTAGTGCCATCCAAGGAAGTAGTAGAGTCCACAACTTTTAGAAGTCCTGTGGGTTTTAACGAGCCAGTTTCGACATCTGGTATTAATAGAAGGGGCTCCGTAGATGTTGTCGAAGATTCTACTTCGAAATCTTCGGTGACACTTGGCTGAATATTAGCTCTGTTAATGGCGTCTAACAAAGGATCGCCTGTTTCGCTTTTTGGATCGGATTTACGTCCAGGATGTTGCTTGGTCTTCTCTTGACCAGTGACCACGCTGGTTGGCCTGATCTTTACTACTGCGATTCCGTCGTCAGGTCTCAAGGTCGCGTCTCCTTTGATCGTAGTAGCTGGGCGACCGACTGGAGCTGGTGACGTACTTGGAGAAAAAACTATGACAGTTTCGCCTACAGTCGTAGTGAATTCAGCGAAACCATGGTACGTTACAGTAGCCAGAGGCTTTATGTCTAATTTCTTCGGTGTAGAAGGAGCTTTGGGCTGAGGTTTAAAAATTTTAGGCGCTCGAGGTCTGAAATTCTTAGGCTGATCGTCTTCAAAATTGCTCGCGACATATTCATGGGTAACAGTGTACGTAGGAAGATTATCGGCTGGCCTGACCTTAGCAGGTTTGAACCTCTGCGAATCTGACCCCAATTCTCTTCTGCTAAATATGTCATTTTCCCTAGATAACTCGTCCAATTTCGTTGACGACTTTCCTTCGCTACTTTGATTCCCAGAATCTTTCTCCTGATTTTCCTCTAATTTAGATTCTTCGATATCCCTTAATGCTTTGATGGGTGCGTTGTCGAGAGCCATCTTCAGCTGCCAATCGTCGTCAGAGGTTCTCGAGGGATAAACGACATAAGGTGTAGGCGAATCTGGTGTTGGTTCCTTATCGTAGAATACTCTGCTAGACGTGGATAATATTCTAGCGTACAGACGACCGTTGTCCAACGTGGTACCGAGTACCTGAGTAGCAAACTCCGTGCTGGCTCCATCTTGGACGAAGGTTCGGGCGGTTTTCGTTAATAGACCGACCGGAGGAATGGATTTGCCGGGTCGAGCCGAGACTAGGAGGACCGTGGTAACGCCTGAGGACGATCATCGAGTATGGAACGAGTCAGGAGGATTTTAGGATCATTCAGAAACACCGGAGACAATCGCCGCACGAGGAGCACGTGTTTCGGTGACCGTTATAATTGATCGATTATCCATGTATAATTGTATTAATAGAGAACAAGAGAATCGTCCAAGTCATATGGTAAATTCGTTTGAGTCATTCAACAGTCGCAATTATCGTCAGTATTAATCGGTTTCAGTTCAGCCAATCGATTTTTCATTCGTTCATACGTGTACATATATATAGATATATAGATATATTTGTTGGTTTGTTTGGTTATTTGTATTTTTAGTTTTAGATAATGTAGGTCGTCGGAGAGACGGAGTGGCGGGCGGACGTTGGAGGCAGACGGCATCCAGTTGTTGAGAAGAGTTGAAGAGGCGAGGAGCAGGCGGGAGCAGTAACAGAAACAGAAAAAAAAGAGACAGACGATCTTAGTGGACGAGTCATCCTGTTGGTATATAGACTATAGAGAGCAACCTGCTACGTCCCCGTTTCTCTACCCTCTGTCCACGAGTATCGATTTCCGATCGTCGCACTGTTCACGGGCCCGAATCATATCGTTTCGTTTCGTTCCGTTTCGTGCTGCCGGAAACGGGACTCCGTGAATCAATGCGCGCAAGGAAACGACGATAAGAGGCGCGCCAGACGTTCAAAAGTTGTCCAGTATCGGTATTATGTATATATAATATAATATGTACAGCTCGAGGGACTTGTAAGGGAGTTACAGAGGATCTGTGTTTTGCTCGCTCACAATGAAGCCGTGTCTAATCCGTGCTCGATTTATGGATCCGTGCGAACCGTGAAATGAATTTTACGTTTCGAATAGTGAAAGTTTCTTCTATGTATCTATAATCGTGTTCATTGTTGATATACTTGTCTCATTTTTGTTTACCATTTAGTTTTGTTCTTTCTTTTTTCGAATCGTTTTGTTAGATTCATTATCAAATCCCTCGAGACTATATACAGTCTGTAATACGAGATCCTGGACGCGATACTCCTTTGTGGAAAATAATTCTGTTTGTAAAAAGCTCTAAATAAATTTAAGATATGTCTTAGAAGATAATATGTGTTCAATAGTGGTTCGATTGCCTCAAATTTTCTGTGGAAAATTATAAATTGTTGCAATTCTAGCGTTCCATGATTCGCCATGATTAGACAGTGATAAATTGCTGAAAGGCAGCGTAGTTTCATATTACACTCACTGTACTTTTCGTATTCGAGAAAGATAACTTTACTTGTAATAACGATAACTCGGGAAATAATTTTACCTGGTTCGATAGAAATTGAGCAACAGGCTATTCATTTTGTTAAATTACTTTTAACCTGTCTAAAGCTTTTTACGAAAGCCCTTAGTTTGCACAAAGAGATATTGCATCTTCGATCT
Organism: Bombus haemorrhoidalis; assembly: GCA_014825975.1. NCBI lineage: Eukaryota > Metazoa > Arthropoda > Insecta > Hymenoptera > Apidae > Bombus > Bombus haemorrhoidalis. Next base: position 5,167,555 of record CM026164.1, on the reverse strand, counting down.
TGTGTAACAAACTGTATTTTCTGTGAGTCGTTGGTCAGCGATTTTGAGCCCATTTACCCACGGAAACGTAACGCAAGGTGGCATGTACGTGAGAGAAGGGAATAAAGTAGAATTAAAGACAAAGTATTAAAAAAAAAAAGAAAAAAAAGAAAAATAAAGAAAAGACACATAGACAGATAGAAACATGTATGTATTTTGATATAAGTATAACTTTTGATTATGTACACGGCCGCACCTCGCGTCGACACGCACAATGCAAGTTTTTAGAGACAGAACGATCGGTTTTAACTGTGAGAAGAGAAAGGCCAGACAGCGGAGACGAGAGAGGAAAGCGAAAGAGAGAATCGTTGTTGCCGATAGAATTACGCTCGAACGTGGTATTCGTCGCGAATAATGTAACTATCGAATAATAAGGTTGATGAAATGTATTAATTTCAGGGTTCGAAATCTGTGTTTGAGCGAAATTCTATTGGAGAAAACAGACATGAGTTGGATGCAAGACAGGCACGTTGAGAGGGTGAAACGCTCACCTTGCAGATCCCTTTCTATCCTAGTTCCTCTCACTTCCGATAGCGATCCTACATCTGTAAATAAAGAATTTCTTGATTATTTTCATGAGAAATAAGTTTTTGTATTTAACATTAGAATTTATCTTTATTATATTCTATCATACGTATTATGTTTATTACCATTGAAGAGATTCGAGTTTTCGCGTAAATTCGTACAAACTTTAGTAATGCTATACTTATTTTGGCAGCATCACAGAGATCTTAGGTATATTGCATTTATTATTACGATCAGAATATGTCAATTTTGTTTTCTGTAACACATTATCCGATTCTGAAAAGTTTACGCGTTCGATATATTTGATCAAGGACGCTTAATAGCACCCGTAGGAGGGGAAGCGGTGGGTGGTGAATGATGATGTTTGCTCGAGAAATTATGTTTGATCAACCTAACGTTCAATCGATGTCACGTTGTTAAACGCGCAGAAACGAACAATTACGCGTGACAAGCATCTCGTAACAAAAAATACATATACATAAATGTAGAACAATCGGCAAGTAAAACATCATATGCAAAATTACTACATTAAAATCAAGGAGATAGTGTAATCTATGTATTATCCTCTATTCGTTTCTCGCTCTATTCCATTTATGTAATTGTAAAAAAACGCAAGAAAAACTAATAATCTCGTAAACGGAAGACAATGGTCGACTTAATACCATTGAGGTGTCGTTCTTGGAAAACAACCGACGGCAAAGTGTACCGGTTGTTTTAGACTAAGACCTCGAATTGCACGATGCCGGTAAATAAGTAAACCAGCCAACAGACAAAGACTAGACGACGTCCAAGCGTGTGTTGAACGAAGACCAAAGATCAAATCGGGAATCGTTGTATAAGGCATATACTGTATCCGTATGGGAATGAGAGGAGAAGAGGTCCCAGGCTTCGACGATGCTGAAGATGTCGTCCAGAGGCCGCGACGTACAGTTATCTGACCGACTCCTTTCTTCTTCTCGCGAGAATATTTCCCCTTCCGTCTCGGCTCGTGCCACGTGCACACCGGCTAAATCTACTGGAAACCTTCGCACGCGCGACGTACCGCACGAGGCTTTTCCACTTGGTCGTTTTGTTTTACATAAATGCATCGATATACTATCGAGGAAAATAGGTCGGTATAGATGTTCATTATGAAACTGAAAGTAGATTCTTTTAATCCATTTCTTCTCTTCTTCTCTCTGACTGCGTCGATGAAAGTGAAGAATACAGTTTGGTATAATGATATACGTAAAAATCGTTTAACGACAAGTAATCGAGTTATTGGCAGACTTTTGTAGGATTTAAATATGGACACAAAATTCTGTGAATTCAGAAATTTTAAACAAAAGGATCATAAAATAGTAGATGATCTACTTCACTCTACCATTCGTATTGGCTGATTGTCGAACTCTGTGTCGAATAAAAACCTCAAAAATATGAAATCGAAATTAATGGAGATCCCTATTGAAAAATCTTGCAACCTGGCAATTCCAAATGCTAATATCTTAAATTCGAAATCCAAAATCGGTATTACAAAAATCTGCAGCCAAGAAATGATACGAAATCTTAATATTCACCGAAAATTCGATCGAAAGCGATTCGAGATTTCACCGCCAGTGTTTCGAACATTCTTGGACCAAACGAGTCGAGGAAAAATCCAGACAGTCGGCTTGTTCTTCATCGTCGTGTCGTGGTACACCTGCAGGATCCAGCGTCATCTGAGATCAAGCGGATTCTTTTCCACGCTGGTGTTTCATTCATTCGATATACTCGATTTGCCGAGTTCACCGATTTCGCAGAATTTCGTTGATCTTGAATGGCTGTAGTCGCGACCCAACCTGTCCTACTACCTCTCTCACCTGTTCCATTGGATCGCCGTTAACTTTTAGCGCTACTTGAATCGCTGTTACGTCACTGTTAAGTAGAATCAATCGGGAAATTTGTTCGTCGAGGCAGGATTTATGGTTGGCAATTTCATGTAGAAGTAATTTCTTGGATTATCGAGTTTCTGGTACTTTCCGGATTCTTGTAACGGATATAGAAACGAAACTCGACGATTTTCGAAGAATTATTGAATGTTCAGCTTCGTTTGAAACGAAATGAGTTCTTTTATTAGAGAGATAATCGATTAATTATTGATTTCGAAAGATGCTGGAGATATATTATGAAATTTTCTAGTGGTTTCTTGAAAACTCTACTGCAATCGGGTTGAAAAATTCCTCGTTGTTCGTTGTAATGCGGATTAAATTGTTATCCAATTAATAATTAGCGAGTTAGTCAGATGCACGTCGTTCTAATTTAATTATCTTTACAGATAAAGAAAGACAAAGATATAAATATCATGTTATCTACGTACATGTCATTGCAAAATTAAATAATATTAAAAATGAATAAAACTCGATTCTACATATGTTAATATCGTTCGAGCAAACAATATGGCTAGCCGATTCTTTCTGATCGACGATAACAATTGTTTCACTGAAACTCTTTCTCCAAGCGTTTTGTGCGGTTTGCATTTATACTCGAGCTCCTTTATTACAACGTTACAATGTCCACAATATTACGGTAAACAGAGCGTGTAAGCTATCCTTCGGTATTACGGCACATGATTACGAAACCCTGGCTACTGACGATACGTATTTGTCGAACGAGATCGATCAGTGATTTCTTTAATTGCCAACTACTAGATTCTTAACGATCTCTGCGAATTCATTCGGCCGATATTTCACGAAACCATTGGTATAACGATGAAAACGATTTCATAGTTACTTAGTTCTCTAGAAAACTGCATAAGAATGAATTCTATGGAAATAAAATAATAAAGATATTGTATTTATACGAAAAATGATAATACATTCTGCTGCGATCTATTATTATTGCCCATTTATGTATGCTTATGCGATTACAAAGGATAATTACTCTAGATTACCACATTAATTCGCCTGGTTGCTTCCTTATAGCGTTAATGAGAAGACCACGTTCCAATATTACTTTTCATGCAATTTGAATACTTCTATCATTTGCTGCATTATACTTTCTTATATACTAACCCACTAAAGTATTCTCTATAGGAATATTCATAAATAAATTGTTTGTTTCGATTGTGTCGAATACTACCTACATTCCCTTTGCTTATCATTTTAATGATACGATTAATCTTATGAAAGCACTAATTTGTCCGAAAATCCAGAGAACTATTTATCTTTCGAAGTAAAAAAGTATGTAATTCCACGATACTTGAGACAATACTTCCAATTTCATGCTGAGATCGTTCTAAAGGAAACTGTTATGGTTTCGACACAGGTAACAAACTTTCTTCGCTTTGTTCATGAGACGCGGATTTCCTTTACGAAGGATCGATGAGCATGATCGTTGTCGATCATTGAGCAACAACATGGCCCCCTTGGCAGCGACTGCGAAACGGCCCCAGTTGGCCTGAGGCCAGATCGTCGGAGAAAGAAGGGCGACACGAAGTCGACCAGCTGACCCAATGCACCTGGACGAGGATGACCTCGAACCATGAGAGTACGTCGATCTCGATCGATGGACTACCGAGAAGTGGCCACCGGTTGGATAACCGGATGTCATCTCGTTCGGTCATCGTCAATTTTTGACCGTTGGCTTATCGTCAATTTGGCGCAATGAACAGTTAAATAAAGAATAAATTAATAAAGGACGAACAGATGAATAAGGTTTCTTTCTTTTGACAGAGTTCTATAGAATTCAAAGAATTAAGAAACGGAACCTAAGAATTAAGAAACTTGATGTAAAAAGATGTGAGAAGAGTGTATTTATCGTCTTGCTTTTACAAGCGAATTTCGCTGCTGGAAATCAACGCTAATTAAATGACAAATTTCATCTCTTTTGATTTCGCAGTTACTAAAAACATGCAGCTACTTTGAGATTAATGTTGATTTTTGTGAAGATAGAAACACTTATTTTCATCGCGCCGCTTTAATTATAATCATCCACGTGTGGTACATTACGAGCCAGTATCTACAACGTTAAAAACCTTCGTCCGAGTATATGACAAGAGCCATCTAATTGCAATTCCCTTAATGATTCGCAAAAAAAAAAAAAAAAAAAAAGAACTTTAGACTTCAAGGTATATGAAATACGATGTAGGTTAAGAAACAAGTGAAATGTCATAACCAAAGGATAACATTCGTTCGCAATAATGTTGGTTATATCTTTCTGAAATGGTTCAATGAATCATTTCTATATCCTTCAAGAGATTGAACACTATTGAAACCGACGAAATAGAGAGATCAAAATCCAAAGAACCACATCTGCTATATACAAGCACGCTCTCGATTACGCGATTGCAGTTGCATACGCGGGCGTCGCCTTGAGCTGCTTTTTCACCGAAGCAAGAGAAGAGAAATCCCTCTGGCATTCCACGACTTTCGCAATAAGCAATTCATCCATTAATATCCTATGTATCGAAGAGAGACGCAGATCTCTTTTCCTACGATTTCTGAATCGTACTTGCGATCGTTTTTAGACTTATTCGCGCTAGATTCTTCCGATATACGACACGGATAATAAACGACGAAAACGTAACGGCTTGGAGACGTTATAATGGATCCTCCTAGGAATCCAATGTTCCAGGTGAACGCGTGAACGCTTCACCACGTTTCTTCCGCATCGCGAAGATTCACAAAGACGAGATAAAGTTGGGGCGTGCAAATCGAAAGAAGATAGCGAATTTTTCAAATTTACCGTCATTTGTCTCAGTGAGAGAAAGGTACATGGTAGGTGAAAAGGTATTTAAGCAATAGGAGTCAATTAGTAAACGTTAATGGAAAAGATGTTCAGAGAGTAAATTTCTGAAAAAGAAGTAATTACCTGAAGAAAGGCGGAGACTGAACAACAAAGTTCTATTGTAAGAAATAAATCTGAAGAAAAATATTGAACTGGCGAAAAAGTGGGATATCTCTATTCTGGAGCAACGATGAAGAACAGTTGCTGGAAAATAATTTTATAGTTGCTGTACTTGTACGATAACTAAGTAACGAGTTAAATTTTTGACAACGTTAAAAACTAGACAATATACGTAATATATTCGAGTTAATTTGTTTTATTGGGAGAATTAGTCATTTGCGTGGCCAGTGGCGCATGTTATCTAACACCTTCCAATTTTTCACTTATGTCATTGATCTACTAAAACTACGATACGTATACGTTACGTATACATCAATATATTATCTTCTCAATACGGATTAATTCTCACATTACACGTTGACATTTACAAAGTATATTACATTATAGAGTACTTAGAGTATTAATCCATATTCGTGACCCGAATACGTTTCTGATCTCTTTATAAGGACCGCGCAGAAAAGTGTATCACGAACGATGCGGCCATTAATTACGACATAAATCCATCAAATTGCGAAGGAACGTACAATTTTCCAATTTCAAAGGAGACTCGGATTCGTTTTTTCCCACAGACCAGTTATCGCAGACTTCGTTGAACGCGTTTTACCACTTATACCAAAAGAATGGATCTTGGCAAACACGAGCATAGAACATAGAACCCAAAGAATTAAAATAACAAAAAGAGAACGGGTAGATATTTCACAAAAGTAGAAATAGATTAGAATCTCGGAATTCAATTTAAAACACGGAAACGAACTACTTAAATTTGTCGCAGACAGTGTCTAGAAATAGGCTTCATGGAAGCGTGTTCCTTTTTATTTCTGTTTTATATTAATCCAGCTTCATGTCACGATCTAACAAGTGTCGTAGTCTGTTGTACGTCTCGAATGAATTTTCTGGACAGGAACGCGAGTTGATCATGAGCATAGGTAGCATCGGACGTGACCGCGCATACGCTGTGCACGTCCGTTTCGAGTACGAAGTCGCCGACACGCTGACCCTGAGGAAAACGTGTCGCAAGTTTCAACAATCTCACCGACGACGTAACCCACTTGGCGATCGAAAACGCGAGATCTCACTTTCCGCCGTGGGCGAAACTGCTTACCCACTATTCCCATAAAACACCTATTCGATGTTTTAATAGCTGTGTATTTCGATGGATTGTCTATTGCTTTTAATTTCCATTAATTTCCTATTTCGTTTCTATTAACTTCTAATAAGGAAGCAACGTGATTAACGTTAAGACAGGCAATGGAATATTAAAGGTATTTTGAGAGAAACTAAGGAGTGAAGCGTTTATAAGTATACTTTGAAGTTTACAGAAGTTACGGAGGTTTTGTGGTTAAAGCTTGTGGCATGGTGGCTGCTATTGGATTATTAGGTGTTCTTTATTTTTGCTGATTTAGTATCTATAAATTATTATCGAGTTATTGTTTTTTCTGCTGTTCTTACGTTGTTATTGCTGCATAATATTTGGCGATTATTACATCTGTACATAACATTTTTTTGTATTAAAATTATCAAATCTAGGGATATAATGAATTTGAGTCTATAATGGCCGTAGAAGAAAAAAAATTGTCAACATTAAAAATTTTATTATTCATATTTGCTCGTTAGGAACTTTTAAAGATAATTTGCATAATTTAAATTAAAGAAACTAAGTATATCGCAATATGTAATATAAATATTTCAATCACTACAAACTGCAAAACATTTATAGTTTATTATTCATACAAATACAAAACGATAAAATCCAAGTGAACAAAGATATAGTATTTCGAAACATTCGTTCATTATATGAACATCAAAATCCAGAATACAATGATATAAATTGACCGAAAATAAAAAAGAAAAAATTGCAAATGAAACGTAGCTGTAACTCAACATTGGCCTTAATGAGTTCGATTACAAGAATCTTGTAGATAGATTGTTAAGATTTCGTTGCGAAAGTTGATTAAACACGCATCAAACAGCAAACCAGGAAAAGGGCAACTTAACAGGATTCGATTTACTCTTTCGAAACTGAACGCTATAGTTGAATGCACGAATTAAATACTGACACAGCATCGACTAAACTACTTCTACTTGCACATACGTATGTATAATATGTTAGTTAACTAACTCCGGATAGTTCTTCGTGAGCGTAAAGCCATCTTTGAAGACTTGTCCACGCGTGTGCGTTTAATCATGCCAGGATGATGATCGCTCTCACTTGCTCAATAAGTTTTCGCAATCGAAACATCATGTACGTTCGTTCGTCACCATGTTTAGCGATTGTAAGGGTGGTTTTCACGCGAAAGGATACGTTTTCACGCTTTTTCTGCTTTTCTTTCGTGATAAAATACCTTGTTCGTCGCGTGACATAATCGTGACGCGAGCAACAGAGATAATTCAAGCGTTAAGCTTCGAGTTTTTAGCGACTGACGTGGAAAAGGTCAGTCCGGTTTTCTTATATAATGCCCACTTGGACGGTTTGAAACGTGATTTTCTACAACTCCTTTAGGATGTTGATAGAATGACAATTTTACACCATGTATTAGAGGAAATATTAACAAATTATAAGTATTATAGGAAGTATTAATGAATTATAAGTTTCTCTTCTTGCATCAGTTTTCTTTGATAGAAATCTTTTTTAAGTTTCTTCCTATCTTTCCCTATCCTTAATAAATATAAACGATTCTCTCAAATACCGATATACAAATGCAATACTCGTCATTGACAATTGATCTCCTTGTACATCGATAGCTCTCGTATCATTTATCAAAGTATTATTAATTTACGATTTATTAAGTGGGTTACTAAATAGTTTTATATGTTTTGTTAACCATTGCCATCAATATTCTTGAATACTAATGGAAACAAAGACAAGGAACAAGAACGCTATTTATTTCTATCAAGCAGCGATCATTTATGACAGTTTAATAACAATTTAATTCTCCAACCAAATTGAGTAAATCTATTTATAAAGGCAGCTTGGTACCTATACCAACTCATCTAAAACTCTTTAGCAATAGCTTACTAATGTAAGAAACTTGTCACCATTTATTTAAAAACAATTTACCACTAACTGAGTCGTGTTAGTACGTATCTGTTTAAAAATAGTTTACTATCAATTTCCATTTACTAACTAGATACTAACTTGATACTATAGAAGGAATAGAAAGAATTGGCTGACCTTATTATTGAACTAAAATGTTTAAATATGTTTAAGAATATTTTAAATCGACTAAATCGGACAAAAATTCGATATTAAAAAATTTCTTTTATCTTCCTCACGAGTTAACAAACAAAGGATTGTTTTCGATTTACAACAAGAATTTCCCATGTTCACGGAAATGGAGAACCATGTCGCGGGACGGAAGAAGATCGTCGAACGAGGAATACATTTGTTTTGCATGCTTAAATCGTCAAAGAACGTGAAATCCTGTGCATCCAACGTACAGAACTGGTTCGACGGAGAAAGTGTTCGATCGTGGGAACCGGTAACAGTGCTATCAGCGCGGCACATTATTATCTTCCAGAATTGTCTTTGAACATTTTTTCGCTGAAACTTTGTACGCTGAAACCATTTCCTTTCTTCGCCATCTTCATTAATTCTGTTATATGAATTAAGTTTAAGGAAAAAATCTAAATTTCCAACTCTTCTAATTCACAATTTTCATTAACCATACCGTTATATAAGTTAGGTTTAAGAAAGTACAAAATAAATTTCAAACGTTCATAACGCACACTTTTCATTCGCTTCTTCCACTAAACTTCGGTTTAAAAGTTAATTAATTAATGCAATTAATTAGGAATGCAAACACATAGCTCACTTTGGAATAAAATGAGATTAACTGTCAAGTTTCCTCCTAATTAACTGCGAAAATCCAGTGTTCTTTGATAACTGCAAAGAAACGTCTAGTTTGCCGTAATTTTATTCGTTTATTTCCTTATATTCCAGCGTATTATAATCCATACATTAAGAATTAAAAGAAAAATTCGCCTTGAAAGGATTAAAAAAAGCTTTATTTACTACAATCTTCCTATTTCTCTGCATCTACCAACGTTTCTATCGTGAACTCGTAATCCACACTTACACCGTTCAACAGGCTCGTAATACATCGAACAGCTAACTAAAACAGGTAAATTCCATGAACTGCCAAAAAAACCTTTCAAGTGGTTAATTGTATCTGTGATTCACGCTTTATCGAGGATGATTAATCTCGTTGGTTTTACGAGATAAGCACGTGTACGTCGCGGAAACCTACCTCAATATATCGGTCTTGCGAACGCGCGACGCGATTCGATCGCCGCTTATGATATCCCGATCGGTGGGTTTCACAGCCGTTCAACCAGGAGGAACGGAGATCAAAACGATACATTATCAGGCTCCCGAGTCGGAACAAGGATCCGCTGGATTGGCTCAAGCCACACGCGAACTGGAGTAGCGAGCAATACCGTTAAAAGCAGTCCTCGTGTCTGCGATTACCTTTTACTCCTCTTTCTGACTTCCTTTTTCTGGTCAGGGACGCCGACCACGACTGCAGCAATTATCGCGAGACCTGGACCTCATTCAGGGCACTGGATTATATTCGAGACTGCTTAGTACGTAGAGAAGTCGGCATTGGCGCGAGGAAGTTAAAAATTTTGGTAGAATTTTGTCGGACATATTGAAGAAGTTTGATATTGGCATGATAAAATTATTTCTACAGATTTGCTTCATATTACTCGCACGCTGTCAAAAAATCCACGAGTTCACCGCCAATGAAAACCTTCGTAAGAAACTAAATTAGAATCATAGGGGAAATTTTAAAAATATTTCCAGAGTTAGAAGTTAGAATATTTTCTCTTGGTTGAAATATCGTTAGTGAAATTATATGCATTTCGAAAATTATATAACCTAACTCGACGTAACTTAAACTTTTTTATAGTTACCTGTAAGGAAATGTTTTCAATAGAAGATTAATGTTCTGTAATGATTCTCAAATACTTTCCTGCTCCGCCCCCTTCCAAAAATACGGAAAAATATCGCACATTACGAGTAAAAACACGTGTACTCGTCGTATGATTAAAAATGCGGGTTTCTCGTTTTTCAAGTGACATTTCCGACTACAGGAGAAATGAAATAACACCTAGTCCGTATGGTAATTTTGAAAGTCGCTGCAACCGATTGGAAACGGATACGAAATTAGAGGGGAGAACGACCCTGGCGTTGCTCGCTGTCACGTTTCGACCTTAAGAAACCAACGACAGTGCTTCTCGGTTTAACCGCTATATTTTATTACTAAAGTGAAGCCAACAACGAAAGCCGAGGTTCACGGACCTCGTTGCGCGCCAATTGCACACACGAGATTCGAGTAATCGCCAGTGGAAACGAACGTTTCCTCGATTATGCGTTCCGTGATTCACATAGCCGCGGTAAAGATAGTGCTCGCATCTCTTCCGTGGAAAACGTACAGTGTCTTCCTGATGTTGTTGCAAATTAGAGAAAGCACACACACGCGTCAAGAAACTGCAGGATACCGGGCGATTTGATTGGAACGTGCGTTCCTTCTTAAACTGAAATAGGAAAAATTCGCGACGAATTGCAAATAATTTAAGAAGAATTATGCTTCTACGATGATACAATTTTTCCCACGTATAATTGTGCAAGTACCGTACGCGCTTTCACTTCCCACTTAGCAACATTTGCGTGATTTATGTAACAAATATATTTTTCTTTAGTCTAGTTTGAGTTTCAATACAGAATCACTGTACTATTTCAACAAAAACTGGTCTACGTAAAATATTTCCACGCAATTACTTTAGGTTCCTGGCACAAATTTAACGCTGCAAGATATTTGATTAATCTTACTAGTGTTTCAAAAACTTGGCGATACAAAATGTTTGAACACGGAATATGATACTGTACCAACCATTGAGTATAATATTTTAACCATTTATATTTTTATACGAATTCTCCGCCAAAACTTTGGCGATACAAGGCATCAGAATAGACAAAACTCTATACCTTAGTACTCTAGAATCTATCAAACCAAATCGACAAATTTCAAATCGAAAGATTCGTATCGTATTGAACAAAAATCAAGACATCTGTACTCTCCTCAACGCTGAAAAGTCATACGGTAACCACGCGAAGGTAGCAATACCTGAGAACCACGGCAATAAGGAGCTGTGCACGAAGCATGACTACCGCCACGTGACCTATCGGACGCACGTGACCGACAGCGTGTCAGAGAGTCAGGCAAACGGATAGACAGACAGATACACGCGGTATACTCGACCACGCAACAACCGCTTCTTGCATCTTTCGACTGACCAACGATTTGCGTCACAACGTGCTGCAGATGGAGACAACCTAAACACAGTCTTACTCGTTATTAGGTCAGCGATAGACACAACCGCTCACAATATATTTAATGAATTTCTACGTTCGTCTTGGTTTCGATCGATCACGATACTAGAGGACCCGACGTGACGTTATTGGAGCGAAACAGAACACGTTGTAGTTTGCAGCTAGTAGATAAATGCGTCACAGAAAAATATGGGATGCAGATAGAAGTTGAAGATTTCAGCTTCGAGTTCCACAAGGTGTCGCAATGACAAGGAAGTGATATTTGAATATTTAGAATGCTCCAAATAATATTCACGTTTGGACACGAGATCACTGAAACGTTCATTGAAAATCAAGCAAATCGCTGTCCCGCTTCATAGATCCATCGATCGTATCATCGATCCACCTGCGTCAGATTCGAATCGATCGACGGAGGATACGCTTCTCTTTCAAGTTTTCGCGGCGAAAGGCGACCGGCCTTGACTGTTTTGAAAAAGCGCCGCGAGTCACCCAGGCGGCACGCGGTTTTCAACGAGTCTCTATCGCGATCCTCCTGCGGCTAAATGGAAAACCGGTGTGAAAAGATCGTTCTGCAAGAGTGTATCGTTTTGCGTGGAAATCCGCGATAACAAGCAGATCATCCAGCGATGGAAAGTTCTGATATCACCTTTGATAAGCATCCAACGATGGTCTGAGGTGACAAATACTTTCATATTTTCAGGCTGAATTGTCGAAATCCGATACTGAATCATGTTGTAAAAGTCGAGCCATTTCCGTACTCGCTACTTTTTTTTTTAACGGGACGTATTTCGTGTTTTCATTCATTGATTTTAAGAAGCATGAAGTTCAAATGAAAAGAGGAAAAAAGGCTATAGAGGAGGAAATATCAAACGAAATTTGATTACAAAATCGTTATCACAAAATTGTAAGCAGCGTTGATAACAAAGCATTTATAAAAATCTTTTCCTCAATTTCGTTCCTATATTATGCTTTTGCAATTTGTCCAGAAAAATGAGAAGCATTCTATAAACATACCATTACGTATTCTTCTTCAAATTTCCTCATCTATATTACAACTTCTGAGCAAAAGCAATCGAAACAGAGCATTTTCAATCTATTTCCATCCGTCCCGATGAAATGAGATTCTAACGAAAAAAGCTACTTAACTCAAGATCAAACTACTCTTGCAACGCATTACCTGTTACTTCTGAGTCATTCTATTTTCCGTATGATTTATACTAACCGTAGACCGTGCTAACGAGCCACCTTGCTGCAATTACCACCATCTCTCAGCAAATAATTTCGTTCTCGAACATCGGCAAGAACTGTCAATCGACGCGGTAGACGCGTTACGCCAAACACACGACCGCGTGTTCGCAGTTTCCGTTCTCCATTCGAATTCCTCGGACAGCGATCTCGTTTGAATCGTTTCACGAGCATCCGCTCTCCCGATTCCGCAATCCTTCTCGGACCACCTGCAATCTGTTTCATACAATTTCCGCTGCGAACACCGTCGTTTTCATTTTCGTTTGTTGCCATTTCACGCAATGTAATTTTTGTAAAATACGAAGAAAGAAAATTACCACAGAGAATTGTTGATTATTCTTATTAACAATTCGTCTTTGAACCTAGTAATAAATTATAGTAATCAATAACTATAACATATAAATATCGCGATAATAGAACAAACGTCGTGACGTATTTTAATTTAATGTATTGATAAATATATCATAATAAAGGTTAATTTCAACGTTTAATTGAATCTTGAATCTGAAACGTAAAGATATTTTAATTCGTCCTCCAGAAACTTATGTTTGGTTCATAAATTAATTGTCCTCGTAAGTCGATTCAGCTCTTTCCATTAAAGATTTGAAAAATGGTCTTTTTATTAATACCATTGCATGCATTTTATAAGCTTTCAATTCACGAGTCGTATACAGAATTTTATAAGCTGTTCTGTATCAAATTTCATGAAAAAAAAAAACGTTCAGTATCACTAGAAATTAGAGTATGTGAATCAAAAAGCAAGAATTCAAAGAATTTAAGAATTTCTAGAACAAAAGGAAACTAATTTTCGCGACAATTGACAATCAATTTTCCCAAATAATCACACGTGTATCCAATTAACAATATCTTGTTAACATGCATGAATTTAGAACGAGACAAGATACTAGTATCAACAAGATTCTGTTATTCTTTTCAGCATCCGGAGCGCAATGCTTGATATACGATCGTTAGAGACGATCAACAACGATCCCCTAAGGATAAATCGTTATTCTCTTCGAAGCGGAGATCGAGAACATCGATTCATAGACTCGTAGTTAGGATGTCGGGCAATTATCGGCCGATTCTTGTGTGTAGCTGGTATGTATAATCCGGTTCATCGAAATAATTGGATGGCGATCACGAGAGGTCCGGCATAGATCGGTCGTACAACTTGATCTCGATACGCGAAACTTTCGAGATAAACTGGTTCCCCGTACGCAGTTCGGAATTTGTCCCCGATACATCTCATTAGCTCCGTGCATCCTATCCCGAGATATCGATAACGAACAGCTTTGCATTCCGCCGTTTAAACGAAACGCGCCGTTTCTCGTGCAATTTCGCATACCATTTCGCTAGACGAGTAACGCGATTTACTATATCAGGGCAATTCAATTTACTATATGAGGATAATTCTAGGAAATCTTGAAAGTCTTGATCCGACGGTTAAGAGTGTAGGACCGAACCATTGTTATGGAGGATATTTTTGATTTGTAGAACACAGAGAAAGAAGTAGTAATAGTAGAGCAAACTATTCTAGCCTGACCTGGCGTTTAACAATATTCTAGGGATTTATTATTCCGAGGCAAACTAGTTTTTTAAATGTAGAATCTAAAAGACAAAGAACCGTAACAGTTTGATAGAAGAAAATGTAGAAATATGCATGCTATAAGCTTTTATGCGAATTACAGTTATCTGCAGTTTTCTGGTTTTTTAAATTTGTTTTTTTAGTCTTTAGTCTACTAGATCCTCTAACCTGTATGTGTATATTACTGCATTGTACTTATTATACTGAGAAAATTACGTCGCAAAAACTGGATGATAGAATTGTACAGAATTTATGTGAATTTAGTGATTTCATGGTATTCGGTGCAATATTATATCGATCAATAGATTAAATTCGATCCGCTACCGATCATGCTTTAATTGCGAGCATTGGAGAAAATCAGTGAAAGTTAACAAGCCTTTCTATCTTTCAACGTACTAATCCTGAACAAGGGAACCACTTTTAGATTTCTTATAAACCTGTCGGATATATAACAATGAAACGTGACAATAGTCGCGTAACAATTATCACACTTTCGAAAATCTTAAAAAAACAAGCTAAAAAGCAACATAATAGAAAACAAAAACGAATCGTAGTAAGATCGAGCTAAAGAACTTTTATACACTATTAAGAAATCTTCTCAGTTAAGAAGCTCTCTAAGTAACCGATTGTGCAAATAACAGCAGGCAGAAGAAACCAAGAAACGGAATGTACACGCATTCCTTATGCACTGTTCGACTAGTCACTTACACCGAGTCTGCTAATTACTCTATCAACAAAGAAAGTTCACGAAGCATTCACGAAGAATTCACGAAAGCAGCAGAGATCGAATCCAGCATCCAAAAGAAAGTATTGAACGAATCATGAATCATTCATATCGAACTTTTACTTCGAAATTTTATTAATTTCTGCAATTTTATGTATTATTAATTAATATTTAATATTGTACATACATAGACTAGCAGAATGATAATCAGAATGATAATGATATTTCGCTATGAAAAATAAAAAGATATATTGAAAACAATACAAAGGCATAACTCTTCTCTTCACTTATTACGATCTGATCATAAAAAGCAAATACCACTTCAATAAATAAATCAGCTCCTCTTTAGCGCGGTATGTCTTACATCTTGTTTGCCCCGTTTTGTTGTTTATAACAGCAATTTTATTGCGATTAAACGTGAAATCTTGGCCGTTGGAGGAAAGATGACCAGCAAGCAGGCCGTACAATTTATTCGAAGCTTAAAGACGATGTGATCGGCGTAAAATTTTTCACGTGTCATTAGCCACGACGGAAGGAGGTTCAGATAGCGAGACGGCGTGCACGCGATAATTCTGCTATCTTGGGATAAATTATGAAGAAAACGATTCGTTTAAAAGATAGGGAGGAAAGTAGGATCGTGGGTGCGACGATTCCGATCGAAGTTCCGGATTCTGGTGAAATCTTTTGGACTACTTAATTACTATACGATACCGAACTTCTCTGTTTTCTCCTGCGCCATACTATGTTAATAGCATATAATGGTTGTCGATTTTGCATAGATTTAGGTTCCACTGATAATTCATATTCAGATAAATTAATTTGCCTGTTTCACTTAATAGGTTAAGACATTCTAAAGAATTAAGATGTAATATTTAGAAACAACATGGCAACAGAGATTTAAAAACACTGGGATTCCTCGTAAATCGAAATTGCTTTACATTTTTTGAAAATTGTGTTCTTGAGGACTAAGAACAATGGAATCATAATTGAACTAATAAATCACGAAGAACTGAAAATCTGCTTTATCTGTTGATCTATTCTATCAAGTATCAAATACTTTCGATACAAGACTAAAACAGCGAAACAAACGATAATTAAAGAAACTCCGCGATAACTGGTATTTGGTACAAAATGAAGGTTTCACGGTATTTCATCGCAAGTATCAAAAATACAACGCATCGTCTATGACATCACAAGATCTAACGTTTCCGTGAACTATCTTGCAAACCATTACAAACTGGTCTGACAAAGTAACAGACCGTGAACATCTCTCGCTGAATCTCCTAGCCACTTTTCTTTCTTCTTTTCTTTCCACTCGCTATATTCGATTCATACACCCGTTGCATCGTGTCCAGTTCTTTCTCCTTCTTTTTCCTCTTTCCTATTTTCCTGTTCTTCTTCTTACCCGTTTTTTTCTTCGTCACTGATCGCCACATGAAAAATCGATTCACGGACCGTTACGCATTCGGCTCAGAGAGACCCCAGCTGAGAAATGACTGTTACGGGGCGACGAGCGCGCATCCGCCTCGAAATAGGAAGCCTCGTAGGACGCACAATGAAACAATGAGACTGTTACGTGCGAGGAAGGAAAGACGAGGAGCCCCGTGCCCTCGAAAGATCCCCTTTCGTTCATTCGCGAGTACATCGGTGAAACTTCTCACTAGACTGCGAATTTTTATACATTTGTAGGAACTTTTAAAGCGCGATAGCCTACGAAATGCATGTGACATATAAAAATGTATTTCTCGTAAAATATATGTTCATAACGATAATAAACTTTGCTTTTCTTCTTTTACATTATGTATTACGTCACATATCTTGCATTTCGACTTCTTTGATACGAAAATTTACGTATGAACCTTTATGTATTTAACCCGACATACTTTTACGTATAAAGTAATCTGCTAAATGATTTACATATTCGTCTACATCCTACGTAGGATACTCAATTTTTAAATCCTATAAGATACTTAAGATCTACACTTTCTTCCTTAAAATATACGAAACACACAAACGAGTCTTGGTATGTCGTTCAGTACTCTATGACCATGTAACTGTGCATTGTTCCAAACGACATCATTCTCTTTGTCCTACATCATGTTCGAGATTTAGTTAGAAGGAACGATTTGACATGTCCTTGGCCGGTCCATCGTGATTTCCACGGTCCCTGTGATTTTCAGCGGCCCGATACTTTCGAAACAATAGCCGACGTTCGATTCGATCTTCGTCGGAAGATGCCGGACGAGGCGTTAATAATCGTTGGCCATTCATCCTCGTTTTTCAGCATCCTCACAGGGAATTAGAAAGTGAGTAGCCGATATTTGGGTCATACGGGGCCATTAATTGTTGCCACAGTTCGGATGAGTAACCTCGGTTCGGTTTACGAACCGATGCCTCTA
Organism: Bombus haemorrhoidalis; assembly: GCA_014825975.1. Lineage (NCBI taxonomy): Eukaryota > Metazoa > Arthropoda > Insecta > Hymenoptera > Apidae > Bombus > Bombus haemorrhoidalis. The sequence goes on along the minus strand of CM026164.1, from coordinate 5,149,841 downwards.
ATTATTAATTACACGTTTTGTAAGTATATCCTGCAACGCGTTCGACCGTCTCGAATAATTGACATAAGCTTCTGTACTGCGGATGGCTATTAGTTGTCGAGGCTGTTATTAATTTTGCAAATGAAGCAAGGATGGAAAAGTGACTTCGCAACTTTGTCGGGGAATTTGACAGACTTGTATTGAAAAGGATGTTTCCATGCTTGAACTGATGAAGAAGTGTTTTACCTTTTGTTCATTCCCTTTGCTTTCGAATAATATATCGTTATGGCTGTTCTGATGTTAGGTTTTATATTGATTAGTATAGTGTATACGTAATAGTTAACTTATTTTTCTATTCATCTTCTATCTTTTCCCATTTTTCTTTCTGAATAAATTTCTCTGTTCCATTAGCTATATTTTAAAACAATTTGATATGTCTAAATATTCTGCGAAATTCCATTGTTTCAAGCCAAGGCAATTAATTTTCATCCTGTTAATTCTCAATTAATTTCTCGGTATTCGAAGTAGGCTACGGAGGCTATCATTACCGATACGGATATAAAAGTATATGCATATAGGTGCTTATTGCACGTTCGATGAAAGTATACGGATCTCACTTGGCGCAGAGAGAGGAAAACACTTTCACATTTGTGTCGTTCGACAATACAAACCATTTATTCGGAGGACCTGTTATTTCCAATAAAATCCATTTCATTTCTGTTACAACTTCTAACGATAGTAATTCCAAACTACATAATGAATCCATTTCTCGATTCGTTGAATTTTTAAAACATAGAATTGATTAGGTTTCAGGGCTTATTAACCTGTTAATAACAAACCAGATAATAGAGATTCCTTATATAAATACAGGAATAACATCGCTAACGAGGCTATGCAAATTGTTTAAAAATTCTTGTTTTCAATAGCGTTGCATGGATGTTTCTTGATGTATTGTTACACGAGGAATTCTTTTGCAGGTGCTTGTAACGCGGACGTACTCCTGGGGAAAGTTTTCGTGTCTGCAAGGTGTAATATAGGCCGTGAATATTTATGCACCTGGTTGTCTTTGTTAATAGAAGGGATAGGTGCTGCATTGCCAGGTAGAAAGTATTTTGTCGCTTTTCATTTGATTACAATTCCATTTATTCACCAAAATTGAATAACGATTTCTCTTAATCCGAGAATTAATTAAGTTTCTTCGTTGAGTTGAAACTGTTTGTCGATAAATATTATTTTAGTAATTTCATAAGTAAATAAGGTAGAAAAAATGGTTATGCAAAGATATGACTATATGACTATAGTCTGTCAAGTCATTAATATTCCTTTCGTAACGCATCATCCGCAAAATGTTCCATTACAATGTTAATTATGCGAATCTGTAATTTTAACAACTTGTTAATAAAATTAATCTTCGCAACTGTCATATCACGAATAACACACATCAATAATATCTGTGTTTTTTCGTACAACCTTGCCATTTATTTATACTACATATATTTATACTTAAAAACATTCCATTGCTGAAGTTAAAAAGTAATTAATATTCCGTAATATACGTAAAACATTTTCTTTCATTGATTTCCCTAACAAACAGAATAATCTCTATATATATATTATACAATTTAGAATGAACATCAAAGAAATGATTATATACTAGCCTATAAACTACAAACACGATGATTCTCTGTAATTAACGAACGAGATAAACTTATGTAAAAGAACTTGGTTAAAGCAACTCATAAAATTCTTGAACACACCTTCTCTATCTACCTATAACTTTCATCATCCACTTTTTCATCCATTTCTTAGTACTATTTAATTTAATGGACGTATCCTATTATTCAATTATTTACTGATCGTAACGAACAACCGAGTTCGCAACATAATTAGTACATTCTCGTATTAATTGAAGACCGCAGGAGGAAAATATAGGCTACGTAACTATAGTTTTGTATAATAAATCTTGCATTGCCCATCCATTTCTACAAGCCTTATATCCTTGACCCTAACAAATCGTTCCCATTTCCAATTACATTATATTAAACTATTTCTCCTTGATCGTCGAACAGCGCAAAAATTAGAAAATAAAATAATTTTGAATTATCCGAACGACGACTCGATGAATAAGAAACACAGTACACGCGTTACAAATACTCCAAGTGTGACCAACTTTGCGATTCGGATGAGCAGGGCCACGTGGTCCCACGGGGCCCTATGTGGGCCGTGTGTTCCACCGAAATTCTCAGATCGCCTCGGGCCCATAACGGGCCGGCACACTAACTCCTTCTCCAACGACCACGCTTCTTCGTAATTGGCCAATGCAAATCACCATACCGACTACCCACTCGTACACTTAATCGACCCCTTTGTGCCTGTTCGTCGCTGCTACAGTCACAAGCTGCAATTTGCATCGAATTTATTATGTGTCCCCAGTGCGTGTTCTCTTTCATTCGGTCTTACTTTCGAACGCCGACTACCTCCTCCTCGTTTGGTTATCTCGCATTCTCCACGGTCTTCCAGTGGCATAGATCTCTTTAGATCTATCGGGTTATCTATCAGCCGCTGTTTCCTTTCGAGGATTTGTATTTACTCTGATTTATGGTGACTAGTATCCGCGACGTTTCTATGGGGAGAATGTTAGAAAGCGCAGCTTGCTGGGATTTGACCACCATGAAGAAATGCAACTCGTGTTCCAAGCAATGAAAATTGACAATTTTTAAACGGGAGAAGATGGGAACGGTTGATTATGAATTTTAGTTATGTTATCGTAACGTATCGTACTGTATTCAAAGTTTTACGAATGTTTGTGAGTGATTTTTAGGAAATTCAAGATACAAAAATCTATATAAATAGGTATATCATAGGTAAGTTAAAAATATTAGAATGAAAACAGTAGATGCAGTAACTCTCTTCGTATTAATTGTAAACAGTGACTTGCTAAATCTCGATCTAGATTTGCTAAATCTTTTAATAAACAGCTACAAAAAGATACAAAATGCTGCGTCAGCTTTTATTAATTATACTTTTAAAAAATAAATCGAATATTAAAACGTAGGTGTTTCTTGTTTTTTATCTAATTACATTCTTGAGATATAATCGATAAAACATTCAAAGTTACTAGCTTTTAGTTTGTTTTCTGGAATATTCTAAGAAGTAACAAATCATTTAAGAAATCAATGTTTGATATTTCACGGCTTAAATAAGTCAAATAAGGATAGCTAAGTTTGTAAATGAACATACTCAGCGGAAAACATTCGAGAGTAGTTATTTATCGATTAAAGTATGTTTCAACTAAGGTCGATGAATCGGAATATTTTTTATAGACCATGAATCCCGGTATAAGGATCGTGATCTGATTTTCGTGACAGCTTTCTCCTTGAAGCGCAATGCTCATCGTAGAATCGAAAGCAAAATTACCGTCTCGAAATTGAAGAGACTGGCATTCGACACTTGCGAGTGACGATGCCTGAAACGTGACTAATTTCGCCAGAGAGAACTACGATAATAGTATTCACGCACGACTAAATTGTTTTATGTTTCGTGTTAACGATTCTTCATTAAAATTTTGCTTCACGACGCGAAAGATAATAAATCTAATAATGAGGTATTTCGTCATTAGAAAAATCATAAAATTTAAATGGCGATGAGATTGGCATTTCAAAATCCGTGTAATATACATGAAACGTTATTAAATTTTTCTACACAATGTGAAGTACGATATTTTGTACAGACAAATCAAAAACTTTAAATGAAATTTAAAGACCTCCTATAAAACGTATCGTATTATCGTATTAATCGTAAAATTATACGTATTTTGCACAGAGATTTCAAAGATTTTATATAAATTGCAAAAGCACGCTTTATGGAGAAGAATTCGGAAATTGTCAAAAATCTAAAACTTGGCATTCGAGCTAGAGATTTCTTAACAGCAATCGAATATTTAGGTACGTCGTCACGCATGGAAAAATAGAAAAAGGCCCGAGAATGTAAAAAGGATGGAATCACACTAGTATGCAGAACGGTGCTGGAATGTGGCATGGTATTTCAATGCGTAACAAAAACCAGTGGATAAGTCGTTTGCACGCTAGCCAGGGAAAGATTTATCGCGGTGACGTTCACGGCTCGCGAGAATCGCCCAAGTACATAGGTGTCCCTGAAGAGAAGACTTTATGCGTTATACGACGGTGGTAAAGGAACGGAGAAAGGTAATTCATATCGAAAGAGCAATGATGGCACGTGTATAACACGAAGACATCATAATAGTCGTTTGGTCGTATGGAAAAGTTGCGAAGAATTGTTCATTAATTAGTCGATATCTACAATATAAATACACATATTTCTGCTATACGTACATGTATAATTACACGTATAATTAGACAGAATACGTCTACGAGGTTTTTAATTATAGTATATTAACTCAGGCATATCTGAATTTTGTTTAAGAAATTTTTCTAAATAAGGAAGGGAGAATAATAGACATATCTAGGTTAATAGAAAACTGAATTGTGGAGAAAGGTATTTTGTTTCTCCTTGAAACAATTATGCTTATTCTTGAGAAATATAATCGATAATTCGAGTGGAAGAGATATGAAATCGCCACGGATACACTCTTTTCCGTAGGTAACCGGACTTTTCCACGATCTTAACGCGGAGTATGGGAAAGGAATAGGCGTCTGTAGCTTTCGTTCCCAAGAAGAAACACTTGCCTTCTCTTTAGTGACCGATACCAAGATATTTTCCACGCGAAAACTCTCAGAACCAGATATGACTCACTATGAATCACTAATTGTAGACATTTCTGACTCTGATAGACCATTTGCGACAAATCATATTATTATCATACACGATTAAATAGCAAAATATTCTACATTCAAATATGATCAAAATTACTATTCCAATTAATACGTCCCTCTATATAACTACGTTACAAAATTTTCTTATAATAAAGATAAGAATATCGGATGTCGCAGTATAAGCACCTAAATAACCTCAGGCTAGAGAAAAAGGAAAAGATGAATGTAACCGTACGATGGTTCTTTGCATACCAAACAACTTTTTGTCAAAAATATTTCTCTTATTCCTATGACTACGTAACAAATATTTAAAATAACAATTCTCATCGATCTACTCTACATATTATTCATAATTCCTTATATAAGCACACAAGTAATATCACAAATAAAAAAACATACTATAGAGGCTAACTAAAAATTTTTCTTTACAAACAATCACATCCATATCGCTTCAAATATTTCACAAAATCATCGTTGAAATCACTATGTGAAGAACTAAAATAAATTCCAACGATTATGATGTTACATATAACTAACTCCAAAACATCGAAAATAGGGAATGATGACGTTTCGTGATCTGTAAGAATGCGATGCCATTGAAACGGCACCGCGAGTTTGCACGTCCCGGTGTGTTCGAGGGTATGAACGTAGAAAGGCGCGGTATTTGTGCTAGTAGGTCGTTTATGGACCAAGCCCATAGAAGTTCCTTGGCTTCAGCGGGATCTCGTAATGACGTAGCACCGATCGTGTTACCGAGGCCGAAGGAACCGAAAGTCTTCGATTTACGTACGATTTAGCTTCGACCTTCCCCCATAATAGATTTCATCTTGATGATCCACGTGTGCTTCCTCCTCGCTTCTATCGTTCTACGTATCCTTTTACTACGCGATCAACGAGATTTTGGGTCACGTTCCTTTGTCTCGATAATGTGGTGCTTATACTTTCACGTTTCTTTGCTATGCGACTAGATGTGTGAGGTAGAAATTGGCATAGTTTTGCCAATGATGAAGAGGAATCGGTTGATTTGGTTTACCAAGATGTTTTGTAGCGTCCGGTGATTTTAATGGATATTGAATGGAAGTTTTTATCGTGATAGAAGCGAGAGTCGTAGATACCGTATAATCGATAATTGTTCGGTTTAATTTATGCGATGGTATCTCGTTTCTCCTTTGCAAACTGTTGACTATAATATAGAAAATATAATACGTTAGATAGATACGTATAATGCGAACGTCTTCTTGCGCAATGTATCAATCTGCGAATGACAAGTTGTAGATGTCTGTTTCAGAAACAGCTTTTAGAATTCTACAATTACATATCGAATAAGACAGCTAACTTATAATTTCTTAACTATGCTTGTATACTTTCTTTCTGTTACATAAAAGAACTTATATTAATACTGATAATTAGTAACTTGAAGCTTGTAGCTTGTAAAACCTCGCTAATAAGATTAGTTCGATTATTCGTGCAAGAAGAACGATCGTGTTACAGAATTATTTTTCTATGAAGTAAAATTGAGCAACAGTTGTCAATAAATTAAAGATCTTTGAAAACCCCATCGACGTACGCTATCTACTATCTACCCATTCTCTTGCGATGTTAGACCTTTAGCTTACTCTCACTCTTCAACACGTCTGTACTCAACCTCATCCACTGAAAGTAAATTTTAAAGTATACCTCTTCATAAACGTATAATCCATAGATGATTATCAACTTTAGCTTTACAAAACTCCACTATCCACAAAATAACAATAATCACTTGCTTTCCATTCTTGTTAACATTAATTTTTCATCTATCTGATCCACGTCTCTAATCTATCAAATTATACACGTATATAACAATGTTTCGCCGGAAAGTAAATTACAATATTCACGCCAGAGATTTTTACCATCTTAGGTTAATATACTATCGCCTTTTTATTTTCCTTCTGCTGATATTCGCGTGCACGGGAAACGCAGCGAGCATAAAGAGCGGCGGATCCACGCGAATTCGCGTAACGCGCATCAATTTAGCGGAGTGAACTCGCTTTAATTAGAAATCGACACGGTCGTCGGCCTCGCCGGCACTCGATTTCATTATCATAACATCCCGCGGTCGTTCATACCGATCGCGCACACGCGACCTGGCATCTCCAAGTGAAAACGCTTTCTACCGATCGAACCAATCAAATTCCACCGGATCGAAAGGAGTCTTCGTCGGCCGACCATGTCTAACTATTTATCGTTCCTACTTCTCTCTTTAGTCTCTCTTTATTTTCTCGTTAGAAGCTATATGTATCGTCATCTCTTTATAAAAAACCAGAGGAAGACACGTATTTTCTATATGTAGCACGAAATTTCCATTTCTTTGGGAGATGTTGATAGAGAGAGAGAGAGAGAGAGATTGGTGAAGATTCTTACGCGTTGAGTGAATAAAAGATAGAATTTTTCTAAATATTTTTTAAATCAACATTACGATTCCTTTTTTTCTAAATATTTTAAAAGTAAAGTGGAAAATTGAATTGGGTCCTCTTTGTCGATTGACAATATTCAGCTATTTATGGTCTCGTTAGAAGACCATAAATACATCTCCTTTCGTTTTTTTATTAATAGAATGTTCAAGCATAGTGTTGAGGATATTAGATGTATGTGAACACAAAGGAACGCGCGGATAAAGTGTAAGATAGAAAATATATTTTAAATATTGAAGTGTAAATACAAGTCGCGATACTATCGAGCTGGTCCAGATGCGCACGCTAGCAGTGTTACCCTACGACTGAAGCCATCGTCGCCTTTCGACAGTTTATGGTTTGCCTTCGACCCAATCGTTTGTCTACACGCTGTCGATGGCTTCAGTACTTGACAAAACTAAAAGACCAGATGTAGAGTTTTCTTAGAAGTGGTGACCACTTCAACGCATAGAAATCTCTATTTCTTTGAGAAATTCTGATGTAAGAAGATTGGAAAAGACTTTTTGATTGATAGAATATTGAGGTTTCTCAAATGCTTCGGATTTCGATCATCGTAAATCTCCTTTGTCAGTCTTTTGGTATCAAACGAAATAGCGATCAATCATTTTACATTACATCGATTTATATTACATTAACGTGAAGCTACTTTAAAACGACGTTTAAAAACTAACTGGTTAAAACATGGATGAAAGGTAAAAATAGAAATGGAATTACTTCGAACCTCGTAAAATTCAGGCCTAACGGGACTTCACCTACTCGTAAGACACGAAGTCTCTTAAATTAAACGTCTCTTAAATCCTCTGACAATGTATACATATGGGCAACGTTCCTTGTTAAGAGTACGTTGACGATCGATCACTAAAAGATAGAGAGCGAAGGATGCGCACGATAGTTTCTCTTACCATAAATGTGTCAAAGGTTGTGGCTACTTTCTCATCGGGATGAATTTAATCCTTGCGCGCATGTAATCTAGTGTACACGTTAACTTGGAAATAGGCGAGCGGATGCCTTGTTCGAGATCGTGCCGACTGATCAGACCTCGATTCCTCGGCACGGAATCTCGATGTGACCCACTGTGGGTGCAAAACCACTCGTGTACCCTCTTTTTAGCTTCATTAGTCGATGAAATTGGAAGATTCATGCCACTATATGCATGCGTGTATGCATAGATTCACGAAGCTCAGTTTCTACGGTAAATCACTGACACTTAAGTTTCAATGCAAAGCACGAAGGTCTTTGAAGGAATTATCTCATCTCATCTCTTGATTTATCATTTCATTTTCCTCCTTAGAAGCTATCATCGAAGGAAATTACGTTCATTCGTCACTGTTGGTGAAATTTCACAGTGGTTGTAAATTGAACGTATTAAATACGTCTATATTACAAAATTAAAATCTAAAGACTCGATATCAAAACATCGTAAAAAATTTGGCTTCAGCGATTTTTCAAATTTTACCGATTAAAGCAGAAACCAAAATTAGAACTGAAACTAAACTTTCTCTCAAATACATTTCCATCGCAAACAATACTTCAAGCGTGAAAATTACCACAGAATCCAATAATGCAGTAACAAGCTTTTATATTTCGAATGCCTAAGATGTAATCAAGACCTCCAAGTCGAGCAGCATCTCATTAAAAAAGAATCGCATTTCTTTCAGAAACTTCTCGTCACTCTCCACACTTTCTGATTTTCCAACCGTCAAATTCTGCTCGTAAAAGAATCATTGTCACGAGGAGCAGGACAACTTCTCATCTTCTCGATGTAAGTCAAAATACGGTTGCTTTCACGAGACGCTTTCTCGGCTTCGAATCTGTGCACGACCCGTTCTCTAGGAAGCGAAGATCTGCGCGCTAAATCCTCGGAGAAAAGGACACGCGGTCGAAGCGAGTCTAGTTGCGTAAGCGGCTATCGGTTTCACCTGCGATGCAATTTATCGTGTACACAAGTGCGCGATAATTTGTCGAGAGCAATGTCTCTTCCTTCACGCAGAAAATAAGAGATGAAAGCCAGTCGGATCGTTCAGAAATCAACATTTGAATGACTAAGAATCGTGAAATTTTGGTAATTTTAGTATGCTGATAAATTGTGATGTAAATTAACTGAAATATACAATTGATACTACGATATTGGACATTTGTTCGTTTTGGTTAGAAGTAAAACATAAGAGAATTATTTATTTGGAGATTACCTTGCGATTAAAAGACAGGTGAATTCGGCCAGTCATAGTCAGAGACTACTAGTAGCTGCGCTTCAAATGTAAGATAATTAGATGAATAGTACTTCTTTTTTCTCGAGAAAATCAACATTCTCTATCATTGCTTCGATGCCATGGAAGCTAAAGATAAATAAAGATTCGGAATCTCGGTTATACAATCGTTGCACAGAGTCAATGGAATGGGTGAGGTCGCAGCATGATTCTCCGATCATTTCCTTTGCCTCGTTCGTGCTCTGTGCGAAGGGAAACAAACGAACTTTAACGTGAGAATCTTGGAAACTCTGAATGTAGCACAGACTCTAGAATTTATGACGAAACTCGAAAGCAAAATTTTCCAGTTTATAATCTTGTTTGCACACAACGTACACATTTCATAATTCAATTCTATCATGTACATAACCAAGATTTCGAAGTAGAAGAATCAGCTATTTCAGCTATAGTTTATTCGGCTATTCAATGATAATTAGCATTCTATATCTTACGCTATGATAATATATGTATATCGTACAAGTACATAAAACAATTCGAAAAAGATCTTTTGCTTTCTTTGGTATTTAGAGCATTCAAGCTATACGAATCCGAATATACAGATAGAGGAATCTCGAGCTCTCGCGACTGCCTCGCCCACGAAATCGAGTTCGCAACAACGCGAGTTGGCATTCGTGACGAATGCTTAAGCGAGAATTCACCGTTTACCGATGCAAGAGAGATCGGCTGGATGCCAGGGAAATATCAATGCTTGTCAAACGTTGAATTCGGAATGCTCGATGATGGCGGGGTGAAGAAAATTGTAGCGCAACAGACGACGCTCCTTCGTCTTTCGCGAGTTGACACCACGAGTTTCTCAATGGCGAATGCGACGCGTAAAGAGAGACAATCGCCTCGACGATAATGGGTGTCGCGTGCGTTTTCGAAAGAGAAATTTATACTTGAGAAAGGTATAAATTCTTCTATGAATTTCTGTATGATAGACGCACGACTGCGACCATTGAAAACCAGTTAAAATATCAGACATTTCCTGTAGAATTTTGCAATAAAGAGATTCAATGCACCGCACGAAAGAATAAGGCTGGATGAATCGTTAGACGTCTTTCCTTCAGCGAATTTTAATTTGCCAGCAACGATGATGATGAACCGAGGGAAAGCACCAGAGTTACGTCACAACGTGGACGTGCATCCACGCAGTTTCCCAGACACTTTCTACGCAATCTTTCGCCCCGAACCTGGTGGTTTCGCATCATTAAGAGGCTGTGTAAAAGACAAGTGAAGCAACGAGAAATTAAATACGAGCGAAATAATCGTCTCTGATGCGAATGTTTGATATTCCATTTACGAGATCATCCGTGGCTTAAGGTGTAACGAATTATGATAATTGCGTACAATAACGTTGCTAATCGCACGTTACTCGAGACATATTGTTATATGGAATATTTAACAATCCTTTCCTATTATAGTAACTTTAATATTAAGCAAAAGTACTTTTCTAATTTCGTAATCATTCTTATTATTTGAAGAAGAACCATAAGAAAAATCACACAAGAAAATCGTTTAGAAATATGAATAAACTTTCGTTAGAAACTATCGAAACTTAGTTTAATTTTCAATATGCGTACACAAGGTGCGACGTTCGTCTTCATAGAATTTTGATTAACGATTTGAGTATTGCGAGGCCCTGTAGCGAGATATTCTCAAGTGACGAAACAAGAAATTCGTCACGTTGTCCCTGCGAACCGCGCTTTACGAAATTCAACGACGAAGCGCGAGAATACGAATAAGAATGGATATCTAGAGTATACCGAGCGTCATCTGAAGTAATTCTACTACAACTTTAATTAATGACTTTCGTGGCTAATCGCAATCTAGCTTTTTATGCCAACTGCGCAATTATTCCAGCGGTGGCTCTTTGCAATTCTGAAACGCAACTTTACCTTCCAGGCTAATTGCGGGGAGGTGGGACCTGTCCATTCCTTCTGTCGTTAATTAAGGGGATTGTACGATGTTTAATTGATTCAGATGTATTTCGAATCACTCAAGATCTGATGGATACTATCTTTTGAGGATTTTTCCAAGTGGAAGTTCTTATAAATCTATGAATTTTGATGAATTGAATTTGTATTTAACGTTTAATATTTTTATCGTTTAAACTAAATTAAAGTAGTCCACTTCGATGTTCATAAAATTTGGTACTTGGGTTTCTTAAACGAGGAAGACGAAGCCAATTATAGTTGATTTCAAAATTCGGTATCCAAATTTCGGTTCCATTAACAATACACTTAACTATCTAAATTTCCAGATCTCCTAGCCAAGAATTTAAATTTTTACATGTATCTTTTAGACTTCCTATAGAGTCAGCTCACTCAACACCATAGTTCGAGTTATTCACGAGACAAACGAGAAAAAAATACGCAATATCATCTGGAAAACTTTGTTACCTTTGGATCTTTAAACTTTTATGACCACAATGACCAAATTACATTATATAATAAAACGTTCAAATGTCCGCAGGTATACAGAGTTCTATTAAAATTCAACTTCCTTCAGCTAAAGATTTGGCTACTCGTACTATTTTTTCGTTGAGATTCTCGATTAAATATCATCAAAGTTCTGAGATTAAGTAGAAACGAGAGAATCGTACAGACAGATCAAGAATTCCTTGATTCTGTAAATAGCTAAAAATAATCGCGTCAGCTGCGAATGCGATGCACGAAGACGATTACGGTAAATTATTCCAACCAGTCGGATTCTACATTCGCGGATTTACGTGTTGCTGCTGGCATGCGTTTCGAAAGTGCAAGTGCACGTGCCTGAGGATGCGCCTCACGTTGTTACGTCCCTGCCACTGACATTTTCGCCGCGGACACGCGAAACACCAATGCAACAGTCTCTGACTCATGTGCTTTGGAGTTTGCATACGCATAAATTACGTGGAACCATGGGAATTCTTGCATGTCCTCGAAATTCTCTTTTTATTTGTTTAACTAATCGCGGACAAGATAGTTGTAAGCTAAAGTTTCGTTTAAATTAATCGAGTTGTCTATATCGGGTGACTTTATCAATGTTATCCCATTGTCTCACTTAACTTGAAATGCTTCTTTAAATGTCAAGCGAGGTTCAAGATCTTTTAACTGCTACTCAACTTGAAAGGAACGATAGTTGCTAAACGATATAATGTGCGTTTACTTTCTTGATGTTAGATATTAAAATCGAGTCGACTTTATATACGCGTCATTTTAAATATCCACTTTGTATTAATACGTATAATGGTTTCACACTACTTGAATATAAGTAAGCGATCTGAAGTCAAGTAACTGGAATAATAAAAAATATAAATATATCAAAGATATCGAGTCAGGAAATTAATACTATTCACATATTCCCTATTGATGGAGTAGTTCTACGTTCCTTGAATTCGAACGATTTCAAGCCACGTAACTTCGCCAAACTAACTAAATCACACTTACGACTACAGATCAGAATTCAAGTAACTTAACTTCGTATCGCTTGAGTTCTAATCGAAAGAAACGCAAATCGTGCAAAATCCAACGCGACTTCTATAGAAATTCCATGTTTCACAATTCTGCATTTCTAAGGTCGTTGCTTTTCGATTCGATTCATTGCAGCCGTTTCCTAAGCAGGAACGTCGCTAAACGTACGATCACGATCAGAATGCCGTTCGTTCCACGAATGGAATTATCACGAATTAAATTACCTCGAATCGATGAGATTTGTCATATCGGATACAAGAGATATAAAACACTTTCGATTCAAAAACTTGCCTCCGGCCGAGAGACACGGTTGGAATGTGTAGAAATTACGCGGCTTTTTCATCTCGCTGTTTCTACTGACAAAGCTGCTTAATCTTATTTAATCGACTGACAGCTGTTTAAATAAAATGAAACTTTAACAGTTTAATATAACGCAGAAGATACTCAGAATCTATTCGAAACACAGTCAAACCACTGACTTCAATCTGCATTGGTAAACATTACTTAACATTCTGAAAACACATATTGCAATCTCTCGTGCTTGTCCATCTAATTTCACATTTTCCTGAATGATAAATACCGCAGAGTTCGAAACAAGAATATTTTCACGAACCGACTATCGAATTTTTCACGGTCGCGCATAAAATGGTCGCATAAAACGTGCCTGGACTTTCAAGTAGTAGGTTAAATAGAAAATTGATGAAAATTGGATAAACATGCGGTCGTAATAACAGAGAGTCGATGGTTGAACAGTGAACATTATCGTTGCTTTGGTACTCACCTATTGAACTCGAATCATCGACAATGAAACAAAACGTTACTCACCTGAAACAAGAGAAAAACGAAAATACTGTAATTATTTGCTAACATGCAGTTCATTCTACGATTGCTGTTTCGTATTTACGTGCGATGTGTGTTCCTGGTAAAGTTGTAATCGTAGAAATGCACAGTAGCGATTCTAAACTTAAGATAACTGACATTACGTAGCTGCGAATGCATTTAGCGGTAATACTTGTGTATGTTTATAGCGAAACGATGATTTTGTACTACATGTTTGGTCATAGTGAAAATTAAGATAAGTTCAGATCGAATTTAAGTTATAGAAAATTGATAGATATTAAAGAATGTATGAAATTATTATAGGCGATTAGAACGACGCAAATTTTCATTAATAAAGTAGAACGCGCTGCTCACTGAATGGAGAAATGAACAGCCGAGTTTCATAGGATTCTAAATCGTTCATTAATCCTTCTATATAAGGATTATTTTAAATAACGTTCCAAACTAATTATTATCGACTACTCGTGAAGCAGCTCATGCTTCTTTCACTTACAATGTGACTTTAAATTTATCATTTTTAATTATCACACATACTACTTCAATATATAAAGTTAAGCTACGAAAGTCTCTCAAATGTTCTAAACAAAATTGTTTCCTAAGTAGAGTGTTTTCAAGGGCAATAAACGATTATTTCAATAAGTATCCCATGTAATGTTAATAACTAAAGATACTTCAAAATAGCAACCTAATTTATTAGATTATTATTAATTTATTAAATTAAAATTATTATTAATTTAAAAATTAAATTGTCTTTTAATGAAAATAAGAACATCTTAATCGAGTTTACTATAACTATGCACATAATTTAGATATTCACTTGATGTTAGCTTACTTCAATGCAATTTTTATTTAACTTTTACGAGCACAAAATTTGTCTAATTCGAACGAGATTGAAACGACATTTATTATGCAACAAGCTAAGTAGAATGTTTCGGAAGACTCGGGAGGAAAACAAAAGGAAGCGGCAGTGAAACTAAAACAGGAGGTTGCATCGAGACACGATGCGTCGAGTACACGCTATGCGTGCAATTTCGTTCGCGTGTAAAGCCGTGTTTACACGGTTCGGGGAGCACACTTGCGGCAGCATCTCGCAGATCTTATCGAATGCAGCGTGTTTCGTGCAACGCGATCGTTTCTATCAATGTCCATGCTACCCAAGGGAAAGTCCATTATCGACTTTTCGTTTCGATAGAATTCTCGATTAAGTAATTTTTCAACTCGATAGAAAGTCCAATTCCTCTCGTAATTTGTAATTACTATCAACTATCATTTCCACAAGAACGATTCACTACTAGATTTCATTTATAATTTATGTTGAAATGTATAATTTCTAACAAGAACAAATCGTTTACTAGAAAATTAGGATTTAGCTGGTAGCGATGATTGAAATACGCGAAATTAACACATTCGTTAATTACCAGTCAGGGATGAACATATTTGGATTTCAGATTCAAAGCAGATGTTACGACCATTACGAATCGCTCTCTGTGATCTATATGGTAAAACAAATCTAAGCATCATGCGTGTAATTCACCTTCCGCGTGGAAGGATGTAGAACCTCGTTTGCAGGAGCGAACGCAACGCCTTTCCGGAAACTCTTCACGCGACTGGGAACGATGATTACACGTCGCTGTAAAACAACTACTTTGCGGAAGTAACAGCGCTACGATGAACGCAAACAAATTGTACTTAACAACCGACCGCTCTTTGCTCTTGATCCTTGAACCTGATGCCACATGCGCGACGTCCTTTTTACTTTTTCTCCCTCTCTTCTTAGTTTAGTATTAAGCAAGCTTCGTTGAAATTCTTAATTACGAGTATTATCATAAAACTACAAATGTGAATCAAACGATCACTGAACGATCACTGGTTGATTATTATCTGTTAAAGTGGATAGCTTTGAAACATTTTCAGTAATTTAATCACTATCGTTTGTGTAGGCAAATTGAACAATTATCTTGCTCGAACATCTTGTTTTTTTAAGGAAGTGTATAACTGTAGCAAAGAAAATGGGGAAAGATCACATCGCTCCTTATGTAAGTGAGTTCCAAAACAACAAAGGAAAATACCATTATTCACGCGATTTCTCAAGAGAACAATACGCGTCATTTTGTACGGATAACACACTCTCACCACCAAAAGTTCGCCAAAAAGGGAAATAATATTTCTATCAAAGTGCGCTATGAGAAACTTTCTTCAAACTCTCTGCGACTCGTCTACTGATTCAAACAACTTCATAGTCACTTCAAGGCACGTGAAATTTTCACAATGCGAATGATTCTTTCAAATTACATATCTCAAAAAGAATCCAATCAAATTATATATGAAATATTCCAGGATTCAAGCAGCTTCGATTCACACGAAATACATATTTTAAAAGAATTTCTCCCAAATCAGACACCATCTCGCAAGGAGTTCGACCAAGATCCACCAAATCTTAAAGAATTCAAGCATCTTCAAACATCTTCAAACATATACCAATTCGTATAAAATTCATGCGACGAAAGAATTTCTTCCCGATCACATCCCCATGGAATTGTAAGTTCTATAGAATCCATAACGATTCGAGCAAACAACTTCATATACACTTCGATCCACGTGGAGTCGGTACAACGAAGGAAAATCAAAGAAACCAAAGTAACTGGCGATTTCGAGCGCGTGGTCGATTCACGGCCGACGCGCAGGAATGGTCATTGCACAGTGGCAACGATAATTGCCCTCCGCGTAGTCCGTGACGATCAATGGGCCCGGTTTCGTGAAGGATCCCACGGTGCACGCCGCGCCGGGACATCATGCTACGACCACTCATTACGGTGTTTTTCAGCGAAGAGAAGCCCGTCTTCGCTACGTAACCGTTATTATTTACTCAGTCGCTCGCTACTTTCATCCTTATGCAACCAGCCTAGATCCTATCTACCTTCCTCTTCAACCTCTCTGTTTCTCTTCTACGCCTCCTCCAGCAAGCATTGCGAAATCGACACTCGGCTGAGAACACGCGGATCTTCGTACGATTCGATTCTCGATCGAAGTTCAAACTTATAAGTCTTTGCTCGTATAACGTAAATGCTATATATACGACAAATTATATTTCCAATTTTTTCAGCTTTTTCTATCGCTTGATTTCGGGCGATATCGTCTGATTTGGAAATTTTTAATTTCAATTTTAAACTTCAAATCACGAATATTTATACAATTTTATCGTCGCTAAAAATAAAGAGGGGATACGTGTAACGAGCTACGAGTTAAATATCTCTGTTTTCTACTTAATTATTCTTCACTTCGTTAGTCAAAGCGTCTGAGCGAACACGCCACGAGAGGGTTACACAACTTAGTGCAACGTTAAACATCTCGCGCAATATTTCTTTTTCCCCTGCAGCAGTATCAAGATAAATGACGCGACCATCGTGTGGAGTATAATCAAAGGAGAAATAGTCATCGCTCTATCGTTGAAAAATCTTACAGAAGTGAACTAAACGTTAATAACTACTGCAACGTTGACAGATAAGATTCGAAATAATTGATGCGATTAATAGAAAAGCAGTGTAACTATATATTATTTTCTAGAGGACTCGATAAATATAAGAAACTTTATCTTTGATACTTTACTCTTAAAATCTACCGTAGTCTGACGCATTTATCCATTAAAATAGATGAGTTCGATAGTTCATAAAAATTAATCTTAATTAACGATATAAATATATACATGGTCTATCAAGAACCACTTTACATCGATCTGTTTCACGATAGTGATTAAACGATTCGACGTAACGCGATTTTTTTTTTCTATTCTATTCTATGGTCACGTTAAGTGCCACACGATCTGTAGCGTTAGATTCGGTGGTTACCGGTCGCCTTTCCTGTTTCTTATCCGGTCTATTCTGGGCAAGTTCTAGTTCCTTGACATGCGTTTATGCCAGTAATGTGAACGCCTACGCGGCTGTTACTCACTTTCCGATAGCCGTGAGAAGGGCGACGCACTTTTGCGATGCTTTCACTGACGCTTAAGTCAATCTACCTTTCAACTCATTGAAACATATTGAAAATAATTTCTGAAATAATAATTGGATATATGCTTTTTACTTCACAGCTGCTTTTTCTTTCTTATCATTCTTCTAATCACTTTGACTTTCTTTTCGGTAGACTATTTTAGTATATCCTTCATTTTACGTAAGAAGCGTCGTATAAATATAAATACAAAAATACGAAGATTTATTAAATAACTAGTATTTCTTTTTATTGAAATAATCCGATAATAAAAAAATTTAGTCCCGTAATAGCTATTTATTGATGCTATATATATATATATATATATATATAAAATCATAGAATCAAATAGATAAATATCCAAGTTCAGTAAGGTTTCATATGAATTGGACGTATTTTATAAAATTTCCTCGCTTATAAAAGTGGAGAATGTAAGATATGAAAAATGAAAAAAGAAGAAGAAACGAATATATCATACTCAGTAAGATTTACATCACATAAGTTGGAGTAAAATATTTTTCATCTAATCACGATTCCAACGCAAAACATGTAGATTGCACTAACGCGAATGATCAAGATTCTCCATTTGACGATTGTATAGTAGCATTGCAATCGCTCCATCACGATAGTCTGTCTTTTTCTTCAACGTCGTTCCTAGTTTTCTCGTCGAGCCATGTTGCAGAGGTGGCTAGGTGGCCGAGTTTAGATATTTTTTTAGAGAACACGGCGACTCGTAGACGTTCTATCGCAGACGAGCGTATGTACTGTTAGTTGAATCTGGGATACGCGAAGTAGATGTTCATCGTCACTGCTGTCTCCATCGTCACACTCGAATACGATGGTGACCGATCTCAAACGATTATAATATCACCGAACATAACTGAAGAATGTTGTGTGCTTCTTTATTTAATCCTCTAATTTTGTAAATTATAGAAAGAGAGCGAATTATTCCTTCCCTCTTTAGGAATAGAAACTCTTGCCTGTTTAATCATCTAACTTAAATAGATAGTGAAAATTTCTTTTTCGTTTAAATTAAAAGATTTTTAATATTTAATATCGATATAAATTAATATCTTCAATTCCGTATCAAGCAGGTTTGTTTCGTTAAGAAACCAGCATATTTAATCAGTTGAGTGGCTTTTGGTTTTATCAAACTGATAACAGGTTTTCATCCCCGCCAGTAGTACTGACGACAATAAAAAAAGGCGCCAAAATGTTAACCACTTTCTAGAGCAGAGACGAGACACATGTTATACGACAAATTGGTTAACCAAAATGCGTCCAACCACATTATATTTCTTTCCCACACAACGGCAAGCGCACATAATTATACACGTTGATGCGTTAATTTCATATTTACAATTGGTTCGTCTGAACGCTGAGGATGAGCGACGATTCACACGAATTGCAACAATAACATCGCCTAGTTTCAACGCTTGTCTCCTCCGATTCATACTTGGTGCATACGACGCTGCTACAACAAGTTGATTACATAATAGTAGTTGAAGCGACCTATTGATAACCATCTTTGAGCTCATCATTGTTAAAAAGATTGAGATAGGAAGTAAAACAGGATGATTTTGAAAAAAAAAAAAAAAAAAACACTGAATTGAGAGAATCACTGATTATCCATCTGCGATGGAAGTTTTAACCTTAATTGGATGTACAATATCGTTGAGAATATTGTTTTATAAGCAACAGAAAGACAATTTGTCACAAAAGTTAAGAAATACTGAAGAATTACTAAAAAATTTAAAGAGGGAAGAAGAAAAAGAAGAAAAAAAGATTGAAACTCATATGTTTCCCTTCTACTCAATGGAGGATCTTAGGTCATTTTAAGGTAGCATGAAATGCGCATTAATATTCATAACCTTGCAAAATTTCGAAACTGTTATTGTAAAATTTTCATTAAAATATTAAGTCTTTTTGTTTGTCAAGAATAAAACTAAATTAGAATATAAACATTTGAAAAGCACAGCAGGATCAAACCAATCATTTCCTTCTTTATACTATTCTTATTTCAAGTTATGAATATTTTTACTCTCGAAACTGACGTCACAAGTTAAATTAGAAAGTAATATTTCTCATCAATTCTATCCAAATCTAGTTTTCAACCAACAAGTTAGACACGTAATCCATAAATTTATGAGAGAAATCACTCCATTCTCCGTCAAGTTCTTCGTTCTTCATGGCCAATTAGCGACAAGGTTACAGGAATTGATTCGCCATGGAATGAAAGTCTCCGAAGGGATCATCGAATCGTCACGGGCAACAGCGTTGTTCCGCGTTGAAAACTCTCGTTTTTCTTTCTCTTCCTCGCCTTCGATTGTTTTCCACGGCTTCACGAGCTAACGACAGGTTCCATGGTTCCGCGTAAGCATTACCGTTATAAACGTGACGATTGCCTCGGTACAGGTTGACATTCCGCCTCGTGCCGTTATATAAAAGCGCGATAATGGAAATCTCTCCACGCAGACGCGCGTTCGATTCAGTGAAACTATTCCTTACGACTATAGCATTTTTTTAATTCGTTTCTGGAACATAAACTGTGAACATAAACTGTGCGAACGGTCAATAAAAAAAGGTATACGAGCAGTTATTACATTTCGATGGTTTAAACTTTCACCGATTTGTAATACTTGTTTGCTGTGACAGGTGTATCAGATTTTAAGAGACGATATTAATGTCGATTGAATTGCAAAAATTGACGTGGTAAAGACTATGATTTAATATTATTGCGGAAGAAGAGTGTTTTTACATTTTTCATTTTATAATCAGAGAGAGATTTTGAAGTATAAAATAAATTTTCATCGTTGATATGGCTCTAATCTTTCTTGACTCTATATTCTTTTTTTTTTTTTCAAGACAATGACAGAAAAAACAATCTAATCTTCGAAACTCTACTGTGAAATACATCCTTAACTAAGAACAATATTTAAGTAAAATTTACTTGTATATTTCCTAAGTCTACTAACAATAAGTACTAACTAATACTTCGTAAATTTATATTGAAACTGAAAAAAAAAAAAAAAAAAATGGTTTTGTCTCATCTCGATAAAATCACCTATTGCAAATATGGGAGACTCTGAAGTTGTTCATGGTTCCCGAGGGATAATGAATGGATCAGTGTAGTACGATGTGGGAAACTGGATCATACGCGATCCTAGATAAAAGAAGTAGGCACTTCTGCGTACACACGCGATACGATATACTCGAGGGATGTGTGAAAAAAAAGTACCGACAGACAGCTACCAATAAGTTCCAGGTGATAAAAGTTGTCCCCCGTTATACTGTCTGGCTGAGCACGACTGAACACGCTACTACCGCAATTTTTGTCCGCAGCTTTAACCTTTCTTTTACCTTCCTACCTTTTACTATCCTAGTGTCGCTTGCAATCTTAAGGATTCCACATAAGATAATTAAATTGATTAATTGCATCTCATAATCGTAAACGAAGTAAATTGTATGACTACCTTTAATCAAAATCCTATTACCTAAGTGAAAATAAATGAAACCTATGAAAATAAAGGCTGTTATCAATTACAAACTGTAAGTCTCTCCTTTCGTAAGAAAGTAAAAGAAAAGATCCTGTAATACTTTTCTATCGTATTGTACATTCGATAGATCGGGCGTTTGAGACATTTCTCAATAAAAATAAAAATTCAGAGGTAAGAAGTTCAAGAATGAAATCTCGCTCTTTATTTTACGAATTTGTCTCTAAAGACATGGAAATATTTCTAAAATGGAAAATTCCTAACACAAAAGTATTACATACGTCGAAAGCATGATTTACAGAAAAAAGCAATAACTGGTTGAAACGGATAGCCGACTTTCAGTTGTAGCACGTATGGAATTATCGAGAGGCACGCTCTCGTATACCGAGGGAAACCGGAACATAAAATCCAAGAAATCCTAGCCCGTTTCCCCTAATGATAATTAGCGGCGGGAACGCAATGATACTAGCCTAATACTTAGCTAACGCGAGCATGTTGCACGATGTAACGCCCGCGGTGAAATTATCGCGATAATAAAACCCGCATCCGCGACCTAAGAGAATTCTACGAGCGCGTGGAAACTCTTGCTTTGCCCGACACCGTTTCCGAGACTGGGTCAACAGGAAATTTTAAGCAATGTGTTACAACAAATTGCTGTACAATCGATACAAAATTACACAGTTGGTAAATTCTTCGTTAAATATCGGTATATCCCACCACCACGTGATTAACCGAATAAGCTCGAGCTACTTTCGTCTTTCTACAAAAATATGTACATGTCGTTCGTTCGAATGATGGATTATACAAATCACGATATTACGAGTGGAATAATTGAGCAAAAAGCGACTAGTTCAGGAAAGTAAATTACAGATATGAAATAAAAATTTTGTATAGGAATTACATTTGCGATATAAGATATAAATAAATGGTTTTATTAACTGATAAAATAAAATTCCAAAAGACAGAAATAAATGTGGTTGAGGGAATATCAAGAATTGATTTCATTTTTCAAGAGGCGATCCCGTTCTTCTCGTTAAGATTAGTCTGTGTCTGAATATAAAATTCTACTTGTCTGTGTCTACTGTGACGCAAACGGTTCATATTATCGAAGCTCACCGATTCTCCGCGTTTTTATTCAAATAATAGAAATTCGTATTCAATTACTCGGATTCAATTGGCAGGAATTTATTTAATTGGCTACTAATTAAAATTTCGTTCCAGTAAATGAGGTTCTACTAGATAGTTACGTATAATATTTTCACGGTTTTTACACGCGTCTTAAAAAAAGATTTCTACATGAATTATTTCAAAAAATCATTCACGTTCTTAAAGGCTCAACGTTGTTAACTTACAACATTTTTATAACGAATTATCAATTTATCATTTTGATCGCTTTCACAATTCTAATGTCGAGGAGTTTAAATGATTTACATTGTGATAATCCACAATAATGTGGATTAACTAAACCGTGGTGGAACAAATTAAACGTTAAATATGCCAATCGTCGATTAAAGATTCCTTCTAAATATTAAAAAATTTATCTCATAAAAGTCAATTCATGTTAATGTAGTTATAAAATTCATGCTATTTGCATATGTCGTGATTTAAGTTTCTTTCTAATAGAGCCGGGTTAGGCAGGTCGAACATTTTTCACCAGTAGAAATCGCTCGCCGTTTGCCAAAAAAATGTTGCGAGCTGGTTCGATGTGATAAATGAAACGCGACGCGGACCGGTTTCCCCGTTGACTCCGTTTCGAAAGCAGCGTCGCCGCGTCGGGACGCGTACACCAAACGGATTCTGGATCGGTTCACTGTGTTACTGTGACGTTCGCCAGCGCGTGTGGAATCGATTGTTCGGAATACCGATCGACGCGCGTGCCTCGTGAGTCGATGAGCGTACGCACAATTTTTGCATCGCGATTGGGTCAGTAGAATTCGAGAATTTAGAACAAAATGCCGACGCTGTGATGATTCACTTGAAAGTATTATACGATTTGTCACGTTAACTATTCGGTATGTTTCATATAAAATTATACATATACGAGTAACGAAGAAAAAATGACTCGAAATTTTTGTTCTATTCATATTCCTCATATTTGTTACTGTTATAGCGACCTAATCGCTTAAGATTAAAATGGAATCTATTATCATTGTTTCGAAAGAGTAATGATACAACTACAACAAGTAAAAAGAGAAAGTAAGTTTTAATGAAAATAAAACAAAGCATTTTTTGGCATATTTGGACTTTAACGCAATTATGGAACAGATGAATATTTCTTTGATTGTATTTAGCTTCTATCGTACTAATTCTATCGGAATACTCTGCTAAGACATTACCAAGACTTCCAACGTTCCGAAAATGGAAAGAAACCTGACAATCTCGTTATTCGATTCTTTACAGTACCATATCAAATCGAAGGCAGCAACATCGAAGTTTACGATACTCCTGCGGTTTCTGAAGGTCCCAAACCGAATCTCGCTTTATTATTAACTGGACCGTAATTGCGATACAGCTGAGCTAGTGCATAATGGTATCGTCTATAAACGAATAACGTTGAAAATTTCCGTTCCGGTAAAATATTTCATTACACACTTGACCGTTAGAATCTGTTTAGAAGCTGATTTTATCTTAAAATGTATACTTTGAAATGTTTTGATGTTATTAAAATTATAGACTGCATAGATCATTAAAAAGTTAAGCAAAATGATCCTACACAATATGAAAAATTAGGGTACGCACAGTCGCAAGAAATTGATACGTATTTCATGGAATTAACGATGAATATCTTATACGTTGCATTCATATGCATTTAAAAATTTTCTATACACGAACTCGTACCTAGCTAATCTAACTGGTCGTTTTTCTACCTACAATCGTCAATTAATTTAAAAGGCATAAAATAACGGTGAGCATACAAGATTACGTAATACACTTAAAACGTAGAAAAGCAGCCATGCGGTGGCTCTAATTGCGGTCGCAATGGGTCGAGTGTAAAAACGTGCATTGAAATCTACGTTCCGGGAACTAGCTCGGCAGAAGCCGTTCCAACTCCCGTTTTCCCTAGTTTTCCACGTTTTTTGATAAACAAACAACGCTTTTTACAAACTACATTTGTCTAGCAATTTTCTATCCTTTATTACTTCCCTAAAAATATAAAGATAAATGCACCACGACTAAGAAATTCAATTTCTTTTTCATTATTCTGTTGCTCTTCAAGTTAAACTATCCAATTATATAACTCTGTTCTTATTCCTACAGATGGTACAGGTTATTGCTACATTTGTCTATACTCCTAATTTTTTAACTTTCTAATATAAACGAAACATTATAAATCGTCGATCCAGAATCTTACAACATTCTGTTCACAAAATTTTCTCAAATGTGAACAAGAATTTCTCCTAAACAGTATATGTAGATAGCGAAAAGGGTTGGAAATTTAAAAGAACAAAATCGCAAATACAGGTGGAGAGGTAACTAAGTACTGTAGCTATTATTTAGCGACGACCAGAGTTGCTCGAAACACCCACCTCGCTTAGATGACCGCTCGCTGTGTAGCGGACAATGGTAACGACTGCATCGCGGGGGCAACGATGCGCCGCCACAAAAACAAACGGTGGGTTTGATGTCGAAGGCGCGAAAGCACGTGGGTTGGCAAATATGTCGACGTGCCGAAGTACGCCCACGCGAATTTCCACGTGGAACGTTACGTAGGAACGCGTAAGTAAACGATTTTCTCTATGCGTTTTGTTCTAAGGTGCACAGGTTTGTTCAAAGTATCGGCGACTGATAATTTTATCGTAAGTCGATTCAAAGGCGGTAAGACACAGAATTTTATAAAATTAATACGAAAACCCTAAGAATTTCATTTGTCTTGATTTTGAGTAACTACATACATTTTCAGCAAACATTACTGCTAAATATCTTCCTGTTGCATCCTTCTCAACAGATTCACGATCACGTAACTATTTGTTTTTTTAGCGAACAATCGCATAGATCATGGGAATTTAAAGAACGAACAATCAGTCATTGAGTATGTGATTTTTGAAGATCGAGATAATTAATGTACATATTTTATCTAAATATAGCACTGCCAATTATTGTTGAATTGCTATCGGGTGTTTCTCTTCCTATACCTGGAGGAAATTCGCAAGGGATAATCTGTTATTATTTTAAACAAAATACGAAAGAAACGTTCGTTTTGCTTCGGAATCCAAAAACTTGTGAATAATCATATTTGTTAGCGAAGATAGTAAGTTTTAACGCTCGTTCGAAATAACTCACAGTCAGGTGATGTTAGTAAAGCGTAATACGTAAAGTAGATATAATGCTTCCTCTTTGCATATGTTCCATCACGCTTTAGATGCAAATAAGAATTTCTTAAGCATAAAGTTTCATGCCACGATGAATCTAAGATAGGACGGGCAAAACTTTTTATCGTTTCACGAACCAAATGATCATTTTAGCTCGCAGCAACGGTGGACAGTCGATTGTTGGAAATAAAATGAAATCGGAGAGGAGATAATAGTGGCTTGTCTGTGGCGCACGAGAATGCGGGCAAATAGGGGTTTCTTCGCTGTACCGTGAAAATTCCGAGCATACCGTTAGAAATTTTCGAGCGATAGAGAAGTCTCGTGATGGCTGATATACAGCTAATAACGCCGTTCGTTCCATATCTGCAGCCCATCGTAAATAAAAAAGGA
Source organism: Bombus haemorrhoidalis (assembly GCA_014825975.1). Classification (NCBI taxonomy): domain Eukaryota; kingdom Metazoa; phylum Arthropoda; class Insecta; order Hymenoptera; family Apidae; genus Bombus; species Bombus haemorrhoidalis. The sequence goes on along the minus strand of CM026164.1, from coordinate 5,123,900 downwards.
GAACGTGGCGTTAGGAAGTTTCTCGAGGAAACTATACATATGAGTCCAAGTTTAATTACAAGAAAAAAAGTTCTTTCGCGTTTTATTTATTACTCTATTCGTTAATGATTACTTCTTTCTTAAGATCGTTAAATAAGTATTTCTGAATATCGTTAAATATTAATTCCTAGATAGTCTAGTCTAATAGAAATCCATGCTCTGTGACTGAACAATTACAATATAGTCGTATCGTTGAAACGATCGAAATCTGAAACTCGATCGGTAAATAATACTGTAAAAATCTATAACATTGACGTCAATAGAAGAGAAAAATTGAACGTTAATCCTGATAATGACATAGGCCCATTCCTTTGATTCTAGTTTCTAAATCGAACCGAAATACACGTTTAATTTAATGACCTATCTATTATCACGATTTCTTTAACAAGTATTTCTAACAATATACAGACGTGCTATACCAAGGTGATTAAATAATAACAGGTACATTAGAATCAATAATTAGATCAGGGTAATTGAACTTGTCAACGTCAATTTTTCCACCGTCGTCAAATTCAACTTCTAAAAGCCAACCACTTTTTACGAACTATTCGAAAGATTACAAAATGCTCGTGTTGCATATTATAGTAACACGAACCACCAGCTTGTTGCAAACCAGACACTTATGTCATCCAGCGGAAATTGAGCGAATCGAAAAAGAAATAATTGCCTTCGCGTTACACGGTCGTGTACACGATCGGTCTCTTATACGGTTTAATTAATCGTCTTCCGTGATCACCCGCGAATATTACAGTTAGTCGGTCGTTAAAGCACGTGCCAGGACGTACTGTCAAGTCGCCTACATGTTAGTCAAATTGGAACATCATCCAGGGGCCAATGTTAGTATGTCAACGCGTGTACAAGTAATTCAACAAAGAAACTATAATATAGTTCTAATAATTTTTATTTATACGCTTGTCCTACTTTTTCACGTACCTCTTATTCTTTTTTTCTCTGCTACAAGTCTTATATTATAAAAATAAAAATTTATATTAAGCAGCACTTACGACAGTAACTATAATAATAGAAACTGAATTCGTAGTTATAGGTTTCACGATCAGAGGAAAGTTGAAGGTTTCGCAAAACAATTTAATGTTATCAATCTACATAATTAACAAATAATAAACCGTGTACATAAATATACAATTATTATCAGTGAATCTAATATTAATTATAAAGCGAAAAACACAAGTTGCAAACTTTCTACGATCGCTCTAAGCGGCCGCAGGCTTGCGAATCCTTCAGCCTCACGAATTAAAGTTCAACGATCTCGTTCGCTACAATTTTCGCGTTCCCAAGATTTCCTTCGCTGCGCCGTTTGATCGCACCATTGCCCGCATATGACAAACAACTTTCTACGTTTCTTGCGTAACGCAGCATATACACTGTATCACCTCCTCCTTTTTATCTCGAAATTTCAATTCACCAACTCTAATGAAAAGGAAGAATCACAAACAAAGAAGAATTGTGCTATTTCTCACGATCTAGGATCCGAAGAAGAGGAGATATTTCTAAAAATATTATAGGCGTCTCCTCCCATTCGTCTTAAAATCTCAATTCGCCAACTATAACGAGAAGGGAGGATCATAAGGAAGGATCGTGCTGTTAATTGCGATCTAGGGCTCAAAGAGGAGAGGAGCGTTATTTCTAAAAAAATTATTCTAGATGTCCTCTTTTATTCGTCTCACCAACGTTATAAAATTTCAATTAATCGACTCTAATGAGCAGAGAGGATCCAAAAGGAGGATCGTGTTTCTTGTCGCGATTTCGAGATCCAAGAATAAAGAATATTTCTAAAAAATGATCCATAACCGGATATAAGTATACGCGTGTTGTTGATCCGTGACACGAGGTTCGCTATACACTTGACGAAGAGTTCAAATACTATTCCGCATTCCACATGGATTGCGTACTTTCGTCGTTTTGCACCGTGGACAACGATCGTGCGTGACGCCATTTATCGTTTTCTTCATTTCGTTCGTCGTTAATCACAATCGTCAATCTGTTAACTGGAAAGAAGTAGTCAACTTAATAATTTAATTATTTTCACTCCGAGGTCTTTTAATGGTAATCTGTTTTGCTTGAGGATCCTTTGGTTTTTAACGCATCAATGACTTGAATAATAATCTACTTCCTTTGGATAATTTATTTCTCGGACGTTCCAATGCATCGACATTTTGCACTTCATAATTTATTTTCTCAGGATCCTTCGACCTTTTCGTAATGGAACTTTTAATGCAGTAATTAATTAGTTTTCTCAGAAATTGTTTAGCCTCTAATTTTTATTGTATCGATATCGTGGATATAAAAATTTGCTTTCTTTTTTACAAAATTTTAATTATACATTTAAAAAGACACTCCCTAGTCAAACACCGACGATGAATTTAGAATATTGCATGTAACTTAACTGCCACCTCCACAAGAATTAAGAAGTTGATACATTAAAACTTGGATATCATTACCTTCGTTAAAATTCCTGATAAATGCACGCGTTGTTTAACAATGAAACTTCAATGATAAATATGTAACAACAAATTCTTAAGGTGGACGGCATATCGAATGAGAATAAAGTTCGAGAGGGGATAGGAATCTCAGGGTTGCGTCACAACTGTGGGGAAAATATGAAAATTCTCGAACGCAAGTTGCTAATCTACGATCGCAGGAATGGAAGGACGTCTATTATAATTACAAAGTGGCTGATCTTTACGAGCCGGCTGCTGCACCGATCGTTTGTCTTACTTTCTTCTTACGTAAAAATATCGTTGACGTTTGCAGCGATTCGATACCGCGGATCGATAATGTCTTCCGTGTTCGAACACCGTCAGAAAATATGGTACTTTAATTAGAGATGAGCTAAGCCACTCTTAAGAGATGCGACAAAAACTTACGATCTGTCCGATGAGTGCTTTCACGCTTCCATAAAGATGCAACGTTTCAGATAAATCTTCAAGATGGATATGTAGATAGAGGTAAGTAAAAAAGATGCGTATTTTGTTGTAATCTAATCTTCATACTTTGAACGTTGATCGTAAATGGTTCACAGTCTGTTATGTCAATATTTCGCGTAGAAAAGAACATGTAGAGATTTCGTTTACTTAATTTGCAAATGAATATAGAAATACTTAGAGAATAAACCAGTCCTTGCCTTAAAATGAAGAGCATAAAATGTATGTACATTTCTGTCAATTTTCTATCAAACAAAAACTGTTATTCTTTTACAACTAGCTAATAGATTTACAAAGTGTCGTAAGAAAAAAAATCGACGATACAAGCACAATCTCATGTCAATAAATATTTTTGGAATATGCAAAAGACTGGCCAAAACATATACTTAATTCCTGGCTCACCACATTTCCCTCCACAGTCTTCAAACTAAATCAACTTTCATACATTCCTATCTTCATCCCAACGAATCACAACGTCAAGCGTCAAAAAAGAAGATGCTGTGAGTCGTCCGATTAATATATGCATACAATAAAATTCCTTTCGTCTGAATCGCCACTGACGTCACTGCTAAACATCAACGATAATGAACTTACTATTACCATCCATTGACGCAACTCGAAATAAAAGAAATTGCATCGTCAATGCCAAATATTCTCACTTGGAAGAGGTCTTGATACTCAACTGGAAGGTGGAGACGAAAGAAGAAAGATGACAGCGGATGACGAAGGCCTTGTTAGAACGGTAAACGACGTCCCGGAACGAAGGACATCGGCCCATTGATTCCATTGTCCATCGATAGATCGTCAAAACAACGAGAGACTATGAGCAACGGTATTACGCACACGCGGATGCGAAATCTCGATGATCATCCCAGTCAGGATGGTTCAAAAACAGTAATCTATCCAAGGATGACGCGCTCTTCCTCCTCTTGGCCACAGCCTTGTCGTCAACTATATGCGTGGGTCATGGCCATTATTTGTTGCGTAGCCAGAGTAACAGGAAGATGACAGGTATCGACAGATGGTTGAGTTCAACGATAGCCGCAGGAAGCGGATTTCTAAACTTACAAGATACGCCAAGAGGATATCGACACTAGAGGATATCGAGACTAGAGGATATCCTTCATCGAGAATATTATTGCATTCTTTGGAAAATTTCTAATCGAGCATCGATCGATTATAGTATTTAGTTTGATTGATTCGAAGAGATTTATCGACAGTAATCGCGATTGGCTTAATCGATTGATAAAATTCACGACGAAGAGAATCTCATTAAATCGTTGAAATGAAAATTTAATCGTTGATAGCGATTTCTTGGGAAGTTCGAAGATGCAGAATATGTAAGTATGTATTTGGCTACGATCTTTCTACACAACGCAATATCATAAATTCTAGCAAAGTTTTATAGCTTCCGAAGCTCTACATTGCGATATAGATTCTGGATAATTGCAACAAGATTTGTTATAATTAGCATAGAAGAATATCGAAAGAAAAAACATGGGAAATTATGGGTAATTGAATTCTAAGAAGAATATTGAAATCATCGAATAAATTAGAGCTAATTTTATGTTAGGTTTCACGAGAAATTGTGGCGAAATTCGTGTTACAGAATCTCGAGATGATACTAGTCGGTACAGAGAAATAATCGACAAATTACGAAGTACACGAGAAGAATGTAAAGAGCCAGGCGTAGGTAGCATCTCGAGAAATCGTGGTAACATAAATTTTACGGTTGGTCGCAATACGATCTCCTCGTTTATCGTTAGCAGAATCTTGAAAACTCGAGGAATTCTAGAATTCTGATATGAAATTCGTATCGATAACGCCTGTCTATACTCGAGACAGTAATGGAATGCTGAAACCTGATGCACAGGATGTTGTCTATGCTAGATATAACAGTCTTTAGCTACAAAGTTATGAGAACGAGAATATCGTTATATTAGGATATACAGCACGCCGTACGCAGGAATAGATAACTTCGAGAAAGAAATCGCCTACAATTGCAAAAAATTGAAAGATATAAAGAAGAGATAAAAAAAATTGCAAAAATTTAAAAAAAGACATTCGAAATATAATTTCAGATGACTAATATAATAAAGATAATCAGATATCGTATAACCTGATTAATAAATATCACTAAGAAATTTAACTGGGAATAGTAGTATGAAAAATTCGTCGTGTAACATTAGAAGAAACGGATATTCCCGAAAAATCCGTGACACAGTCTCGTTCAGGATTCACTTTACGACGATTTTGTCCCATTCAGTTCCCCCATTCAACACGATATTGTCCAGGAAAAGTATAGTGAAATCAGCCAAGACATCATAAACGAGTACCTCAAGAATTCCAGAAAGCTGGTCTTCGGATTACTGGCTACTTTTGGAAGTATTCGCCAATAACAGGATGACCAAATGTCATTATACTCCTTTTTAGAATTTGAAGAATTTCGATACCTGTTTGAATTTTATATGATTCAAGCATTGCAATAAATCATATGTTATCGTCGATTATCTTTCCCTTTTAAGATTAAAATCTTTTTACATTTATTTGCAATAGCGTTCTTTGTCGGGTTCCGCGTGGCCATTAAACTACGTTCGCATGGAGCTCCTTTTCCTTCATCGCCATACGCAGAACACGACTCGATCACGGATAAATTTAGAACACCGTGGCGACACCGAATACTTTTTATTTTCAAGTTATATACGACAAGAAAGATTCGACGAAACAAATGACAAACGACGTCCTGGGAAGTTTTAACCGTCCATTTCAAGTCTCATAGAAAGACGATCCGTTGTATCCAATTAACATATTTATTGTAACCCTATAAAAAATAATAACGACGTTTAAACATTTTCTCTTCGTTCCAACTGCAATAAAAACGAGAAAATTTATAGAAAATAGAACGTAGATTTTTCATTATCTAACACTGACGGATGACGACATGCATCGTTGAATATCAGTCAGGCTTCTTTTCATAAAAAGTTTAGAAATATATTTTTGAACATAAAAACACTAATATGAAATGAGAAATTTATAGAAAGTTGATCAATATGATTTCCAAGAGGCTGAAATATAAGACTGGCCAACTGTGACCGGATTTTTCCTGATTCTGCGTTCACGCACGATTATATCCGAGTTCGTTCGCTATTATCTAACCAATGGTTGTGAAATTGAATTATAGAGAATTCCTGCGTCACGAGATTCTTGCGAACCGCTTGGATTTCTTTTCTTACGCGTACTTTCTCCGTCGACGAGAAAAGAATCTTGCGCTCTCCGTCCACGTCTCTCTCTCTCTCTCTCTCTCTCTCAATCTCGATGCTTGTTAATATTCTGACATCTTCAAAGGAGAGAGTGTTCAACAACCGATCGGCCATCGTTTTTTGCCAAACAGTAAAAGATTCGAAGCGATCGGGCCATCGTTCGACAAATATCGAGCTCGTGTCCACTAGTTTCCTGTTTTTTCGTTCGTTGTTTCATTCGTAACTTTCTTCGACCGTATTGTGCAAACGTATCGCGTTCGGTTGTTAAACGTTGTTCGATCAGCTTCCGTATAAGAAGGAACTCGACTGACTCGAAACTTGACGTTGTTTCGTTACTTTCTGTAGCGTTTCGTATGGGTATTATTACACAGAGTATGGTACAATGGAAAAAGAGATTTTCTAGATACAAATATGCATCGAAAATTTGCACTAAGGTATTTTTGAAGCTTCACTTTCCAGCAAATCGGATTCAAACCATCGGAAGCAAAGTTCTTGACTACACATGTTCATGAAGAACGATTGTTAGAAATTTAAATAATTGTTTGTGTGCATCAATATTCGAAAATGTACGATACAATACAATAAATATACAATTTTTCAATGGATACGACCGATAAAAATATTGCGAAAAGTTATTGAAAAAGATATAACAATTATATACAATTACTCACAACTTCGTTTCGCTTCCATACAATACATATTTCTTTCTAACGGTGAAGTTTGTCGAAAGATAGGTTGAGATTTGACCTAATAGTCTGAAAATCCTCATTAAAAATCAACGTAACATACCTAAGTTTCGAATTCTATGCAAACAGAATAAACTTTTCGAGGTCGCGGCCGCTGAGGAGGTGTTGTAAAATCAAAATTCACTTCGAGTCGTCGATCTTCGAGGCCGTGCGGCACACGCGAAACACGTAAATGGGTTTCTAGCTTACGGAGGATTTTTTACGCAAACTGATTTAGCGACAGGGGTTCGTAAGGCTGAATCGAATCGATCATTGACGTTGCGACACACTGTTAAAGAAAATTACGAAATTCGTACTGTGATAGTCATGCTCTGTGTCATAACTCTGTCTGTCGTCGTAAATTAATCATCCGAGAACAAACAGACGTTCAACATTAAAAAGAAACCTTTATCTGATTGGACGAGGATCGACAGATCGATCTATATCTCTTGTCAGGTAGAGAGGAAATAGCAGTGCGATTGTTCGAATGAGTGTTCGAAAAGAAAGCTTATCGAACGAGTCAAATATACTTTAAATTGGAGAAAACGCAATTGAATTTTATCACAGGAAAGTTTTTTGCTGCACGGTAAAAACCAAATACTGTTACAGCTCTTTACAGCAATGCGAAAGAAGGAAGATGGTATCAATAAATTTTTATCGAACTGAGATACGAAACATTCTTCGAAGAAATTTTTTCTACCAAAAAGAATATTTTTAAAAAATCACTTCGCTTCTGAAATAGAAAAATAAGACACAATGTCATTTCTCTTCCATTCTAAATTCAACTTAAACATTACTGTTTATCATTAATTTATTGTTCCAACTGTCTAAATAGAAGAATATCATCCAGTTTATATTCGTTACCCATAAATAAGATTAAATTGAAGTCAGATAAATAATAACACAATAAACAAAGGGGGACAAAAAACGAAATAGAATGAAATTTTGCTTTAAAAAGGACGTCGACTTCACATACAAAATACACATACAAAAGAAGTAAAAAAAAGAAAAAAAGGAACACGGATCTAATCATCGCAAAAAGATGCATTTTTCCACTCCTCTGTCCTTAATTTCCATCGGACACTGTGAACTTGAATTCCTGTCCCGGACAAGAAGCGTTCCACTCTCGTGTCGCCATTCAGAGACGAGGAAGCAAAGCTTTACCAGTGATGTCACGTAACGACCCGTTAGGAGGAGGGCCTTTTGTTTAACACGGTTGCATAAGATTATGCAAAAATCTGGGTCACTGATCGAGCGAAACCAATCTGGATCGGACATGCGGCTCGCAGCCCTGTTATTGCGACGCATCCGTCATCATGGCGATGCCTTTGTTTAGCCTGCAAATATGCACGACACGTATCGATAGTCCGTTAACGTCGATCGCCTCTCGATCCGTTCTCCAGCAAATTTTATCGTAAATTTGCTTCCGCCTGTCGTACTACTGCTTTGATCGCTAATAGAAAAAAGAACAATGGATCGATGAAAGTAGGAAAAATTCGCACGCGAAACGGTGAACGCGGAAGTGGAACGATGCGAATGACCGCGTGGAAAATTAGCTTCGATCGAAGATATCTGGATCGTTTGGATCTGGTAACCTTGTGAGGAGCTGATTGAAATGTTCGTGATTTTTTTGGAAGGAAAGCGATGGATTTAAATGGAGAAAATGGTAGATGTTGTATAATTTTGATTTCTGAAGACTTTTTAAAAAATTTCCAAAGATTGGGAGTTCTTCGTTGAAATATCGACTCTTTTACGATAGAAACTCTTCTAGAAAACTAGACTCTTCTTTCGCAATAAAACTTTACGAAATGAAAATTTATGTGTCCTTTCTTTCCCCGCTTGTACCGTGGGTAGTCTGAAACGGCAACTTACTTCTATAACTAAAGAAAGCTTCTTAAATTCACAAGAAACAAGTAGAATCTCGATTGAGTTGGCAAAAGAGTTTCTTGAAAGTTTGTAGCTCATCAAACCGAATCATACAGGGGCGAGTAATAGAGAAAAGGAAAGAGAGGAAGCACCCAGAAACGTGTTTTTCTTGGCCGAGCCCACGGATGAGTTCACGTTCGTGAAATTAGGACCTGGTCCGAGCGCTCGATACCAGGGAATGCGAACTTTCATCGCCCGCAGCATTCGGACGATGGGAGAGTGATATTCACGTGTCCACTTTCATGAATCGAGTCCTCGCGTGGTACATTTTTTCCTGCACGCGAGACTGTCTTTCTTCCAAATAAAATAAATTCTTTGACTAAGAGAATCTTATCCTTTATGAAGCATAACGTACTTCATAGTATATTAATTTGCACTGCACGTAGTAAAAACTACATTCAACAAAATACGATTATCACAAGAATCATCCGTGTTGCAAATTTCTCCTCACTGAAGGTATAAATACATATTCCGAGTTCATTTTAAATCGACGAGATAAATCTAAGATTCTCATAGTTAACAAAACCGTGTAAATGTTTAAATATGAAGAACTTAAAGTTTAATAGAAAAATAATAATGGTAATCAATAATTATAATTTCTAGGTAATACAGAATGAAAGACGTATTCTTTCTCCGTTAATAAAATAACGTTGTACGTTATAACAACCTTAGAATAGAAAGGGGAAAGCGTCGATTTTAAGGAGAAGAGCATCGATAAATTATAAATAAATTTATCTAAATTTCTTACAACATGGATGAACTTCTCAGTATCTAAAATCGGCATAAAATATTTCACGGAAAAAGAAAAAGAAAATTTGGATGTACTTCCACTTTCCCTGCGACACTCTCAATGTAATCGACCTGCAACGAGAGCAAAAAGCATCATCGAGGTTATCGTAGCTGGGAAACCAGCGGGAAATGTCGATTAACGTCATCGAGGTAAGGACGCCGATTCGCGATGACCGTGACATGAAGCGTCCCTTTCGAATTCTCGTCCTTGGTCAAGTCTGAAATCTGTCTTACTGTTACTCCACTAGTTATATTCAACTTGCTCGCATTTTAAATACAATTCTCGCCGTGTTCTGTTCGATGGCCTTCCAATGCACTCGCTGTCCTTTCATTCCTCATTTCTAATAGGAGGTCGTTGCTCGAACCAACCGATCCTGATCTTTCTTTTTTCTTGTGGCTAAGATATTCAACTCCTTTAAAATTAAAGTGCTGACAAAGAATGGAATTTCTGGAGAATATTAATTTTTGACATTTTTAATCACAGACCAATCGTATTTGAATTCTTATTTAAAGAAAATTCAGTTTCTTCGAGAGAAGGATATTCGTTAATTCCGAATATTTGATTGGAAGATCAACTTCAAATCATTCTTCGAAAATTTCTCTGAGATGTATGAGATTACTGACTTATAGGTAACGTGTTCTCGTAACATTGACAATGCAACAAGATGAAATACAGCTGACGTTTTCATGGCCAACATTTCGCCAAGAAGAAGGCGATTGGTACAAATGGCAGAAACTGCCTTAACGCTTCTAATTGGCTTCGTGTCGAGAGCTCATGCAGCGTGTCGTCGTGATCCTTTGGAGAAAACGGGGCTACGTGATATTTCGTCGTGGTTTCACTTCGATCGGTTCCGCGGTATTTACAATCTGGCTCTTAACTTTCAATTAATCGAAATATCTCATCCTTCGTACGTCAAAATTTCCAGATATCAAATTTTTATATCGTATAACATCGATAATGAAATATCCTGCTCTGTTAATAATGAACTGCTTAATACACTGAGAAGCTAAGTAAAACAAACGTTTAATTATATCACCATTATCGTAATATATTGTTATTCTGCACTGTCATAATTGCAGCTCGCTGCTTCATAATATGTGTATTTCTGTAGATCGTATCTTCTTACATAGGCAATTCAAAGCTGTAACGCAAATGCCACGAAAATGTCGCTCCACTGTCTCTTGGCCAATCGAACTTTGCGTGCAACACTGTTAAACGAGCTGGGTGGGTTACCAGAGTGACACTTAAACGGTTAGAAAGACAAAGAATTTGACATTTCATTTCCACGAAGTGAAGCAAAAATGCAAAAATGGTAATAAATATGAATTTGTCAAGAAACCTAAAATTTTATGATTCTTTTTGCTCTACATTTATAATCTAGTTCCTTGAAACTTATACAGGATGACCGGTTTTAATCTATAAATGCAAATCACTCGTACATTATGTGTTGTCTGAAAAAAATAATGTTAGGTAAGAAGTGGACGCGTTTTGTAGACGCGTTTGTCTACAAAAAAGCTACTTCACGCCTTACCTGAGCTATTTTTTTATGCGACACGTAGTTTAGAAGTAATTTACGTTTACATGTTAAAGCTGGCCAACCTCTAGTATAAACGTGTTTCGTTTCATAGCCACAAAAACGCTGGCACACGTCACGAAATCCTGCAAGAAGAGAGCTAGATAGAAGAATTTTTCAAAGAAATAAGTCCAAGCAATTTTCAACAACCTCGACAAACGTCACGAATATTCCGAAGAAAGAGAATTCATCCAGTGGACAAAAAACCTAAAAAGATGTTTTGAATTGTTCAAAGAACAAGGGCACCCTACTATTCAAAATCTTCTAGAAGCTTAAGGAGTTGAAAAAAGACTGTGTCTAAGTCTATAAAATTATAAATTGCTTTAAAGCGACTATTTTCCAGAAGCTTCGAGCATTACCACGAATTTTCTGAAGAAAGCCGCAGCACCAAATTTCCATCGTATTAAAGGAGAATTTTTCTACATTGCCTAAAAAAGAAAGTCGAGCTAGTTTCCAAAGAGGATCGTGTTTGCCGGATTACTGAAAGGGACAAAAATGTAGTCGTAGCGTAACGTTCGAGTTCCTGACGGTGTGCGTAAGCGGCGCATTCTTGCAGAGACTTAAACGCGTCTCCGCTCCGTTTCGCGGCACGACAGCTCGGCAAATTAAACGGCACTGAAAAAAGGAGTGTCTCCCTTAGATGGCTGGCCGGACAATTGCGCAAAACGGACAGAAGCGGCATTTCTCGCGAGTACCGAGCCATCGTTCGGTTTTTTCCACTTCGGGTGGAGAAAGTTCTCGCGCCAAACCGAGCATACAAAGGGGAGAGAAAAGCGTTTAAATACTGTTGCAACGGTGAGCTTACCATTTCCAATCTTCTCTCGAAACAAAGAAGTCTTTTCTTTCGGATTTCTTCGTCTTTCTTTTCGTCGTCTCGTTCTTCTTTCTACCAGAGAGTACTCGATTCGGTGAAATTAATGACACGTTTTGTGCATTTGAAAATCTGTTTTCTATTTCTTTAGCATGGAAGAAGAGTTAAGCGGATTGTTGAATAATTTGACGGGTTTTTCAATGTTTTAAAAAATATCTATGTATATTGTTGAACGAGGTGAAAGGAATCGATAATGTCTCAAGTTGCGAAATGAATTTTTAACGAAACCTAATCTTTAATTTGTAATCTAGACGAGATATGATTTGACTTAATAGTTTCCTCTAAAAAAAGTATATAGTTGATCTAATTCAAATACAAACTTTCCTCGTATGCTACTTCAACTTACTAATAGAACTGCGTTGAGTAGAATTGAAACCAGTCAAAGCTCAATGTCTCTACACTTAAAAAAAAGATCGTATTTATTGTATCTTAAATTGTAATTCTCTGCGTTAATTCTGATATCGTGTTGTCTTAATTAGCTCGAATAAACGGAATTCGTAAACCGATCAACGGATTAAATTTATTAATAAATATGCTCTCTCGGTCTCTCCAAGAGATATCTGAGATATTTTCTAGTTAACTGTAACTTTCAAACAAGGATATTTATCATTTTCTGTGTCAATCGCCAATACAATATTCTTCAGTTGCTTTACTTTCCAGAGAATTTCCCAATGATCGAAACTGATCGAATCGAAGATCGGGAAAGGTAGACTAAAACTCACTTTTCTTGCAGTCTGCGACCGAGATTTCCACTTACATTAATGTGCAATCGGAGCTTTCCCCGTGGTTTATTCCAATAGAGGAACACTAGGCTTTCCCATGATCGGCAAAAAGGAGGCGTCCAGCGATTTTCATTAACCCTGAATAATATTCGTTTGCGACGAGAATCGAGCCTCTCGCGGTTTCTCACATCGATTCAATCATTTTTTTTTTTTAATGAAAATCATATGCACGATACGATGTTTTGTATATAACTAACATCACGATAGATCCCTTCCAACAAAAATTGGTTTTATTAAGAACATTTTCGATTGCTCATCGTTTGTACCATTACGAAATTACCATAGAGGTAAACGTGCAAAAAGTATCGTCTAAAACGTTCGCGTTCCAGAAATCAAATTCTTCACAGATTTGTACATTTCTTTAAAATCCTTCATAGAAATTTTACATTCTAATGCCCATTTGAATTTCGCGCCAGAGTAATTTAATCATTTTTAAGACTTCGTAGGCAAACTCGATCGTTTATACCCAAGCCTGCTTTCTTTATTCCCCTACGATTTCGCAAAACCTGAGAAAGCTCTACAATATCTGTCTCATACAACTTTCCGTCAAGTCAAATGTTTTAAACTCTCTTCAATGAAAATGAAAATCCAGTGGAATGAAATTCGCAGCTGAAATTACGCCAATTCCCTTACAGAGGATTAGAAGTGTGCAACTTGTCGTTCACCATCATTTACTACGTTTTCCATCTGTTATTACAGAGAGTAGAAGCGAAACAGGAAACGTCCTCGACTTGCCGATGCTAAACAAAATCCAAGAATCCGTCGTCAGTTACTTCATAAAATCCAACTCTTAGGAACGGTTGCACCATAAGCAACAAAATCAGGATGGAAAACGAGGTTCGCGCGCGGAACAGAGGCGGCTGGTTGCATTATTCGTGGCATTTTTATCGACGCCGGTTGGCCTTGCGGACATTACCTCCGTGTTCCATTCACTACTGCAAAACAGGAGAGATCGTCGCTGGAGTCGAAGATCTCTGCTAACGAGCCGCGATTCCTGCTGGCTCGTTCGTCTTCGCGGTGAAAGAGTCGTCCGCAGCTCGCGATTCTCTGATATACGGTGATCCTCCTGTCTAGGTTCGCGTGTGTAAAAGGATTCCGCGTAAAGACCGTGCTAACGGCGATCTTATCGCCAACACAGTTTGTTTTCCACCACGCATTAGATCTTTCTCAGTCGATTATATTCTGGCAAGCTTATGGATGGCGTTAAACCTTTGAACTTGGAGACTGAAGTAGGTTGATGATCGTAAAGCAACAAGTTGGCTATTAATATCCCTTTCTGTCGTTGAGAAAAATTCTCCAATTACAGAAACGAAAAGTTGAATTTAATACGATGCTTAATGGATAATAATATGGCTGAAATGTTAGAAATCGTTGACCTAACGAAAGATTTTTAATCGAAGAATCGAAGAAGTTAAGTTAGTCCGCTGATGAGAGTAAACGATCTCGCAATGTTTGAGTTCGCACTTGTACCGACTTCGCAATCGATGTATCTTGATGTTTGGAATCTGAGCAACACGAATTTGCCACAGTTTTCAAGTAAAATTCATAGTCGGATCTCGAAACCACGAACTTTGTATTACATAAAATTCCTACTTTCAAAAAGACCTTTCAAAAAATAACGATATTCATATTAGTCGTAGGATTATATCTAATTTTCAAGGCGATTAGCATACATCAACCATTAACCAACCGCAATTTCCAACTGTAACCACCCTATCAAACATCTCTTCAAATCATCGTATACGTAAAATCCGTGAAAGGAAAAAGCATTACTCTCGATTGAAACTCGACTTGCACACAAACACAGAATTTCCTGAATCGTTTCATTCTTTAGTTGCCTGGTTTCACCGCCAACAAGATACAACGGAAGATAGAGCCACGACGGAAGGACTAATTCGCACCACGTCGCTTCCGAGACGTTCAATTAGAGATGGCGGTGAGCAACGTATCTCGTAGTTTGTTTTTCTGATTCTGCAGGTAGTTCGTTTCACCGGTGAACGTCGAGTCATCGTTCGTTATTCCGCTCTTGAATTAATTGAGGAATTACGTGAGCTGACTCGTGCTGGCAAACGATTACATGCATATTTAATAAAGATCCGAGCAAAGTAGTCTGTTCTCATCGGTGAGCACCAACCGCGAAATCACTCGCGAGTCTTTCAAAGAAAGCATTTTCAAGAAAGGAAATTTTTTTATTAGAGCTGTAGCAACGTTTATCAAATTTGCGAATGTCCCGTTAAGTGAAGAAACCAGTTGACGTTTCGAAAACCTGTTTCATTGGAATTGTTTATGGCATTTCGTTAAGTTATTGATATTTCCATAGTTGATAGTTTTCCTAAGAGAATATGTCAGTAACGTATGGTTGATAGGTAACTACCTCCGACAGGTCAAGGACATGTGACTGGTAAGCGAGGAATTTGGAATTTCTAGTCACCGCTCTATGTAAAAATTCGATTCGGTTTAATAACTTAGCAGAGGATACGATTCGTAACAAAACAATATAAAATAACAAATGTAGAATCTCCGATCACTATTCCTCCGCCAGGGAAGAAAATTCCATAGAATTCGATTGCTCGCTTTATATATTATATCCTCTCTTCTTATTCTCTTTCTCTTCGGAAATCTGTTAAAATCTTCAACCAAAGCACTATTCTAACCATTTGTAACACCCTCGTTTAACTTCCAAAAGAACGAAAAAGCTTCCTTCTAGCGCGAATATTCCCTACTAAACTCACGACCGTAAACGAAGAGTGCGTCATAACATTAAACATGCCGCGCATTTCTGCAGGTTCGTTTCGATCAACGATAAGAATCTTAAAGACGTTATCGAACGATCTACACCGGCTCTAGACGTCTGATCGATGATGGACGGTAGCGTGCGCGCATGGCATCGTCGATCTTGCATTCGATCGAGGAATCGAACAAGCGGATACCAGAGTAGAACGCGCGCGACTGAGCGCCATAAGCCGCTTGAACCGTTATACCGTTCGTAACACACAAAGTATCGGCATTATTTTCTAATGTAGCAGTTCGCAGGTCCTAATTTCTCTCGAGTTTTAATGCATCGGCCTCGCGAAGATCGGTTTCGTTCGCCGTCGTTTCCGTTCTGTTTTCATGTGGAACGATCATTCATCGGCTACGTCGATAGACATTGTTCGTCTTTGATACGGGTTAATTAATGCAACTGGGACGCTTGTCTGTCTTTAATCAAGTGGGAATATTTTGGGAGGTTCTTGTGTTCAGACTGTTTTGTTGTCGACGCGTGTTGCGGCTATGGGAAATTGATATAGTGTTTTTTTATACGTAACAATAAGTAACAAGATCTTTTACAAGTAGCAATTTATAGTCCTCGAAATGAATACTTTAAGAAATTCTTGCACGCCGTAGTCTAAAAATATTCGTAGTATAAATTTGATACTTAATGAGAGGATTTCTAGGTCGTTTAAAAAATACTTTATTCATTCGCGTTTAATTCATTGCTGAAGTAATATTTTGACTTATTCCGACGCGTTTCTTACGTTTTATTTCGCGTTGAAACGAAGAAACGTTTTCGACGAGGTATTGCTTCATCGTCTTTCTACTTGTTTTCTGGATCATTTGGGTCACAAGAATTTACGCGACGTATTGTTACGTCGCGCACACCGTTACGCGGTTTGCAACACCTCCGACCACACTATTATCTCTTTAATGTATTCCTTACCTCTTAACGTTAATTCCATTGAACTTATGCAATGTGTTCCTCAAAATTACCTTCATTCACTAATTCCTACAGGTGAGACCGCCCGCTGTCCCCTTATCAATCTCGATCTAACACTTGTTCTCGTCTTCTTTCCCACGAATATATTCAATTATTCCTCGATTCTTGCACAGAATTTTTTATATTTTTGAATATCTTATTCCATCTTCTCGCTACGCTTTTGCTCTAACTCTGTTCGCTTCTTCGTTCGTATAAGCAGTTGATCAACGTTGTAATAAACATAATGTAAACGTAATATAATAAACATAAGAGGATAAAATATAACGCAATTATATAACACTGACAAACAAATACAGTACCATTTTCATCGTAAAATGACTAACTGTAAATTCATCGAGCGAGACAATGTAAATTTCGTATACATTCGTTATATCGTTGTGAATATCTCAGAGAAGATATAGAGCTAAAGCAGCACAAATCGACATCTAATTTTCCATAAACCTTACCGCGAATAGACGACGCACATCCTAATATCCGCACGAAAAAGTCTGTAGCGTTCTAGCCATACTGAAGAACGTGTTAAATTATTTCCCTCTATTTTTTTCTCAACAGCGAATATCTTAACAACAAAACACACGTCAAGGCGGCTGATAATTTTTGGCCCCATATTCTTAAACATAGGAAAACAGTTGCACGTACACATGGTACGCGAACAATTCCTCGTTGGTGAGAGCTACAGCTACGATAGAGTGGTGTAAAAGTGGATGTCCTATTAATGGGAAGACAACCGCGTTATATCGACTTGCATGCGGAAGAACAGCTGTCACAACGAAGGAATTGTTGTTCGACCAGCTAGCTTCCTATCCGTCATGTTTCTTCAACATCGAACACGACCAAAATCGTGGTACCCGTGCGACGAAATTCTTCCTACATCGCGGAATTGCACAACGCGTTCCACGACAAGTATTTTCTCCCTTCTCGAGGCGACGAATTAGAAAGTGTTTAACGCGTTTCCAACCACGACTGGCTTGCACGATGCAAATGTCGTCGTTTGCACAAGCGCAACGACACTCGGGAAAACTCTGCCAAACGAGCCAAACTCTGCGCTACCAAACGTTTTCCGTTTCATGAAACTTCGATTCGACGATTCGATAGTCACGCAACTTCGTGTATTCTGTCTGTTTTCAGTGGTATGGAAATGTCGTAAGACAATTTAGATATGAACGCTCAAATATTACAAAAGTGGTAAATTTCGTAGAATACTGAACGTGCCTTTACCGTTACTTGAAACGGAATAGCGATCTTGAACTGAAAACGACATTGGTATTTAAAATTAGTAATATAAAAAATAGAAATTTAAATGAAAAGTGGCTACGCGTACTAAAGTATTCTAACGTTTCTACCCACAGTTTCTTCAAATTGAAGATACTGTCACTGGTACCACAACGTATCACTTTATCGTCCGAGTCCCTCATTTTCGAAGATGCACTACAACGCATAGAAGATTCTCAAGGTGTGAAACAGCGAATACGACACCAAAACAAGAGAACTCACCCTCAGATCGCGTTTCCACGGCGGCGAAGAGTAACACAGCCGCCAGCAGCAGCAGCAGTTTCGTGAACCAGAGCCTCCACATGTCTTTGCCCATCTGTTTCCCCGCTGACAGGGAGCTGCGCTGCACGAAATTACCAACAGAAGACGTACACTCTCATGTAAATCGGTCCGATACGAACGAACAACGTTAGCCCGTTACATCAGCACCAAAATCATCGACGTTCTTATCTTACACACTTCGAATTATTCTCACCTTCGACGTGACCGAATAAAAAAGATCTTTCTGGAAAAATGTAACCAAAATCTACACGGACGGAAAGACGAAAGGTTAAACAAACGAAGGACAAACCGATTGCACGATGAACTAAATTTCTTTTCTATTATTTGAACAAGGAAAAAATATTGTTTAAAATCGTCGACGAGTCTCTTTTTCCTTTAATCACAGTCTAGCCACGGAGATACGAAGAGCAAGAATTTGTCCACCTGGTCACCAGACAGAGCAGTTAACGAGAGCTCTGGTACTCGACGAGCGGAGCAACCGACCGATTGACCTTTCTCCGGGTGCGTAACTTTGTCTGTGTCCCGGTGAGGACTGAAGGGGAAGCAAGGCCCACCGCCGGCTCTTGGGAACCGGAGAAAGGTGTATCGAGAGAGAGGCCAGAGGCGAGCCGGTAAGGCCCCTTCTTCTATCGCTTCTCTTCCCCTTCTCTCGATCACAGATTATACACGTTTCTCTCTTCTACCACCGGATCATGAAGATTATATATATATATATATATGGATACTATTTAAATAAAAACCTTGCTAAGTTATTAAATTTTGTTGAGTAACGTGACTTTTGAACGAATTGAATAAGTGAGAATTGTTTAAGGATGAATAAACTTTCTTCCACTAATAAGATAGTAGTGGATAGTATTTCATAGGGAACATTTAGATAAAATATTTAGAGAATAATTATTTGGATAATATTACCCTTGGCGCGTAATTTAGCTTTTCTTCGAATTCAGTTTACAGGGATGAGATTTGTCGATCTATGATTTAACAATACGATTTGGAGGCGTCGTCAACCAAACCAATAAATTATTTTTCGAAAGTATCTCCTAGCTACTTTTGTTTAGACTAAAATTCTCTCGGATGTACCGTAGGTCAAGTTCTCTCTTAGTCTCGTTATCGACATCTTCTTCGTGGCGAGAAGAACCGTTTGTCGCATTATTCTTTCCTCTTTGCTAGATTGTTATTGTCATTGTAATTGCTCGTGCGCATGTATATTTGCGCCAACTTACAGCCGACTACGACGCGACCTTGCATACTATCTCTTTGAAGTATCCTCGACTTGGAAGGATGACAGTAGAAGTAGGTAGGAGTTTGGGGACGGAGAAAGAGTGGGGGGAATGAGGATTTGAGGGAGAATCAAGAGGATTTGTTTCGTGTGGGGGTGTAATTATTGGACGACGAAAATAGGCACAGTAGGATTGAAGATATATAATTAAAGAGAGGCTTTAGATTAATTAGAATTAAAGAGAGAGAATTTAATTGAAAAATGTGTAAATGGTAGAAATTATTAGGTTGTGATGTACATTCGTCCTATTTTTATATTTATCGTCTAAAGGAAGAAGTTCACATTACAACCTAATGCGTTCGTGGATTGAAGAAATAATAAGAAGAAGAGCAATGGGAAAAATTGGGAACTGGGAAAACACAGAGACAGCGTAATTAAAAGGATATACAAATATTGGAATCGAAACTTAATAGCCGTGGAATTGGAAACTACAAAAACGTGGAAATGGTATAACGTTGAAGAGCGAACAATTTTAAGTACACAGAAATCAAAGATATCTCGCACAAAATTTTCCTACGAGTTTCTTAACGAAAGATCAGAATCGAAAAGAATTCCAAAAAAGATCTGTGTATTAAGATTAAAGACCAAACATCGTGTAACTAAGTACTATGGAAAATATTCCGGAAGAAAGTTGCTCGATTAATTCAACGAGATTCCTTCCTTTTCGTCTCTTTCGCGACTCACCCGTCGTTCTAATCAGTCGTTCAGTCATCTAGTCAGCCACTTTCGTGCTGTATCACAGGACCACCCGTTATGTGGTAATTCAAACCGGTGCACTAGTGTGACTCAATAGGTCGGCACAGCTGTTACATTCGCTTTAATTTGCTTGTCAAACCTCTGTTTTGCTAATTGAAAAACCCATTCTTGATCATTTTCCATGATGATAAACCACAAGCTCGCCATTGACTGCTGCTGAATTGTTAAGAAGATGATAGGCAACGAGCATGAATGGTAGTCGTTTTAGTGCCATCGACGATAGTACTCTCAGAGATCCAATTTGAAGATTGAACCATGTGTTGATTACGTTCCAGTATTTTATCTATTTGATTTCTACAATATCTAACTTGTTGATCTTTTAATTTTAAAATGTATATATACTCGCAAGTCGAGTATTTGATAGATGAATATTTCTTTACAAAATAGATATAAAAGAATATTACGATCCTTAACATACTTTACTATTTAGACAGCTATATAAGATTCGACGAAAATTACTTTCAAAAATAACGGATCTTCGATTTACTTTTTCTCAAAGAGAAAAGTAATTTATGCAAAAACGAAGAGCCACCTGCGAGGTATCCCTTTCGAGTGTCGAAGTTTCATGTAAAATGTCCGGTCGAAGATTTCACTATAAACTGTTCGAGCGAATAAAGATTCATTGAAAAAGCAAACTTGAATTTGAAGAATAAGAAATGACAGCGAAGAAAGCATTTATGATATTTCATCGAAGAAATGGAAAAGATATTTAATATATTATAGCAATATTTTTGTCATCTCAAGAATGCTATTGGCTTGGACATTAAACTAGACGATACATTAATTGATTAATAGTTACTTCACTTTCTAAAGATTCTTCGATAATACCAATAAACCACAATAAAAGTCAAATTATAGAAGGCTATATTCACCGAGGAATCCCATTTAACGCATCGTTCGAATCTTTTGAATACAACAACTTCTTTATTCGTAGATCTTCTACCTTCTAATACGTCGTGTCATTTAAAAAAGAAATTTGTATTTACAAGAACTATTTCAACTGAGCATTTTACAATTATACAAATTACTGACTCGAAAGTGGCTCGTTTAAAGCGTTTAGATTTCCGAAAATCGAGACATCTTTTTCACCTCGACAGAATCACTCAATTTACCTTCCACGCTTCTTAAATATCAAAATATCCTTCTGAATCATCAAAATCCCGATACACGACCGATTAAAATCCATAGTTTCTTTCTGAACTAACAAAATGCTAATAAAAATCCGAACAAAAACGTCGAAATCAATAAAAAAAAAAAAACTCAAATTTCGATGCATCCTACTTCATACGACCTTGTCGTCTACGAAGCAGAGAAATATCCCGTCTCCTACGAATCGCTCGACGCGATTTTAGAAACATCCTGTACGCGTTCAAGATTCTATCTCTTGGAACGCTCCTGTTAAAGTCAACCTTGCTTCGAGTCTCCCGATAAGGTGGTCCACCTGTTGACCAGGCTGAACTGAATGAACTCGGGCACGATGAAACGGGCACGCTTCTTGAAGGAAGCTGTAAGATAGTGGCACGACTCCCTCGAGGTGGGAGGTTCGTATTATAGGTGGCGACCCGGGGGACCTACATTCACGAGCTAAGTCTTCTTCTCCTTCCAGCTGTCTGGCTCGTCTCCGTCGAGATATTCGTGTCGATGTCGGTTGACTCGCTTACCGACCGATTCTCGAATTCCGTCGCCGAGATTCCACTGGAGAAATTACTCCCTTCCTTCGCCTCTTTCTCTTTTCCGCGTTCCTTTTTTTTCTCTCCTCTTCCATTTGCTTCTTTCTTTGCATCTTGCGGAGGAGCCGCCGGTCACGCTTACAGACCGCGAAATTGAACGACGATGGCGGAGAAAATGAGCCCCGAGAGAGATCTACAAGAGTCGATTAACGCCTTATCGACGGGGCGCTTTTATCGTGGTTTTGTTCGAATTATCGTTCCACTTGTACATTATACTCTGATGTTTAAACTGCTTTCAAACTTTTTTAACGACCATATAAACTGTTAATGCTTAGAATTGTTGCGACACATGGGCGATTATGTATTTCCTGTTCTAATCAATAGCGAAATGAGTATACATCGAATCTATATAAAATAATTTTTCTTAAGTTCTACAACACAGTTATTGCAGCGCATAGTCATCTTAATCCACAGTGAAAGGATTAATCCTCGGACGACGAAGGTTCTGACAATTGTGATAGCTACATATATACAACAGACGTTTCACGTTCACTTTCTAAGCTACATTTAGGTGTCAGTATTTTATCACACTCGACTAAATGAAGTGGGATCTTTGATAAGCACCTTGACGACGAATAACGTGGAGGTCAGGCTTGAATCAGGATATGTGGTATCTTCTAAATTTTGTAATTTTTATTATTTGCTTATATAATTTTATTTACTTAATTATTTACTTGTATAATTTATTATTTACGTTACGTAATTTACTTTTGGCATTCTTTGTTTTCCTGCATTTGTGTTCGTATTTGCCATAAACATCCGCATTCTAGCCATCAAATTCGTAGCCTAGTCACGTATTCACACTTGCGGTGACTAGAAAGAGGTTCGTAATGATGCAGAGGATGTATGTATTGAATTACCTTCATTGTTAAAGCATGCTGTCACGAAAGAAATCTGTGATTCGTTAATCGATTCACTAAATAATTCCTTAAATCGTGGTCCAAATGTTTGTCTTATTCTATAGATTGTGGAGACGTGGATTGTAATCCAACTAAAAATACACATTACGATATAAATCAAGATTAGCAACGTGTTAGTAAGAACGTGTACATGTTAATAACTGAAAATTTTCAATGTTAAATTTCCAACAATACATAACTTATCAGAGTTATTTCATTTTTATTATTTCGAACAAATTGCATAATTTATGAGGCATAATTTTACTACTCAATAAAGCCATTCGTTCACAAGATTTGACCCCAATCAACGAACCACTGTATCGCGAATACTCTCGGTAAATTTCAACCGCATACGCATCAACATCTGCATAAACAAACGCATTTTTTCTCTCGTCAATAGTTTGAATTTCACGCCCTATGTGCACGTTTCTATCGCCTCGTCATTTTTCCGCACAGCTAGACGAAGGAAGATAAAAGTCAAAAAGTCACAGGTAGACAACGAACTTTCTAATTCGACAGCACCGGTCCGTCAAACAAGTGGGAAGATTAGCGTCGAGTATAATTGAGAATGCAAGGACATCGGGAGATCGTAAAGCTCAAGCGAGCGTAAAAATGGTAAATTCGATGCTATCTGAGTATTACTTGCCGAATACGAATCGAAACGCGATTACGATGGAGTCGTAGATAGTCAAACGTCCGAATGATAATTTCGAAAGAATCGAGAGATCAACGATACTTTAGAGATTCAAGTCACTTCGAATCTGATGCAATAAAAGATCAAGATTCAATATAGAACCGTGGAGACCTGGATAATTTATGAATTTCGAGCTCCGATAGGTCATCAGTGAAACGTTATTTAACAGGCACTCCACCCATTTACTTCGATACCAAAAGCCAATCATCCTCAGATACTGTAGTTCCATTTGTAACTAATGGCAACGCAAATGAATTTCTAGAAGCATCCATGTAATCGGTAGACTGAAGATTCTATCTGACATCTCGCTAATTCTTAGCTTTCTGTTAACAAACCAAACGAAAGTTAGGAAAGTTGATGGTAATTGGTATAGGTAGAAGATTTTTATGAATATAATTAAAAAGATAATATCTAAGTAAAGATTTTTAACGAATACTTCACTTTGAATATTTTGGGCATTTTTTTATATACTGTTCGATATTGAACATCCAAAATACATGAAAATGATAATAGGTATATCCTTACCCTTATTGTAATCATTCCATGACCTATATGCTATATTTTCAGAATTATGAATTTAGAGAACTGTATTATCCGGATATCGTCAATTTGCAGAAATATTTAAGAACTCGTCGCACAATTCCTGTGATCAATGACCTATTATATCAACTTAATCTCTTCCTGAAATTCTACCGGTTCGGTCGATCGAATTAATGTTAACTTAGCTAAAAGACCTCGTTAGATTTGTCGTATTTTCGCTTAATTTGCAGCGAGCCATGGATTGAACGCCGTACTCGTGAGACGAATTCGGTTAGACGCGTGGTAATTGAGAACAGTGGGCAGAGTGAAAGTTAATTAACTTACGAACGAATTTGGAATGTAAATCGTGGCAATTACTAACTATCCTTTGAAAGATAATAATAAATAAATTTTGACTATATAATTATGTAAAACTAATCGCGATCGCAGCCAATCAGCTCATATTATCATTTACTACACAATCCATAATTGTATCATGGCTACTAATTACGTATTGATGCAATTAGAAATTGTACATTAAATATTAATATGATTATCCGGATCTCACCGTGTGGAGGTTGCTGCGAATGCAGATCCATCTAAAACTAAAAATTGAATTAGATCTTAAGATAATCGTGAAAATAAAAATTACATTAAATCATAAACTAATCGTATAATTCTATGTGAAACTCTTTTTATCAGTAATCTTACACTTTTATTACCATTTTTAATTTCAAAACGACCTATCTATCACACATATACAGGGACACAGTGTTTCTTAACATTATTAGATTTTCCATCAAGTATCTACCTAATTCTAAGTTGGGATTTTAATTTCAGAATGACCAAGCTAACCACAAATCTCATTCATAAGATTAATTCACAAATGCCTTACCTAACAGTAAAAATTAAACTTCAACTTCCTACCTGACTACAAATCTAATTGAACCAGTCTCTCAAACATTCAAAGATTTTCATGAATCCTATCTATGTAAATATCTCAATATAATAAATAAAATTGAACAGGAAATATTGCATCTGAGTACAGAATGAATATATCTTTTACAACTGAATACGTTGATCTTGAATATGTTGATTGTACTATAAGAGAGTATTTTCTTTCCATTGATCCCATAGAGGTTCCTAAAATAAACTTAAATTGAAATTAGTTTCATCGAAACTTTAGATTTTTTGTCGTCCCTACTTACATACAAATTTCATGATTTCCTATTAGAAGTCTAAAGATTTCTTTTCATAGACTTTCATCTACAACCAACTTGAACAATTTCTTTGTAAATTCTGAACATCAGACATCTAAATGTTTATTTATAGAATACTACCTAGATACAAATTTGAAGACTAATTTACGGATTCTATTTGCCTCACAAGCTAAAGGTTTGTTGATGGATCCTGCCTGTCTAAAAATCTAAAACTTTGTTTGTAGGCCCTACCTACCTAAAAATCTAAAAATTTATTTATGGATCCTACCTGTCTAAAAATCTAAAAAGTTTTTTAATATTTTTCAAAGTATATTTTATTATTGTCAAATATATATATATGAATATTTCATAATAGCATTGATTTGTAAAAATTATCCGCCAAATTGAGTGTCCGCCATTACAACTTCAAATATTTTATGCATTACGTGACTTCGTTCTAATGCAACATGGCGCACTTTTTCTGACCGTTAAACAAAGCTGCGCAATACGAAAAAGACGCGATGCGCAGAACCTGTTCAAAATTGTCTGTGACAACGTACTTTCTCGAATATAATAAAAGTTATTGAGAAAGACGAAATTAATAGTCAATATTATATTACAGACAATTTACGAATGTTAAATTTATGTTAAATAGTCTATCCAATTCCTTCGGAAATATAATTTAATATATTCGAAAGAAAAAAATAATTTCTTTAATCTTGCATTTTTCATCTTGGTATTCTTAATAAACCGTGAATTTAGAATTTGTTATATTAGATATTAATTACGTTAATATAACGAAATATTTATAAGAAATGGAGTTAATTTAACAATGAATAAATATTACCACATTTTGACGAAAAGTTATCAAATTTATCGTTAATCACCATGGCGTCCTTTTGACTTTCATCCCGTCCTTTCGAATTTCGCAATATCCCTCTAATACATCAAAGCTTCACTCTCGGAATCAAAAAATAGTAATCTGCATAAAAAACGAGCAAAATATTAAAACAAATGTATAAAAAGAATAAATTATTTGAAAATGAAACAATGATCATGGTCAAGTTGTGTCTCGAAAACTCATTGTACGAGCTACCGGCAAATGGGGCAACCAAAAAGACAGTCGTAGAAACAAAGGTAATTAAATAATAAATTAAAACGAAGTATTGAAGAAAAACGTACAGAAAGTAGCAATAGCGCGAGTTTGAACGGTAGAAAAATGTCTACCAAAATGCCAAAGCCACCTGTCGCGAAATGACACGGATGGGTATACGTCTAATCCCTCCGATTGTCCACGCTAAACTGACACCCCGCACCGCGATTTACTCAACGAGTTTGGGTTGGGGAGGAGTAAGGGACTAGAGTTGTCGGCTATTCGTGCGTACACGGATACGACTCGTCAAATTCCTGGAACACCTATACCAAAGGATATGTTTTCAGTAATAGACATATTATGTTTCAAAACAAAAGACAATACGTTAGGCTGAACAGTGAGATTATTTTGACGAATAAAAATGAATCTAAAACAAAGATATTTGCGCTTATACCTTGTCACTTGAATAAACAAAATTGATTAATAGATAGAAAGTTGGAAAGATATAATTTTTTCAAAGATAACGTGTAATAGACTAGTATAAAATATTAATAGCAATGCCTTTAGGCGATCCCATTATCAAACCACGCCTTTGAAAACGTAAAAGTAAATCTAATTATAAAATATTAAATTATAAAAACGTTACATAGCAAACACAGACTCTAAGACCACATTGGATCCGGTCACAAAAAATTTCCGAAAGTAAAACTGCATTAACAGAGAAAGAATGGGGGGATGTGAGCGTTTTTCCGGAAAATACTGCTGTTTCTAATTAATTTATTCATCGACAAAAAGATATTATATTACGGAAATAAAATATATTTGAAATATTATTTGTGCTTTGTAAAATATTTCCTGGTATTAACAAGTATTTATAAAGATTCTAAATGTAACGCAATCTGAAAGAATTATACTGCGGATGTTCGTTTCTTACTTATAAATTACATTTAGTTTATAATTATTCGAAAATGCTTGCGACAGACCAAAATTCTATACGTAAACATAACCGAGGGTAGAGCGATAACAGTGTGAAAGAGCCGCGATTTTTTATGAACCGAAACGTGTTTGCACGTGTCTGGTACTGTAGAGCTCTCGTGAAAACAAAAAGTTGACAAAGTGACGCTGCAATGTTCTCGTCAAGAATTTACAATTCATATAATATATGAAATATTTCAATTTTTATTTTAATTTCAATTGAGAATGTATTATTTTATCGAATTATTCAAAACTCTATTTTGCAATACAGATCGAGGAAAAAAATTATTTAGAATAAAAAAGACGTTAAAGATATTTAAACTCTCTCTCTAAAAAGTAATGATTTTTTGTTTAATCACGTCTAGTTCCACCTTAGTATTCTTAAGAGAAATCATAGAATTACGAATAATTTAGTCGTATTACGTTAAATATCGCATACTATGTGTATATTTATACGATTCATATCATAAATGCGTATATCATAAATTAAACGTTACTAAACGTTACTATATGAAAAAGCATGGAATAGAATACTAATTATTCCATTATTCATTTCTGCAATTAATCAATGGACCGTACAAAATAAAATCAAAAGTTTAAATAAACGTATTTAAACGTTGAAACAAAATTAGAACAAATTATATTAAAGTGAAATAATAGCCGAACTTATATTCTGTTTCAAAAGTTTATAATACAAGCTACCGGAAATGAAAACGATCAAATAGATTACCAATGGAGGAAAACAGAAAAAAGTTCGAAAGATTGTATAAACTTCTGTTAATAACATCTAATAAACAACTAAATAGATAAACATTAATTCAACAAACCTAATAATAATGTATGTAATGTAATAACAGCAATTGAAATACTAAGAAATTTAGATTATACGCTTCGAACGGCGACACACCTTAACGACTCGCTCTTCGACAGTAGAATGTCAGTATCCCGCCAAAAGTGAGCCTAGCCGATTCTTGATTGACTGAGGCGACGAGGCTTCATTTCTAAACAATGCGCGCGAGAAATTGAAATACCAAACACCGTAAAAATTTTCTTACATTTTACGAACTGATAAACTGAACATTTTCAAACCAGATAACTATAAGAATTTGAAGACTAAGGTGCATACGTATATATGCGTACATCAACAACCATGATTTTAAAATGCGAATTTTAAGTATTATGTGAAGACAGATAATTACAGAATTACAAATTGCTGTTACAGGCGAAATAGAAAAAATTTTATGCTTATTCGTACTATGTAACAATGCATATACGTAATCTTTCTATTTACTATTCTATTAACAGTGATATAAAATAAAATTAAAATATAGTCCATCAAATCTAATATATCCATCATGAAATAAGATTATGGTCATATAGATAATTTCTAAAATTTTCTAAAAAAGAAAAGCTACTGTATGATGTATTAAATCTATATACTAAGATTAATCTTTGGAAAGCGAAGGTAATCTAACCTAAGAACTATTAAATTTGAAACGTATGCGATGTATTAAAAGTTTTAAAAGTTTCAGATATTAAATCTAAATTGGAGATATATTAGCAAAACATGAAATGAGATATATCTATTTACGTCATAATTTTTAAACATCATTAAATAAATTTCTAAATAATCTTTATTCTTAAATAATGGAGCAACTAGCGAAAAAAATGAAGAAAAGGCGAAAAAACGATGCAAAATAATCATGACGTGCATGTGATTCATCTACATGTTTCAATTTTATTGAATATTTCACAATTGAACATTTTCTTTTCTCTTCTATCGTACTCTTGTATGTTGTGATACGACTGCTTCTTGTGGGAGATAAGAGCAAGACGAAATGCGGTCTCTAGAATTTTGCAAACAAAAAAAGGACGAAACTGTTCGCTTTTCTTCTTCTTAAATAGAGGTGAAGGTAAAAAAGACGTATATCTACAGAATTTATTCTGTTTCCATTACACTTTCTGTCGATTGATTATTTTTATTTGAATCAATTGACTTACTTAATACATTCTTCTTATTTACAGGCATAGCTAATATTGGTCTATGTTATATGCTTATGGTATATGTTATATAGCTATGTTGGTAATGTTAGTGTATTAGTATAAGCATTGTTTTTTTTACCTCTAACGCTTTCTTTAAATTATTCTTACCGAACCTTATAAATTTAAAATTATTCACACACTGTAATTCATTATTCCAATTCATTAACATTTTACACTGAGTTGCATTTAAAATATCAGGAATTTCTGAAAAATAAAGGAGGGTTTGTATATCAGCATATATTAAAAATAAATTTGGCTGTAATTCTTTACCTATTCCACACGTATCATATTCTTCTTGTTCTCTCTCCTTAGTTATTCTAATTATATTCTCCCTGCTGGAATGCTGTCTACTCCTATTGCTACCTATAGATTTTTTAATAGCAATTTGTTCCATTTCCTCATCGTTTCTTGCTATGTACCTTTGGATCAAACATAGGACTATAACTAATCAAATCTTTAATGCACGATCTCTGTATCATCATGTACATACATTTTTGTTTTACCTTTCTAACAAACTTGCAGTTAACTCTGGAGTATAGGGACACACACCTGGAATCATATTGTTTTTGATCCACAACATTTTTTCTCCTATTAAATTTTGTTTTATCAAGCGGGACATTTTTCCTTTCTGTCTATTTAATATTCTGAAGCAAAACACATTGATCATTTCCTTCATTAGTACACAAAAGTATTACATAATCATATAAAATAAATGAAATATACATAATAAAACCATATAATTTAATAATAATTATATTTACTTTTTGGCTTTTTTCGTAATAGCGATAGACTTTCTACTATTTGGATGTATCATTTTCTTTGGCTTCAGGAACTCTTTTTTCATTGTTGTGGCCTATAAAAGACAACAATACTCTCAAATGGTCTTTCTAAGATAATCTATTTTGTATACGTATAAATTAGTAAAAATATTACCATAGCTGTGAATTATTTCGATTACCCTAACCTTCAAAACTCCAACTCAGGCTATGCGTTTACCCGATGTATAATCTTGCGCAGGCGTATCGTCGATAGCAACTACAGCGACGCCTATCGAGAGTAGAAGTAATATCGAAGTATACCTTACCATGGCATTTCTGGGCCAACAAACTTCAAAATTTGTTTCTTCTGTTTCAAAATATTCTTAACAATTTTTTTTAAGTCTTATAATGGTAACCTATTTTAAAATGTGTAATCTTTGATAAATGCATATTAGTAAAATTTCATACGAAGAAAGTTTTTTTGGGAATCTGTATTACATCCAGCGAGCAAAAAACGAAGACTTGACGGAAGCCGACGACAATGGAGATAAAAGTTTTTATCGTAATATTGCTTTTATCGAGCTTAACCTTAGATGGAACGGGTTTCGGCAGAAAACGATCCGCCAAATGTCAAAGAAGCAACGAGCAGATTTTAAGTAGAAACGAGCAGAATTCAACATCCGATTATTATTATTACTGTGACCCAACAGAATTTGGAGTAGTACAAAAGATTCCGTATTTGCGTTCTTGTTCACCATGCGACACGATAGAAATCGATTTCTCTTCCGCTTGTATCAGATGTGGGATGTGCCTTGCCATTGCTGAAAAGGTTGATCCTTTTTTCACCGGTCTCGATTATCCACTTCTCTCTATTCGCGTATTCTTTTAAATACAAATATACATCTTTTGCAATTATTTATTTCGTTGATGATATCATTTAACGAATTCTTTGAGAACTTCTTAAGGGAATCCAGACATAAATGATATTTAAAATGTTTATAACAGGTCTGAAGTGAAGAAAAGCGATATGAATTTGAAACGATGGATCATTTCAATGATTTTATTATTTCCATTTTAGACATAACACAGGCGAATTTTCTAATTTTTAAATCTCTTTGATTTTATATATCTTTCTACATTTATTTTTCTTTTTGCATATCCGCATGTTGCCTTAATTGCTTTTTACATGTTATTTTAGTTGCATTTTTCTTTCGGACCGGAAATGGCTGTCCTGTGTTTCATCAATAATTTCTCTTGCTTCTCGTTGGTGCATTTCTAAAAGTAGTATTGACATAAATGAACTTTTGACTCCAAGAGACAACTTTTTTCGACTTTTCCTTTTAGTTTACAAAAGTTCAAAGTTATATTATATATATATATAGATCCTTTGATTTAATTTTCTTACCTTTTTGCTACTTAATATTTTAAAAAACACGTAAACATCCGCAAGCTATTTATCACTTTATTCGATTGCATATATACTTTTGCTACATACACAAAGGTACATTTCCACAAACATTCTTCCGTATGTTTGCTATTTAATCAACTTAATTCAAACAGAATCGATATTCCAGTCCAAACCCAGCGTTTTATTATATTATTATTCACGATAAATAATTAATTTCCAATTCAGTGAAATGTACAGAAACGTACAGAAATTAATATTGATTATGAAAGACACTAGAAACTCTCGTTCACGAATAAAATCAGAAATACGTGACAAAATGTTGAAACGTATGAATGGACATAGTGAATTATATTATATTTGCAACAGATCAATGGAAAAAACTCCTGAAATATCGTATCTATATCTTTTAGATAAATCAAACATTGTTGGATGTTCAGGAAGCGTTACCTAACGCGTGTTTAAATGACACTGAGATTGAAGTTCTGTTGAGAACCATATGTGATTATTCTTTTCAATTGTAAATATCTGATGAGTAAAGTAATCTTTATGTATACATATATGTACAAAATATCAAAACTAAAGTATTCGTTAATATTAAAACATATATGAATTTGCATAAAAATTCATAGCCTACAAATAAGAATAGGAAGGAGCATATATTTATAATTTGTTGATAGCTATGGTCTTCGCGAGCTAGACGGAAAAAGGTACATTTCTGATAAATTACCTGGTTCTATCATGGTATCCACGTCCGCCGATGGACTTTGGGGAGAGAAGTCTGTATACAAAGATACTTCATTTATGCCACAATTATGCATGTCGCGCGTGTATTCTGTTTTCTTACGACGGCTTTCTTTAATACCGGATTTTATTTAGATTCAAAGATCTTTGCCATTATTATCTCGATGAAATCGGAGAAGTCTCATTGTACGAACAATGGCTGCGATGTAACAACGATGAAAAACTTCGCGACTTGTCGAACATTATGTGTCGGTAATAAGAAAAATGAAACATCTGGCCTTAATAACAAAATGTTATTGAAAAACTTTTTCACCTGTTTACGTCATTTCAGAAACGTGCACGGTATATTACGAGATTGTAAGAGCATGCAGAATACAGAAAAATACGAATCCCCGTTTAAGACTTATTACGCAAAAGTAAAAATCACCGCAACTTACGATAAATACGGCAAACGTGATTGAAAGTAATATTTCTACAACTTTTTATTCTACACTGCAAATAAATAAAGTATATTTGTAATTATGCTACTAGGAGATCGTTACATCGTAACTCATCATAGCTGTATTTCTGATATTTATTTATTCAAATAAATATGAGTTATATTTCTTACAAGGTATACATAAATATAAGAAACATAAACAAATATCTAAACGTTTAATCAACGCATAATTCATTTTTTTGATCTTAAACATAAACTTCAAAAACGTACGATATGTTACAACAAAGATACATTCTATAAATTGATGCAAATGATAAAATACTTCAACTGGAAATTCCACCGTATTATAACATAAACAGTTTCTTCTAACGTCATTCAGTGTTTTTTACAAAATAAACAAATTATTAACATTGGATATAAATGATAATTTATGACTCAATTAGATTGTAATAAAAAATTATATTGCACACACATACACCTCGTATGTACAGAATAATCAATATTTCTTTCAGCCAGTTTAAAGGGCACGGCAGAAAAAACACTGATGCGAAACCAACATTAAATATTTAGTTTCCAGATTAACCTATATTTTGAAACGTTGTACAAATACTACCTTAAGAATGTCTACAAAGAAGCAATAGTACTATCCACGCTATCCAGATGATTCTACGTTCTTGCCAAAACAATTCGCCTCTTCGTCGACAATTTTAGCCGCACAGAAACCATTTAAAAACTGATCAAGCGTATTAAAGTTACACGGTTGATTGCGAAAAGAAACGAAGCCCTAATATATCGATAACGGCAAAGTTATGAAACTCTCGAGAAAGGATTAAGTCCCTCTGTGAATTCCTTCATACATAATATCCTTTCTTATCATTGATGAAAAGGAAAGACCGTGTTACCCTTAGATCTACTCTTCTGACTTCTACCAAGTCTCGTTCTTGGCAATCCTGAAAACGGGCTCCAATTCGTCCGCTTGAAATTGCTACGTCTCCTCCAGTTGAAAAATTTCGGCTCGAAACGAGGTCGATTGATATCTTCATCCGAACGTACATAGCGTTCTTGGTTATAATTCCTTTGTGTAATTTGTTCTCGCGTTTGTTGCATGGAATCGGAAGAATTCGCTGCTACGCATTCGTTGTTTATCGTTAAATTCGATCGCGAATCACGATCGAGAGAAAAATCGTTTCGACGATCGTCGCGGAAATGCAAATGCGATAAATGTGGAAAATGAGAGAAACGGGGCAAATGTGGCAGATGCGGCAGGTGGGAAGGCATTAGGCGATGTTGACGCATTCCACGAACGATCGTTTCCTTCATTTGTCGCCTCTTGTGCCAAATTCTTTCGACGATCCCGATGGAAACGGCCGATACGCCTCCAGCGATCAAGATGAAGAAAGCGGAATAAACGTCAGCCAGCCTGGCACTGTGAAACGTGGTCGGCGATTTGCATCGAGGCATCTCTGGCAGCATTCGTTCTGTTATCCTGTTCAGAACGCCTCGTTCTCGTATTTTCAAAATGCTGGAAAACATATTTGATCGATTGATGTTTCCATTGGCCGAGAAGCTCTATGTGAAATTCATTTAGCAATTCTTCCCTTCTTTTTTCTTTCTGAATGCCGTTGAACATGAGAATATCGACAATAAATAAAATACAATTATGGGGCTTGACGGAAGAGTGGCGTATAACTTGTAAGATATTTTAAAATCACCGCTTCCATTTACTCGATCGCGATCGATGCTCTTGATCGAAGCAGACGAGATTTCTCGATTGAAGATTTTCTAGCTTCACCGACGGTTTATCCAACTTAAATATCTCTTATTCGTACCACTTTTCCTCCGAGCCGTTCGATTTTAAGAAAGAATAGAGAATAAATAAAATATAGGTCCAAGGTCGTATTACTATATAGAATACTAAAATTGAAATACGATATTCTTTTAACATTTCACATACTTTAAATTAATAATTTTTTTATAAGGACAAGAATTAGCCATTGGTAGAGCCACCATCGTGAACGTTTGTGGAAGAGGTAATTCTTTTAAAGTACATCGTTCCTGAATCAGTGTGGACCTGAGGGCGCGTCGTGCGAGAGTTGCACTTACGAAGAAGCCATAGTGGCCTTTCACGGCCTTCGTAAGACCAGAAGTAGTGTCCAATTTAGATTCCCGATTGTTATACGCTCTTATGTACAACTGTCGAAGATTACTGTCATTCACGTTCTGTGAAACAAAGAGCAGAATATTTCGATGATGAACAATTTGATATATTAGCTTTTAATAAACTTACTCTAATGTATTCATCATCGGTGATGCTGTATCCCAGTTTGAAATTGTGCGACAAAATATCGGTAATAGATTTGATACCACTAGCCTGCACCGATAAGATCGAAGTGATGAAACCAGCATAAGCATTGTACGTTACTAAGGCGAACATTAAACTGAATAATAATATTGTCTTTCCTGATGGATTTCGTGGCGTCCATGGAGTACCTGCAATTGCAATTCGTTAAATTCATGAAAAATTAATTAACGAACCGATTCTCAAGAATGAACCGATCATCGACATCTTACGTTACGACATCTTATTTTATCCTTTCTTTCTTCCTACAAACTTGGAATAATATAAACATTCAAAGACACGTCACTGTAGAAGTCAGAGAACTGTGTGTACGGTAGGATTAGCTTTTAACCAGACTTACAAGCATAACATTATTTATGATACAGTTTTTATTCTCTAATAGCTAGGCTATTATGCTATTCGTCTTTGATAGTCTTATAAGATAGCCTTTAATAATTAATCCTCTATTTATTAGCGAATATGATCCATGCAAAACAATTTGTAGGACATCAAACGCTATTCTCCATAACTTATATATTACACTTATACAATAGCTCGCAGATATGCAAAAAGAAATTTGAACACTCGATTAACAAGCATGAATGTTTAGTGGGAGCGCGTAAACGTGTCAGTAAAAATTTTTAGCTAAAAAATTGATAAAATACTCTTTTAAGAAATTCCTGATTGCCCTTTTGAACAAATTTAAGGCATATAACCTTGCATGCACATTATGCTGATGCACCAAAGCGCAGCCTCCCCTATTCCAACGCGTTCAGCTTCTTCATTGTGTAAAATAGTTTTCGCTGCGTAAATGATCAATCCCATCGCTACTAGTATGGCGAAATAAGTAGATGCGACGCAACTCAGTAAACAGTTATTAAACGGTTGGCGAAATATGTCCCTCATGGTACCAGTTTCCAGCGGATGATAGTAAACGTTCCTCCTACGCAAAAAATATAATAAATCGTGCAGAGCGTAGTTCGTTCGTCTTATCAAGAATATATTTCGTTATACAGCTTGTCCCGTAGGTTTCCATATAAAAATCTTTGCGCGTTTTGCGGCCAGGATTAAGACGAAAGTCATAAATATCTTATTTAAAATACATTAGAAAAATACGAAGCATCTATCTATTTTTTCTTCTTTACATTAATTAGTTTCTAGCTAGTATTTCTAAAGTATTTGCTATAAATAAAGGACAAAATAAAAGTGACAAACAGATAATAACTTTTAACTTGAAGAAAATGAGACAAGTTAATGTTACGGATCAAACTACGTGTGATGT
Source organism: Bombus haemorrhoidalis (assembly GCA_014825975.1). Classification (NCBI taxonomy): domain Eukaryota; kingdom Metazoa; phylum Arthropoda; class Insecta; order Hymenoptera; family Apidae; genus Bombus; species Bombus haemorrhoidalis. Next base: position 5,087,531 of record CM026164.1, on the reverse strand, counting down.
TATATATTGCTAAATGTAAATTTATCAGCCAATCACAGTATACTAGTTTTTTACATTATATAATCGCGCGATCCACTCTCATCTTTCTTGAAATTATATACATAATACGAATAAATTGTACAGTTTCGTTTATTTTTCATTTGAACGAATATATTTCATAAACTACATTTTTGCTAAAATACGTGGTATCTAACAACTAAAGGTAAAGTGTTCTTAAATTTTTTCGCTTGATACATCAACTAAAAAACAATTTTAAATTTATCAAATAGAATTCACCAAATTATTTATGTAGATACTCGCTTATATTGTTATATCTCGAAGCGTTATCCCACTTCTTTCTTCCTACAATATCGATATACTATATACCGTAGTATCAGTTTATTCGACAAATCAAAGATCATGTCAGCAAACGTAGCTTATAAATTACATTAACGTTTACTGTTTATACGTAGATACGTCTATCCCGTATTATAATAAAACCTTCCTTTTAATATTTCTTTCGAATTGTATATTTTTGTTGCTGCTTTATGACAAAACTTTCAAGAACCTTTGCCCATATCAAGCTTTCGTAGTAACAATTCTTTTAATAGCAAAAGGCTTTAGCAAAATTTATAAACCTAGGAGACACCCTGTACGTTCTCGAAAAATCTGTTAGCCACTCTGTTATACTGATGATTTGAATATTACGAAATATTTTCTCACATATAACGAATTAAGGGATGACTAAAGGACATTTCGGCTTGTCGTTCCTTGTTGACGGTAATGTATCCTAGACCGATGTCCACATCACCAGCAACGACATCTCCAAGGAGGTTATTCCAGACTTTATTATTCAAAGTACCTAACTTCTCGTGTGGCACCAGCTCTATACTGAAAGCACGACAGTTCATTAATTATTTAACTATTTCTTTTTACTCGCAAAATGATCAAAAAAAAGACAAGTAAATTCTATGAAAAGATTGCCGGCTGGTTTTAAAAATATTTACGCGTCTGAATTTTTTGCGCGGATTGAGAGAAAATGGCAAAAAACTGCAAAAGAGTTATTTTCCTGATACAGTAACATACATATTTATATAGCTACTTGTCAATATTCCACGCGTTTGCTCCTACGTCAGAATTATACTTATTTTGACATTAGAATATGAATTGAATGAACAATAAAGACATTGTTAAACGTTTATGTATCTTTCATAAATTAATGACTTATCCTTCCTCAACTTTTATAATCCAGTCACTCACTGCAAACTTTTTACTGTGCCAAACGCCAGCTCGATCCAACTGATAACTATAACTTCGTACTGTGTTTCGTATATTTAATATTTAATTGTGTATTTAGAACATTGTGCTTGTAAAATTAGAGGGACAATTTCACATAGAATTTGAAACAAGTATTACGTCCTAAGACTGTATACTGGGAATGCGTCACGAGGCAGAGCCACGAGGTGTCTACCATAAAATAGAAGATTATATTGTTAATCTAATCTTGTTTTCAACTTAGGACTCTTTTTTCCTTCGTTTCAATCTTCGAAAGAACGAAAGAATATCTTTCTGACGACACTCTCGTAGCTCTCATAGCTTTTCGAGTAGCAGTTTACTCGGACGGAAAAGCTCCAGAGAACATAATACAGGAAATATATAATTGCTCGTTCGCTCGTTACAAGAATTATATTGTGGGTGGTCCACATTGATGGTGAGCAGTGAACTCGTCCTACCGTATCCTATCCGTATGAAAAACAAAGAAAACAAATACAAAAGCAGTGTCTTACGTACAGTCTTTGATACGACAGGTTTTACGAAACAAAAGTTCAAATATTTACTAAACTAAATGGTTTTTCAACATAAATAGGTTAATAACTTTTCACAGAAGATACCAAGACGGATCGATTAACGTATTAAAAATATATATAAACATATTAAGAAAATTAAGGCCGATCTTTATATACCCTCTGTGGTTCTATCTACGCGAAAACTGTTGACATCAGGAAATACCATTTTCGAAACCATTTAATTTTTAATCGAAATATTTTCTGGTGAGTGAAGATTGCTTGTATCGTATATACGTGCTTTGCCAGTCAGTCTGCATATATAAACATAAAATATTTAATGTTAAGGAACTAATGCGATAAATTTTATCGACACTTATATATTAAATTAGTGTTCATAGTCCAATTAATAACTGCTTTACACTTTACAGAAAAAGACTGCGGGAACGTAACGATAAATTGTGAGAATAACTGATGGATGGTTAAAAGTAATTAAAAATTGCCTAAAACTTAAAATGGAAAATTTGCAGCAAAAACGATCGATCAATACGTGTGTCACAATTTTCGTCCGATGTAAAGCGTATTATTTCCGGACAGACGTAAAAAAACTAAAGACTTTGCTTTAAAATCGTGAATCACTTAACTCGAAATGTGGCTAATCTTGTGAAAGAGGAAATGACAGAATTCTGCTGAATTGAAATATCAAAAATGTTCGTGGAAACCAATACTAAAAAAGCGTCGTATCAATTTATAGAAATACTGAGATTTACTAAAAAATACATCGAACGAGAGATTCGAAATCTTCATTTTGAACAACGGAATAACAATTTTCGTACGATCAGTGGGAAAAATAAGCAAAGCAAGACGGAATAAAAGGGGCTGAAATCATGCACGTTGGTTCACAAAGTAACAATTTCAAAACTTCATTGCTATTTTCATCTGTGATATCGTGATAACGGATACACGAACGTTGAGAAACTGGACGTTGGATTTTGTACATTGTAACATACGACTTTATCGTCGTCATCGTATGACTATTTTCAATGCAGACGTCTTTACACTTTACGTATTGATGTATTTCTGCAGATCCAAGTATGTAAAAAATGATTTCAATAATCAGATGAATTACTTACTATTTAGATTATATATTGCACGCTATTTTTCTGCCATATTATTCTGGTTTCACGTGATCTAATTATCATTTTCAGAGAAAATTTATGAACGTTCAACTCGCATTTGTCTTTTTAATTAATATTATAATGTATCATGTGTTATGATATAACTGGTATATATTTGACATATACATATATACATAGAATAGCATAATTTATTAGATTCATGGACGACGCTATTTAACATGAGATTAAAAATTTCAAAAAATTGCGTATCACGGTCAATGAGCCTACTAGTAGATTTCGACAAAATCATGATCTATTTGGAGAATGTTATTCGTTAGGTTTAATTACGGAAAAATGTATTTAATTAAAATTGATTCACAGATTGATTCATGCGAATGCATAAATTAGAATTCGATTACAATTATTTAAAAATGTAAATGAAACTGTAATATAATTATATTACAATGATATTATATAGATTAATATAATATATGTAAGACGGTTTCAATAGGAAAAGCTCTATTAAAGAGGAAATGCGAAGTACGTAAGTAAATACAAAAGTAACGAAGTGCATGATTCACTTAGAAAATTAGTCATTCAAGATGCGATTTAATATTCATCAGAGGAAACTATTAACGATTTATCTGCCTCATAAATAATTCACAGTTAACGCACAGAACTACGCAAATTAAACGAAAAGTCATTTTATCGATATCAATTGAGTTCTATGATTTTGAACGATTCCCATCTCTTTTAAACTATTACATATACGCGTAAATGCATTATGTTGTATATAGATAATCGTATTCGACCAATCGATTAATTATGGTAAAAACAAATAAAAAAAAATACAACAGTATTTTTATCTCGAGGAAAATCAATATCAATTTTATTAAAAAGATCTGTACATATATATTTAATCGAAATCTAGGATCTATCGTTTGCACAGCGCTCTAAACTATCTCCTCGGCATTCGATATTTATCTATTTTATAATTACGAATATCCTTCATTGGATTCCTAAATATTATTCCTTATCGGGTCCACTGTCACGCTGTAACTTATGTTGTCCCCAACAATTCATATACAAATTCAACGATCCAAAGAAGATTTGCATACGTGTAGTCATTGAGAATCGTTTCGTCAATAGATATATTACATTATTCTAATACCTGGCGTTCACGCTGCTAGCAACGAATTTGGCGAAATCGAGAAAAGGTGCGATGTCATTGGTCTCCTCCTCGTTTACATCCATTTGTCCATCAATGGTTCCATTAAGAACGCCAAAAACGATCGGATGCCCTTTAAATTCGTTCCTCAATTTCACGCTAATTGGGTTATTCAATGCCCACGAGTCCAAATACCAAGAACCAAGGAAATTTGTCACTAGACTGGTGTTGTCCGAATATCGGATTTTATACACGTGGACGAAGTGGTAGAGCACTGTTTTATTCTCCAATATCGCGTAATTTAGATTGAGGGACGCGTTCTCGTCGAACTTTTTCACCGGTGGCTCCCCGAACTTGAAGCTCGTCCCGTACTGTTGCAGGGATACGCACGTTCTAGAAGACACGATAAAAATACGGAGAAAATAATAATAAATAAACAAAGATTAGTTAATCGTATTTATATATTGAATAACTTGAATCGTAAAAGTTTGTATTCTCGTTCTCGATGGTAATTAGTTATTCGTTCCATCGATAACCTGCGACGATGAAATTATCATTGAAAATATGAAATTAGGATCCCAATGAAATAGAATTGCCAATATGAGTTTTGAAATATTGGTAAACACGTGACATGGCAGTTTAGAATTAAAACAGGACTGAAGAGAGTTGTATATGTGGATTTTAATAAGACGATATTTACGATGTTTTCACGAAACATCGAGCGTCAGCCCGTAATTGCGTAACATGCGTTAGAAAAAATAACACATTTCGTTTATCTTGCGAAAACTAGCGTTAACATTAATAATAAAATACGATGGTTTGCCTTTAACGGCGAAAAACATAGATCATCTCGGATTCTACTGCAAAAACGAAAGTATAAAAGCTTCTCTATTTTTTATATCATATATATCGTATTATATAAATAAATGTCTTTAATGATACAAGTGCATCGTTGGTAAAAAAAAAAAGTATAAATCGGTTTATACCTAACAACAGGTATGTCGATACCTATTCAACTAACAATATCGTTATGAAGTTGAATATATCTTGCATTTAGATACCATTGCCAAAAAATCTTTTGCTAGATAATTGAATTGTGATAATTTATCAGACGTTTACCAGTCATTTGTTAGATGAAATAAAATTCAATTTTGATATCGCATGCACTTTGCCGTGTATTTTCATTTCTTCTTACAACGTAGTTCAATACGAGTATACATGGGATTTTTCAAAACTGAATGAACGATAATGAAGTAATAAATGATAATGAAGACAACTGGTAATGGCAGAAGATGAACGTGAGCTGTTTGGAAACTACAATGCAATATGCTACTGTTCACAAAATAAATGAACGCTATTTTTTCGTTGAAGCGTTTTAGACAGATTGCTATTCGTGACGAAACGCGAATCATGTTTGTTATCGTCATATGCTCGAAACGTGTTTGTTATCGGTAGGAACATTGAACGGCGTTTCTTCTTGCGACCTATGTTATTTTTCGTCAGACATAATACTTTTTGTAAGGCGATTTAACGTAATCATAATTTAACGATATCAACGATAATCTTCGGATTTCTGTTCTCTCGAATTTCATACAAGACTAAGGACGGTGATAAAGAAAAATTTACCAGCGAACTTTGAGTTTTGCATAAACAACAGCACAAAATAAGATAGGTTATTAATAAGATTAGATTAATAAGATAGAAATAAGATAGAAGACGTATAGATACAATTTATAGATACAATTATAGATGGACTAGTTGTTTTCGATTATTCATATTTTTAGACTTATCTTCACAAGTCCACTCCACTTCTTTTTCTCCGTCGTTTAAACTATTTCGAAAGCTCGAGAACGTGACATGAACGTGACATTTACCACGTTTCCTATTCGGACGATCGATAATCAATGAACATACTAAATGCATTGTTCGACGAATATAAGCTACCTGTTCCAGTACGTTCGAGACATTTTCTGAATCATTTCGTACGTCGACGAAGGCGTTGCAACGATCACGTCACTGTCGATACCGATATTCAAGTGTCGAAGTACGGTATCGATCGTCGCATCCGTGTTTCTCATGGTTATCATCAGCCAAGACACGTAATAATTAAACTGAAATTTCTGCGACGCCTGCAATTAAATTTTCATTAAAAATAGTTAATTACCGAGCTTGTAGCAAGACGAGCGAATTATGAAAGAGAAACAACAACTCGGAGTAACAATAATTACGAAATTAAACGAATGATATTTTTCAGATTTTATCATATGAGTAACTAATTACAAATAACGTTGCCATGCGGTACCTTATCTCTTGCCTGATAATAAATATAGCAATTATTATTTGAAAGATACAGGATAATTTTACACGAAACGGTAATTGGTTATTCAAGAAACCATAACATAACGTATATGTAGATTAATTAACTAACACGATTAGTTATAGTAGCGAATAAACGGATAAATAAAGTCGAAGACGAGTAGATATTACCAAGTTACTGATATGTCTTGCTTCCTTTCAGAATACTTTTTGCCTACAATTCGTAATATGACTAAATACATTTTTCTATCTATTCAACTAACCTTTTTTGTTAATTCATTGTTTATAGCCGCATGGACCATTACAATAAATTATTCACAAATTATTATTTGTTGGTAGAAGCGGTTAACTAATATGGTTTTCCTATAAATATTTATTGTCGTTTAAACGTTTTATTACCGTATGCATGCAATACATTCTCATGAATATCTGGGAAACTGATGCCGGCCGGTCATTACATGCATAAACGAAATTTCTCAAAATTCTGACCCGGACAACGTATTCGAAGATAATTGAAATCGGTAAAACGTGCCACTTGCGATATACAGAACATTTCTAACAACAAAGATGCGCTGTTCTAGCAGAGGGAACTAATCGCATCTCGCTGATTGTTAAATACTTATTTAAGAAAAGAAACGTGTCTCAACATCATCGTACGAGCCTTTGTAGTCTGTCACTGTTTATCTGTTTTTCTTGACGAAAATTAAAAGACAATTTGCTTCGTAGGAATATGAAGCCGGCCCTTAAAATACCTGACATCCCGTAGCAAATGTGTTAAAAAGTAAATTTCAAACATATAACGTGTTATGACGTAGCTTATCCTCACCACGTGAAGAATATTATCAGGGGAAGTGAGATTAAGCCCATCCAATAGAACGATCGATCCGATTCGATGCTTCTGGATCAGAAGAACATCAGGTATGTTCGGGTTGGCGGCCGATTGAATCGACACGGCGATTCCCTCGTCGGAGAGACACGCGATCAAAGGTCTTGTGTAGGTAAAGACGCAATCTAACGTAAAAAGAAAATGAAAAGAAAACGTGTAAAATACTATGTCGAAGCGAGGAGATAGGAAAATTGAATGTTACAAAGGTCACGCTGTTGCGACCAGAGTTTAATAGCCAGGAACGTTATACGACAAATTATATGGAAACATTTGGAAACGAGAAGAGTCGCTGTGCATTGCTCTGCAAGATCTAATTAATCTAATTAATACATTGCGAAAGAAACATGCGATAAGCGTCTTCTTATTTGAGAGCGGAAAAAGGAAACGTAAAGATTTGATCGTACTCACCGAAAGAAGTAAAATCCTGGAATAGTACTATTTGATCCCAATCTTTCCATTTAGCAAATTCCAAGATCAATTGCAATATCAACGGCGAGGGTAAGATACAAGTGCTCGTGACCATGTAAAATGTCGCCATGAAAAATTCTACTCTCATTTTCGTATAAATTTCCAAGGGAAATAGAACTATGGATAAGTTTTGAAGAAACTTCTTTATTTCTATCGAGCTATGGTATGGATCTCGTACGAGACTCCTTAATCGTGAATAATTATAAGAATCGACGGTGCTGTTTCTATTGACATTGATTATTCTACTGAAGAGACGCGTGGAGATCATTCAACGGTATTTCCATCTTGATATATATGGTGATACGTAATTACAACTATTCGTTTAATGAGAAAATTCAATTTATCGAATTGACGACGAATCTTTTTATTAGGAACGTTTGATAGAAAAATCTTTAAAACATTTCACATAAGGTACCTTTCAGAAGACCTAAAATCACTAGAAACGATCTCGGTCGTCGCAATCAAACGTCAGCAAGTAGCACTTTTACACGTGAAACGAGACTTCGAGTTATCATCGAATTTTGATATAAATCATGTCATAAATAAATTCCTATCTTGCATTTTCATTCATTTATTCACTTCACTCGATACATCAATTTGCTTTGGAAAGGTGTTACGTAAGACAAAAAACAGCTACTTGCGTCAAGTCTATCGATAGTCTGTACGAAACACGAAACGCCCTAGACAGCGATCGAATGTAGACTGAGAATCATCTCAACGCAGCCCTCTCGTCCTTAGCTTCAACGCATGCGGTAAAAAGTTATGTTCCGTATAGATATCGAGAAAATGTTCTTTTTTTTACATCATTTCGAGCGAATTAATTAAATAGGTGGTGTCCCGTATCGTCGATAGACATCGGTCCTGCGGGAAACGAAGATTACGATCAAAGTGAAAATTATGTTGGAAACTTAACGCTCCACTTTCTTCGATATAACACGAATTTCAAAGAATTCTAGACAATTTTGAAGTATCGCTCGAAGAAAGAACGCCCTCGGACATTTGCTTGAATACGAGGCATGTCTATGTTTGAAGGAAGAATTTTCCATAATTTAGAGCCACGTGGAATATAAAGTTTTAAATGGCTTCGATTCCGATTTTCACCCCTGTAATCTAACGTAATCGAATTTTCCTTGAGCTGTGAAAAATCTTCGTTTTCTTTCCTCGTATTCTTCTAAAAAGAAAACAGTCTGTTAAAATACTATTTTTATCCATCTTGTCGAGTTATATAACTTCATTTCGATAAGGTTTGTGTTATTTTTTTCTGATTTTCTGATTAGATTTTCTGATTAAATCTGAGGGATTCCAAACAAAGTTTGTTGAAAACGAAAGTATGTATAGCTGTTTATAAAGATTACAAAATGATTTCCTGAGGAAGAAGATGATAATAAAGGAATCGGATTACCGTGTTTGAAAAAATCAGCATGTCAGATGTATTATTGACGTTTGTACTCAAAACCCGTGAACGAAGACAATGATGCGTCGATAATAGTATTTACCCAGCGATGACAGCAAATCGATAGAATTGATGCTATCGATTCGACCAATGAAAAGAATCGGTGCGTCCCATGAACGTTTATTTATAAAGCTTGTTCGTGAACTGTATCGATAAGAAACATTGAAAGTTCATTTGTGAAATTTTAAAAAACTTTCCTAAACAAGCTAGTTCATAATATTCCTCCGATCGATATTCTATTAAACTTAATCGTTAAATCGCCGATGTTTATACCTTTAAGGAGAAACGTAGAAAAATATTTAAAATAAAGTACTTATTGTTATGTTTCAAGAGCGAAGCAAATTTTTATATTAAAACTTCATTTTCTTTTTTATGTCGTGTCGAAATACGTATGTAGTAATTATTTTCGACAAAATTATATTACACAATTTTGTAATCGGTCTGAATGATTTTCCTTATCTTCAGAAAACTTTAGCTTCAGTTTGCAATTCGACGAGACAACAATTTATATTGTAAATCTTTCCAATTATATTCACTTTCTATCGTTTAATTTACTTCTCTTCGTTCTAGATTACTAATGATTGGTCGTTTTTACGATGCTCGTATTTATTCGAGTTAGGTGCTCTTAGGCATATATCACATTTTACGATTAGGGTAATTCGCATATCTTCTATCTTATTACTTATGCGTCTTTAATGTAATGCGAAATTGTTTTCAATAAGGATTACGTGAATTGCAAATTTACTGAACCAACAGTCCAGATGACGCAGTATAATTAACGATGAAACAAGAATAAAGATCTTTTACGAAAACTTTCATAAATAACATTCAATTTTCATATACATATTTTAACTAAAAGGCTAATCATACAAATTAATCGAATATATTATGGTGCAGTATGTTTACATTAATTTCGTGAAATTATTTTCGAAATTAAAGATCTACTTTTTATATTTTTGTAAAGAATATCATTTAAATATATGGATATGAAGATTAACGAAATCATATCCGTTTGAAGATGTGAACATTTTTTTAATTTTGTGCATTTGAGGCTTCTATGACATTGTAAACATAATAAATGGTACACACAAAAGGAGATCATAATTATAACAAACAAACGATACATTTTCAACAACCAAAGGTTAAATATGAATTAAATAAAAATGAGATACACTTTCCTACTTTACGTTGCTACTGTACTGTACAGATCGCGATACAGAGTGCGGTCGAATAACATGTACAAGCGAGCATGAGGCGATTCCTTACGAAAAATTGGAAAGATATAAAGTAAAAATTCTTGCTCCAGGCTTAATTCTCGAGAGAATTGACTTTGGAAATTCGTTCGATATATGTGATTTGTTTAGTTACTGATTAGGCACTAGTCGACAATTGAAAGGAGGTTTATCCTACGTAATAGAAATATGTGAAAAATGCGTGAAAAATGTACGATAAAATTCTTTCAAATTTAGTTTTTTTTGGAAACAAAGCGACTTATGAAAATCTTTTATGCTACATCTTCGACTTAGTTTCATATGTAGAATAATATCTTACCAGTTATTTATTTCTATTTAGTCTGAAATCAGCCATGTTCAAGTATACTTGATAAATCTTCTCAAATTTCTCGAATTTCTCGATAACTAAACTTTGGACGAAAAGACTTTCTTCTATATTTTCTTCTTGTTCTTTTATAATATGTATATGTACATCTCTCGTATACTTTAATATATGTAGTGATACAGTTAAGTGAAACAAATCTAGAGTTCAAGACAAAATACGTACCAAAAAAAAAAAAAAAAAAAAAAAAAAAAAAAAAAAAAAAAAAAAAAAAAAAAAAAAAAAAGTACTATACAGGTTCTCTGTAAAAATAAATAGCAATTCGAATCTAAATATCTATATCTGAAGCTAGATATAGCACACAAGGTTAGAATTAAAGATGATATATATAGCTATACTATAAATTCAGTTTTTATTTCAACAAAATATCTTCATTTCATTCCGCGGTGAAGTGAATCAATATACAATTATTATTAATTTTGTTCTTGACTCTGTTTTTAGTATTACTGCAAAATCTATATGTCTTTATCTACATGCTTTTTTTATTTACATTTACATTTTTTTTAATTACAAAAATGATAGATTTATTCTTTCGCTGTTGTACAAACACATTATACTATTACATAAAATTCGTCACCGTTATTATGTAAGATTTATTGTTATTTTTCTAAAATATTCCCAATAACTCTTCCTATATCTTCGCTCTCCAGCTATTCAATCCTTCGATGATTCAAGTTCGACGTAAAAGACGACTCGTGACAAAACTTATTACAATTACTTGCCTAAAATGATTCAACAAATTTCTATGATCGCATTATATTAAAGATATGCGCAATTCCACGAAGATATCTGAATAAGGATTTATGGCCCCGATTCATGAAATGTTGTAATTCGCGCGATTATGCATTGAACTTTGAATTTCAAACTGTATTCGCTATGTAAATCTAAGGAAAATTAAGCAAGAAACAACGGCTTACTGTGATTTCGTTTTCTGATTAAAGTATAAGAGATGAATGTAATATAAATATATTACAAATGACACGTCTTTCAAGATATTTTTCTCTATTCATATTCCAATTATAATTATTCATAATTTGTATAAGGAAAAAACATACATATGTGTATTTATAATTTAATTACACTTAGTTACATTCTACATTCATTCTGAATTATTATGAAGCGATTGAAACTATTAAGTATTATTAAGTATATATTCCGCTATACGTCATAAAAAGGGCAAGTTAACCGACCGAAGGTAACAATTTTTAGCAAATGAGATATGTTTGTAAATACTAGATTCATCATTTTACGGATAAGTATTCAGAGTGCTAAGCAACAGGCACTGAAGGATTTAAATCAATACTATGAATATTAAAGCTATATTGATGATGATTAATATTAAAAATGTAAATAAATTACCATTACATAATGCTAATGATAGTCGTTATTAAGTAACCTTACTATTACAGCAAGTAACATGACCTTAATAATAGTGTTAAAAAAATATTTTTATATTCTAACTTCTTACAATATAAAACAGATTATAAAGGAAATAAAATAGCTAGGAGGTTACTATAATCGAGTACTTAATGTTATCGAAATGCACTTAACATTTTGTTCCATTTATCTGTTCCCAAATTTTTAAATGAGAAATAGTAGCAATGGTACAAAATAAGAAGATATCTTTTCTAGGGGAATTTTTCTAACGATACAAGGCGCTTACGTATATTTTAATTTCCTTTATTTACGCGTTCAGGATCATCAGCGTATCTATAAAAAAATCTATAAAAGAATCTAAAAAAGGAGATGGAACGTTTTGAACAAAATCTTCAAATCTCGTAACTTAAGCGAAACCGAAAGACAAAAAAGGTTCGTACGAAAATGTCTTTTATTTTCATTAACACAGAAGGATATGTACATATATTGAATACTGCGTAAAGAATTACGTACATACGTATTTTCTTCGATATAGGTACATATATATATACACACACATATATATATATAGAACTACGCATATTTACGCATTTGCCGGTAAAGTCACAGGATGAACGCGGGGAGGCGCCACTAGTTCTTCCGTTTAACGTTGAGCGCGCTTGTGTTTGTGTTTGTCGGCTATTTAGTTCTTGCCTCGTGTTGCCGGCGTTTCAGTCTTGCTTTGCTGTCAGATCGTTCAATTTGGAGACTGGGAATCCATTCGCGAACGATAATAGTGCATCTCAAAAGGTCAATTTGAACGATTAGAAAATAAGAAGCTTTGTGTAGCAGTAATTAATTTATATAAAATCGTGTCACATCGACGACGTAAGGCGACAACATTCATCAAGTTGGTTGAACGAAAAAGGTTAACCGGCGAATAATTTAACAAGGGTAGTAATAGAGCTAACAGGTATGTTTTCCTCACCGTTCTATCTGTTTCTATTGTTCCTCACACACGATAGTATATATTCGTCGTTAAGAATCTTCGAATTATTCCATTTAGTAAAATTAAACTTTCTATAAGACGAGAGAGAGAGAGAAAAAGAGGGAGAGAAGATAGTAGAAATCAAAGTTTATAGAATAAACCCCTTTTTTCACGGTCATCTCTTATTCAGCGTTCATCGTTTACGAATTGATAAAAGACTGGGATAATTCCGTTTGCGTTTCTCAGTTCGGCAGACGGCCGGTCATCACAACGTCGCGTGATCGGATCTTTCGTACGTCTGAGAATTTATCAGTGTTCAAGATGATGTAATAGCGTTATAATGTGCGCTCTATATATTTCGTTTTTTCAAAATAATTCGATCTTAAAATTATTTACGACTACGGTGCAACATTTCTAGCAAATAAATCAAGATAGAATAAACGTATATAGATATATATATATACACGTATATATAAATATAAAATTTGTATTTGTACGTATAAAATCATCAAAACATTAATCGCAATTTTAAAAATGCTCCATTGTAAACCAGGAAAAATTTTTTCAACTTCAAAATTACAAATAGGTTATTTCTAGGACGTACTAAGATAGCGTTGAATAATGTACCGTTGATTTTAATTTTGCTAGCTCTGTATTATCGGATTTGCGTATTGCCTATTTCACGTATATACATGTGTACGGCGTATAATAAGGAAAATTCTCTTTTCACGTGAATGGTATCACGGCAACAGCAATAAAAAAAAAAAACCTTAATACAACATTTAAAGAGCGACGAGTGACGAACGTTCAATTTCTTTCTTCCCATGAAAGTTCGAATCGAAATTGGACAAGAAAATTCGCGATTGCTTGATTCGGATGAAACAAGCAAATCAAGTGTTTTTAAAGTAATATAACTCGAAAAAAATAAACGAACGCAGGTAAGGTCCAAATCCGTCCAAGATGAATTTCATTGACGCGTGCTAGATACAACAGCTTTAATTACGTTTCTGTGTATCTTGTCTACGATATAAAGTCTCAATATCATGTTTGTCGCAATCTTTAATCGTTATAGCGTCTAAATAAACCAAACGTCGCTTCTAGCGTTGAATACCTTGTTTGAGTACGCGCGTGCGATAAGGTCTTTCGTGTAATTAATTGTAAAGTATATTATTCTCTTTTGTTTCTTTTGCGACTATAAACATCTTTTAAGTAATTTCTCTTTTATATATAACGAGTCAAATACTATAACGTTATGTTGTAATTTAGTATTGAAATTATCCCTTGATATTGCCCTAAGTAATATAAGTTTGTTTTACACTTCGTAGACAAATTTTTAACTTTTCCTTCCTTCGATACGATAGGAGTACGCGCGCGAGAAGCGACATTTCTTGAATTTCTAATTCGTATACGTTTCTAGTATGTTGCAATATATGCACATACGTGTAATTCTAATAACTTTAGGAACGAGCTACTACGGTCGCACGAACGTTCGCCTGAGAGTTATCGAGCGATAACAAAATTTACGATACCGCGCGACATGTAGTAAAAATAGTTACGCTTCCCTTGTTCTCTTTTATGTTTTTATTTAGATGTAAACCTGGCTACGTGCCTTTCTTCTTTCTTTTTTCGTTACTGCCTTTTCGTGGCATTGCTTACTATTTGAAACTTAAATATATATCTATTCCTATCTGTATTTCTCGCGATCGCGGAGATGGTTTGTTTCGCATAACTTAAGCGATTTAAGATAAACTAATACTTTTAATTCCGAGCGTGATATAATATCTTTTATTTTACATTTGCAATATCGATCTGTCGGAAATTTTCGAAGAGAAGATAATATACTTTTTACAGTGCTTAGATAAGTGGTTACAAGATAGTGTAAGATATCGTGAAAATAGTGATCGTAATCAGTAATGCGAGCAATTACAAATAACTGGGCATCATAATTTCTTAAAAAATTTCAGCTTCATTACGTATCTCGGTAGAGTAACGTATATAATATTAATTGAAACACTTTAAATCAGCATAAGAATTATGAGATAGAAAACGAAATTTAATGTAATATATCTATATTCACGCTATAATTTCATCATCCAATACCAAGTGATCGATCGATCATTATCGATTTTACAATATTTGTAATTCTACACATATTTTTTTTCTCATTCTAATATGCTTTATTTGTTTAAGATATGGCACTGGCGTATAATTTATTCAAAATACGTGTTGAAAATCGTTGAATTTGAAGTACGAATTAGTAATTCTTTAACAAAGTTGGAGGATACAGTGTGTGCCAATCCTCGGGCCAGCGTCTCAACAGTGTCAAACCTGTTGAGCTGTTTGGAAACATTTCTTCGATTCGATTGTTGTTGGCAAAGGTTGACCGTTTGATTTAAGTAGATCTAACGTGTTTATTCCACTTTTGCCTCGGGCAGCCAAGTATTTCTCTCAACGCACATCGTTGCTGGGTCTACGTGTTTAGAAAAATTGACCAACGCGTAGCACAATATTCATATTACGATTTAATCTGCCAAAAATTCGTTCAATTTTAAAATAAAACACTCTCTTTTGTATTTCATAACTTTATTACAGTAATAATTACAAAATTATTTTTTTTTTTTTTTTTAGAAAAAACGTTTCCGTTTAATCCAAAGATGGATCTTAAGGGGGCTAAAAAAATTATAAGTTCACTCGTCAAAAATTCGACTCGGGTATTTTTATTAGAAATCACCTGGCGCTTTTGAACCTTTTTTTCTGCGTACAACAGTTTCTCATTTTCTGAGAGCGAAATTTATAATTTATAATCTAAATTTATAATCTAGTTGAAAGTAGTTGCGATTTTTATTCATTCTTGATCAGATACGAGGATGTAATCGGCCATCGGAAACGTCGATTCGATTAAAGTCGATTAGTAGCAGCGGTTCGATCCAATTCCTATATACTGCACTTCCGACGATAGAAAATATCTTTGTGCGTCAGTTATTTTACATGTCCTGTCGTGCAAAAATTGAATAAGCTTTTATCAATAATAGATTTTCATGTTTGAAATTCCCACACTATTTCATAATTGTTGTTTATTTCCTCAGTTAGTTACGTAACAAATATTAACATTATTTGACGCATTATTTCAAAGTACATATATTATTTATATTTTCGAATATTGTATCAAAAAGTTTTACTTCTATTTAGATTTCTTAATTAATACTGTATTGGCAAATCTGCGTACCGTATTGGACTACAAGTGTAAAATTAATAATAATATAAACTTCAACGACCGCAATAATTCATTCAGTCATGTTCATTTTGAACCTGCTTTTCGTTCAAAATAATTTCAATTTACTTACTGTAAAATCTCGAAATTACTCCATATTATCCTAAGTATTTTACGAATTCTTGAAATAGCGACAGTTGTTCGGGAAAAGATGAAATAAAAATGAAGAATAATTTTTTCATAGCGTATCAATACGCTATGTAACTTCGGAAATAATGGAAATTAATTTTTTAATTATAATATGGTGAGGCGGTATCATCATGCGTGCACGCACCAAATAAAGAATTATCATAATCAATTATGAGCATGTTTCGCAAAGGTAAACAGAAATATATTTACACGCGGTACGGTTAAAACGTGTACTACTCGCACCTACAATACATCTACAACGCATGTACTAAAACAACGTTACTACAGATTCTCGGATTATACGAAAAAACGGGATAATCTTTTTCCAAAGAATTTAATACACGCATTTCCACAACACATAGACATTCCGAATTAGAATTTCGCGCAACGTCACCTACGATTAATGTATTTAGTCAGGCAATTTCCTTCGTGTAATTTTCTTGAACATCTGTAACATTTTTAGCATAGTCATTACGATCGATATTAGTATTACGTGGTTTCAATACCACTGTTATGCTGGATTTTATTGGATGTACGCAGGAAAGATTATGAGACCATGGTTATACGTTATCAGAAGTGTGTCGTTCTAAATTGTAAACGATTACTTCCTGAATATAGTTGCGATAATATGCAAATATGTATGTGTGCGAGTGCTTCAACCTTGAACGTTAATTGCCCATTACGTTTTATTTAAGATTGCTATAAAAAAGCGGCACCCTATGACATTTATTTGTCATTATCTTGTTTCAATGGACTAATGTTAAAGCTGTGCGCTGAATTTACTGACCATGTACATGATACGGTATTAAACAAATATACAAAATGGCATGCAGCTATATATTATGCGCAGGTCTCTTTTTACGCTTCTTGAGGTTATTCATTTATTCATAAAGTCGAGGTAAATAACAGGATTATTGGAAGTTGTTGTTTTTAAACACCTAATAGATTCATTATCTTTAATGATCCGGTACTGGTACATGTGGATATAGTTATTTGTTCCAATAGAGCAGTTCAAATTGTCACATCTCACAGAGATTATCTCAAAATCGCTAAATTATCGAATTCCTAAATTTCCAAGTTGTCGAATTTTTAAAAATTCGATAATTGCGCGTCGTGTTACCGTTCGCTCGGTAAATTCGCGCGAATTCTCGCAACACCTTTCTCCTGTTATTTTACATCGGAAGTATCACAGCTCGGTATTTTCTTCCATTATGGCTCGCAATCAGCTCATTATACGACACAAAGAAACTGAAATCAGTTGAAAGTACGAGTCTACAATACCTCATAATGCTCGAACAACTTCTATTCACTTGACTGCCTCTTTAAACTCCTCTCGAACGTATTTCAAGTTGATTCAATCAACTATGCCCTCGGTTTGATCTCGGAAGTTCAATGACAAAATCGCAATGATGTAGCGAATAATAAAGGATGTATGTTTGCTCCATACATTTACTGACTCAATATTCATAACCCTGTAAATGATAATAGTTTGCATCGTGTCATTCGCATTATTACATCGCATTAAGACACGATTTAAATATAGTGCGCAAACTACGCGTGAAATTTTGCGGTTGTTCCACAAAGACGATTTAATCTTAAGTACGTGAGATCATCAACGGTGTTATTGCGTTTGCGCTTTTCCTTGCCTCGGCCGATGACAATTGACAATCTCATACGTGGACTTTAACTCTGAAATTCTGTGAAGAAAGGACTTTGAACATCAACGTGATGGACTTCGAACATTTTGTAAGTGGATTCTCCGCAATTCCTCGATGAAAATGCAAATTGTTCGAAACTACAATCCGTACATACGTAAAAGCCTTTAAATATTAGGAACGATGAGTGTTCATTTTTGCCGTGTATACAACTTAAATCGTGATCTAATAGACATAGATCGTATAACGATATATAAACTTGAACTTGCCGAGGGACAAGTTGATTCATATAACCAAGTCGTTGATATGATAGGGGTATCACCTATTTCTCCCTACCATCTGTCATTTTTCGTTCTGTTAATAGGAGTTCACGTTCGTATAAGAGAACTCCAGCGAACATTTGTTCTTAACAATGTTGTGATCAAAGTTGTATCAATTCTAAAGTATGAGAGTATTTCACGTGATACATGCTCCTACTGTTTACATTTCGATGTTAGACGCTCGTGTAAGTGAATCGACGCCCGATAGAAACGATAGATAACAGGAAATCAGCTAAAATATAGATAATTAGAATCTACGATATCGTTCGTGTAAATGGACTGCCATTGTAATTACAAACATCCGATATTTTACATCAAGTTATAATAAATCTTATTTAATTGCTTCGTGTTTGAATACGAGATTTGTACGATATGATATATGCGTACGCATATGCTGCATGCTACGTGTACACCATTATTCGCTTACAATCCCCGGTGTTATCTTACTTTGGCTCACTCTGCTACGAATACGTGATCGTGAATGAGATATAACGACGTGTCCTACCTTCGTAACATCGAGCTTTACGTTCTGCCCCATGCAATTCATATTCGGAGAGTCGACAATGTTTAAGAATTAGAAATTAATTACCGTGCAATTAACGTTGATCGTCGCTTTTGGTATCGTTTCGGTGGTACGCATCTCAACAATTTAATTGTAAGATTGCATCATCAACGTACTTATACAGTTCCAAGTTTGCTTGGAACGTGCGATTCTAAAAAGTAGTGGGGACGTCGTTAATCAAAACTCGGGGTCATTTAAGCGGGCAGTATTTATATATGCATAGCTGAACTGTCTGATAGATTTGATATAACGTTTCTGTTAAAATATTTTTCTTTAAAGAACGCTTAATTAGATTGACCACGTAATAACGCTTTTCACTTTTCAAATTAATGTCCAGTCAACAACTGAGTCACGTAATACGCGAACGAGGAAGCGAACGGAGCCTCGTGATTCTCTCGCACGCAGCATCTCGTGCTTCTCGTCATTCGTGTGTGACGTTCGTTGCCTATACATTTATTACACCATACAGCGTACTCCGTTGTGCGTTTGCTCAATGTTCGCGCATGCACATTCATTGTTACTGGACATGGTGGGATAAGCTTATTTAATACATGTACGCGCGCGCGCGCGTGTGTGTATTTGTGTGTGTGTGTGTGTGTGTATAGAGCGTTAATTGGAGATATAGTTGAAGTTTCGTTGCTTTAATTTTTCCATTTTCTGATTTATGCGAATCAATTGTATCTGCAGATTAACCTTTACCTTTCGACATACGAGCTGCAAGTTCAGAGCACTTCTTCCCCTCGTAATTCTAATGTAATTTACGTATCGTTAAAATTCATTAACCTTCTCTATAGGACTGCTAATGATATATAGTCTATTTATTGACACAAAATTTTAACATAAAGTTATCGTTCGAAGATTCTTAAGAGCGAATAGAGAAATTAATTATGCAGGTCAAACACGTCGACCGTCGTGATAGTCATCAATGTTCAACAATACAGAAAGTTAATTTACATGAAATGAACAGTCAAATTCCTACAGAATTATCGAAACGTTCGATACGGACGCGTAATAAAGCGATTAAACAGTTTATTTTTTGGTAGAGTATAGACAAATTTTCGTAAAGGAGAATTTTTCTTCTCTTTTCAATTCTTGGATTTAAAACGTTAGAATGTGCGAATTTCTTTGTCAAAAGGATACAAAATCGATATAGATAGAAGAGTTGATATTTTCAAAAGCTTCTCACGCTGTAACGAAGCTCACAAAAACGCGGAAAGAATGAGTTGATAGAATATTTTGGTACGCTCATTTATTTTCTATCAACGATATAAATACGCAACTCTAGCGATAATTGTACATCTTACGAAATTGGATAAACACTTTATGGTACAGTTTAAAATATGAAATACACGAGCAAATAAACATAGTGAGTATATGTATACTTATTCGATGTATAATTGTGCAAATATCAATATTGTTAATTCGTAGAAATTCGGTAAGAGTTTGTCATTTTAGTTATTAATACAATAAGGTGCGTTCAATATTTGAAGCGACATATACGTATACATATTTGTCGAACGTTTAAAATATCAAGTATGCATAGTTCCTAAAGTGTAAAATACTTAATGTATGTGTAAATAACTACAGTTTAATTTCAGTAGAAGTATTAAAAGTTCTGCTAATATATCTATAGTTATAACTCTAATCTAAACATTATCTATAAAGAATTCGTCATGTATAGCATGACGAATAATAGTTGCGATAGTAACAGTAATAATAATAGTAGTAGTACTTTGATTAGCATTTGAAATTAATTAGAAAGAGATGATGTAGAAATGTGCTTAATCACGTTTGCGGATTTTCCTTTTATTTGCATTTTGTAGTTTACGTTTCCACGTTTTTTGACGCTTTATGCATACTTCTGTGTCTGTGTACAGGATAACCCATATACCTGCGCAAATCCTACGTATCATGCGTATTTCAACATTTCTGAGAGTTTTCTCCTCGCTCATTTCGCATCAGCCTTTTGTCTAAATCAACTCAATTTTTTAATTATAGAAAATTTCGTTGTTCGACGATCTCGTTAAGGGGAATCAGATTCTCGTAAATTATTTAAATCGAGATAATTATCAATTATTTTTCAAGTTGCGCTAAAGTAGCACTTTCTGATATAAGGAAGTTCCGTCATATGTGTTTTTGTTCGATCTAAGTTTTGTTCGAAGTAAATCCAGTAAAATACATTGATTCTTATGCCCACATAAATCGCATACCAGTGCTAATATGCGGACACAATGCGAGCTATTGCTTTTCAGTCTCGGACATCGGATGAAGCGACGTGAAAGCGGGTCAAAACCACCTGCTATATATCGTCAGTTTGCTGGAAGGGGAACAATTTCGAGAATGAAAAATTTATTATTTTATGTAATGAAATTATATTATTTAAAAAAATATCATAGATTCGAGAATTATTTTAATTCTGTAGCTCATTTGTTAATCAGTGAGTTATACGCATGGATAATATTTTATTAAAGACTTAAAACTTAAAAGTTAACTAGATTGTAAGAAAAAAACTTTCTCATCGGTAAATAATCGAATAATTAATAATCTTTTATTTCAACTTTTTTATTTCCAACTGATTTGCAGAATAATTTATTTTTCTTATGTATGTCACTTTTCTATCAAACCAAAGATATATATATATATATGGTATGCATTATAAAGATTTTATATTGAAATCTTCTTTCATTAATTTTTGTTTTCAAAAAATACATGTCTGATAATAGAAGTGAGAATATAGTAGGGCAAAATTGATCTGGGAAAACTCAATCAGCAGTAAACGTATTAAGTCAATAGGTGAATAGCAGAACGTGTTCAGGATCTATTGGCACAAAATTCTTTATAAGCGTGGCTATAAGACCTCATACAGATATCATTGAGTTGAATCTTCGCCAGAGTGTGAATTAAGGAACATAACGAAACCTTTACTGTATATGAAGTTACGACAATTGTATCAACGTCATCAATTATAATTGCGCTAGTTGTTATAACAAATTGCACGCAATACGAAACAGATTTATTTATCGATTATTTAAATATTTCGTATAAACGAAGTTTCCCAATTGTTGCTATTGAAATATATATTCGTGGAAAAAGCACAAGTTTGAGAGAAATATGCCTACAAAGCAATGTTCCATAAAGTTCCAGGCTTTTTTATTTTTGTAATGTAAAATTATAGAAACGTAAGTAATATTTGGTAATAGAAGTATAAAGAAAGATAAAGAAACAAATAATATACTTTATCCTGTTCGCATATAACTGAAAAAGCAATAGTCGAAGTAAAATCATTCTCCGAGCCAAAGGAACAAACTCGGATACTCGTTGGAACCTGTGCGAATAAAACTACGGTTACGTGTTAACGATTTCTACACCTGCCAATTCAAACGCAAAACGTAATATGTATAGTTGATAAGTTCCACACGCCGATAATGTAGATTAAACTACTTCCACTTAGAGAAATATCGTTGAATGCGAATGCTAAATCCACAATATAATTCTTTCTCATTAATTCCTGTTTTTAATCTTTCTGGAGATCAATATCTCTGATATCATTTACCAGCTTTATGAATTTTATTGACATATCGTTCATGCTTTTAAAGTGTTACTAGATAAGACTGATTCGTTGTGTAGCAAAAACAATTTTCCGAATTAACATCCAATTGCGAAATAACTCTACTAAGATTTAACGTCTTACAGTTTCCGTCGACTATACGCGCGGCGTGTATTTATATCATCTTATGCGGTAATGAAATTGATCTATTTCAATCTCCCACTCTTTTAGCCATAATTTCCTTAGAACTCTTTCGTGTATAGCCGAAATACCAGAAATCCTTCTTCTGAACCTAAATCTTCTTAGTTCCATGTTCAAGGTTGCTCTATGTAGGTTCATCGATTGAGCGTGTCTTCCGTACGATTCAGAGCGTGTTACGTTTGCATTCACCGTTCGAAAATCAGTCTTCCGATATAATTCGATTCGCTTCGAACGGAGAATCAGTCTGTTTCTCCCTTCTCTGACTCTCGATTCATTTTTCTCGATTGTTCGGCCCGGTAAATTCACGTTTCCCCGTTCTCAAAGCGTATGGCGCTCACCTCACACGTATTCTGCCAACCACATAGACACGTGGCCGTTGCGAATTGCGAGTTCCACGAGGTATATGTATTCTAGTATACGGTGCAGGAACACGTCGATACTATTCTAGTGTGGTGCGCGACCAGCCGCACGTATTTCAGCGTACACCATTCGCCGGTTTGAAGTGGCGAGAGCAGCAATGCGCAGCGTGATTGGCTCAGACCATCTCAGCTGAGCCGTAGTTCGAGGGGCGTCGCAACGTGTCTGATTTTAGGTGTCCCTCTATCAAGCAGAAACTCACTACTATCGAAGCGGTTCTGCGCTTGTTGGTGTTTACTCTGCCTATACTACTTTACACTCTGCTGATACTACTTGAATTTCCCGCGCAATTCAGAAAATATTGGTAAACATTAATTTCTTTTTTACCTCCTTTCATGATTCTTATTGCTCGTTGCAATTCGAACGATTTAAGATTGTTATTCATTCAGAAATTCATTTCCTAGGACAGAAACAGATATCATGGATGATTGAACGAAACATAATACTTATGTGCGTATAATGTGTATTTTTTATATTATGTATCTATTGGACATTATTATGAAATCTAGGGTATTTAATCCTCTTCTATGGACTCGATTTATTTTATATTTCATTCAATTTTTCTTAGAATTAACATTATACCTACAATACATACATATACATATCTACAAATGTTTTTCTAATATTGCACGCACATTTACGTAACTCATAATTAAAATACAATTACATGTAAATCCGTTTTTTTGCTTTCCTGGTTTTTATTTGTAACTTCAAATCAGACGAAATTAATTCTAGTTTTTTATCATTTATATTTAGTACAAGTAAATCTGAAAAGAGTATCTGAAGTTTTATCATTGTCAGACTTCGATTATTAATAGGGAGCAGTTTTGCGTCAGATTTTGCAACAAATCTAAGGAACAAAAGTCATTGATAACTTCACAATATATCTAAGTTTTAATTTTGCACACTTACTGTTAAGATATATTCAGAATCACTTTAGATTAGATTACCAGTTCACGTGCTTGTGGTTTGATTCAAATATTTCTATAATTCGAATGTTTGCGAATTAAATGTGATAGTGTAAAATGTTACGAGTTAAAATGAGTTTTTGCACAACAATAACGTTTGAAAAACTGAAATAGTAACAATAGATAGGTCATGAATGAATCAAGAGTAGAGTCTGACGAATTGAAGTTAATGATATTAGTCAATAATTTATAAGATTTTTAAACTTTCAAGCCTCTCAGTTATAAATGTTAGAAAATAGCGAAAGATTTACGATAAGTGATATGAAAAATAACTATCTTGTTCTCGTGAAGCCCTCTTTTGTATTTTTGGTTTGACAATATTTTGTGGAAGGATAAATATTAGTATAAATAACTATGTTACGTAATTGGTGGTATTTAATGCCACCTATACGCATAAATTTTACACATTATGAAAAAATTAATATTACAATTTTATTTTCTAAAGTGAAACTGCGACTGTAACCGAAATGACAGTGGCGTGATCTGCAAGATGCCAGCCGTACTGATATTTTCTTTCTATTGCAAATTCAAATCCTATTCGAAGAATTTTCAAGATAATATCCTTTTTCTCATACATCTACCATTCATAAATTATCTTTAATATGAGAACTGTCCAAAATAATCAGTTGGTGGAATATTTGACAGATTTGTTATCTTTACGAAATACGTAGACTATTATTGTCACCGTAGAAAAAATTAATGTTAATTTTTATCGAGACAAAACCATGCCTGTTTATTTTTAACATATCACTTCAATTACAATTATCTATGCGACGTTATAATATACTTACAGGTACGTACATTACATATGTGTAGGCTGATCGTAATATCGAATATTTTCTTTAGTGATATGTAAAGAAACTTAGATGAATATAATAAATATGCATCTTATTAATTTTCTACAGGTTTTCATATTTAGCGTTATATGTTGAATTCTCGTCATATCTCAATTTATTCTTATTCTGTTTTTCTTATATTCATTTATAACTGATATCAATTCATGAAGCTAGGTATTATTGGCTTTAACTTTTCGAGTGGCAGGTACCAGTGGCTAATTAAATAATTAAAATTACACACGAGAACCTTTTCCTGTTATCGAGGATAGATACTATAAATATGAAAGATAAAGAGTCGACATTGACCGATCACGTACAATGGAAAATTGATAAAAAGTCGAATGTTCTTGTATCTATCATTTATTTCACTGATACTAGAATGATAATGTCTGAAAGATATATGTAACAAAATATTGAAAAATTATAAATATGTAATATTATTGTGATAAATGGTATTGACTAAACGTAGATTAGAATAGAACACGAGTTTCTAAACATTTAGCAGCGCGTGTTCGTGCATTCACAAATAATCTAAGAATTCTATTCTATTCTAAAAAGAATTTCTAATCTAAGAAATCTATTTGTTCACGTTTCTATTCAATTCGACATAATTCGTACACTCATTTGTTCAAGAATTTCCTTGGCCGTTAAATTGATTGTCCATTTGATCATCATATCATCATATGACATTATTCGATTATTTCATCAAGATCTTATAGTATCGATCGATAGATCGATCGAAATTTTAAAACTATGGCTATATATATTTCGATGTAGATAGAAAGTGTGTCGCATGTAAGCATGGAAAAGTATTTTATTAGGCGAATTACGTAAATGTAATTAGCTTTATGTAATCACGCGATACGTTTGTTTGGTACGTAATCTCTCCTTATCTTCGTACCATTAGAAAATCTCTATGATCCCTGATCGCTATTGAATTAACGCACGAATAGTCTAATATCGATTGGTGCCGTTGTTCTCCTTCCGATCACTTTGCTATTCTAAAAAAAAGTAATGCTTATAAATAATGAAATAAAAAGTTAATTTATTTTATACGATTGTATACAGTGAAAAGTTAAACAAAAAGTGAAAAGATACAACTAACTAAAATGTAATGTAGTTATAGCGTCCATAGAAGATTGTACGTTATTAAGAAGTCAAAGAATTAAATTTTCAATTTAATTGCGTTTCGACTGATGATTCCTTTAATTTGTGGCATATATATCATTTCTTATCAACGAATTGTTGACGAATATGGATAAATAATTTGTGTTATAACGCTGTCGCTATAAATGCAAACACGTTAACAGTTAATTATGTAATTGTCGCAGAAACAATATCGTAAATTATGTTACACGGATACGATATTGTCTTTTATTGCTTGGACAAAATTATATCCTGAACGTATCAACTTTTTTTTTTTGTGAGGAATATACTTCCATAAATTGTACATTATAAATAAATTTATATAAATAACGATGTTATGATTCCGTCGATAGCTATATATCACACATTGCGTAATATATACATTGTTGCGATATTCTTTATCTGCGGAAAGAGTGAATTGCAATCTTACACATTTTTATTTTCCATTGTGTAATTTTACATGAGGTAATTCAAAAATTCCTTGTGATAAATGTACAAGGTTATCAAGGGTGACAAATCAGTCATTTTCTGACCTTTTAATTTCAATCAATATAACGAACAGAATATGTGTAATTGATAATTGGTTAATGTAACGTAAATGATTGACAACTGCCTATGACTTACGGATATGACCTGCGATTCAAATTGAATAAAGAAATTCGATTAGTGAATATGGAGATTCTTCCTGTTGTATGGATCATACATTTGACGTTTAACAATTGCATATGTATGTATATTTAGGAATAATCAGTACAAGTAGTATAACAGTAATACGAAGTTAATTTCATGTACCGAACGTGTTAAATTATGAACAAACGTCTCTTAATAAAAATCACAGAAAACCGGGAAGAAACTGTAATTGTTATGTTGAAATTCTAATTTTGTTGATAAAAACTCTTAATATTCATTTATTCTTTATCTTTCGTTCTAGCGTATCTCACTATATTTTATACCCAAAATTTTGCGTTTACTGCTATAAAATTTCTAGTGAATCGTCCTTCGCTCTTCGTCCTAGCGATCCGACTTTCTATACGTAAGATACAAAACGACATTCCATTCCGTAATCTCTATCATTTTCAACCCCATTTCATGGCACCCCATTCTCCGCTATAATATCTCTGCCTCCTATTCAGCAATTTCTTTTCGAAGCAAACAGTCTCCGTTACTTTCTAAAAATCCAGCAGCCACATCTCCGCCATTTCCTTGCCGATGCTAACCCTATCCTTACACTCGCTCTCCTTTATACCCCCTCCCATAACGTTATCATTCAACATTTTCTGTCTTCTATAGCAACACTTTTACTCTCTCGTACCTTCATAACCTCCATCCTCTGCCTTTCTTCCTCCGAACTTTTTTCCCCAACTTCCTCAGACCTTCGTCTCTACCCCAACTTGTTCAGCTGAACTAGTGTCAAGGTTCTGGACAACGTACGTTCTAGTCGGTTTTACGGTCTTTGATATGGATCAACGGATCCTAGGAAAGAATTTCGACCAACGAAACTCCGTCGCGAGGAAGAAGGTATACATATTTCGGTGGTGTCGCGTCGGTACGCGGTACGGACGAGCCTGCGTGCCAAGGAGGGCGCGCGTCTCGCGATCTAGCCTTCAGTCGATAGACGACCACGCTCGGGCATCGACGAAATATTTCATTCTCCTTTTCTACCCCAGTAGCATATTTTCCATTGACTCGGTCTACGGCCACCACCTCTTCCACCCCTTTGCTGTCGCTGGACCCGTAGTGGAGGTTACAGGTGTTGCCAAACGGGCGTCTGGCAGCTGTTGTCCCTGAATATATGTATAGACGTTACAGGTCGACGACTGTGATAAACCCGTGATAACAGTGAAAGTGACGACTCTTGAGAACGATTTAAATACGATCTAAGGTTCATTAAACATATCTAGGTAAAAGACAGAGTGAATTTTCGAACTGTAAGATATTAACGGTGGACACTTTTGTTTGAATTTTGAATGAGAGACGTTATTAGCAAAAGGAGATGGTAAAAGAATTACTTAATCGTAGGATTAAATCGTTGAATCACGGACGAGTAGAATCGCAGGTGATGGATTGAATTTGTAAGGTTGGTCGGGGAAGCTGTTTTCACTGCTGGTGTTATCGATTTCGTCGGGATGTCCTGTTTTGACGGGACGAAGGGATGGTTGTTCGGTTTCATGTCGGGAAATATTTCGCAACGTTTGCACGAGATTCCATGTATGAGGATCTAGAATGTACTTAGGCGACACGTCTGTGAACCGATGAACAGGTATGGTTTTTTGTTATTACGGAGAAAGGAGGTTTGGTGAGTGTTAGAATTTTTTTTCCTTCCGTTCTCTTATTCTTTGCTCTCTTGCGTTCTCTGTGTTTTCTGCGGCACACTTTTGCGTTTCCAAGGATAAGAATTCTAGTAAATTTCTTAGTTAGTTACTATTATTTGATATTTCTTTCCTTCCTCTCATTTTGTCTCTAATTGAGCGACCATATTGTTACGAGTTTGTTGTACTTCATGTCATTTCGTATATATATTCTTTATTTTGAGTAAAGAATGAAATATTTTAACGTTGAGTTGAACAAAATTGAAGTTAATGCGTGTCAGTTTATTAGAAAAACATTCGATTTATAATCGTTTTATGCAACAATTTTCTGTTTTATGAAAAGATACAAGTTTCATCGAATAAAGATTTTTCATTATATCATCGTGTCAATTAGTGGAATAAAAAGATTTACAGAGTAATTTAATCGATATTCTTATATCAAAGAAATACCTAAGAAGTCACATATGTTAATAAATTGATTCGAAGATTGCCTTGTTGTGTAATAATCGCACAATCATCATCAGCTTTACCAACGCGTTGAAAGAACTGTGCCGATGAATTAATAATTGATTAATGTTCGACTTTCTCAGTAAAGTGTCATTTTATTATCACGCATCGTTAATTAATATTGGTCGAACTTGTCAGATATATTCCATGCTATCGTATCGGAATTTTTCAGTTTTTAGTGATTCTGATTAGCCGAGAGTAACATTGATACACATATCTATCTTTGTAAGATAGGAGAAAAGGAAAGAGAAAATCATTATAGTTGAACTTTTCTTAGAATTTAATATGCGTTATTCATATCTTTTAAGATGTTTCAACATTTCAACCTTCAATGTTCAACAAACAGTTCCTTTCAAATTTTATTCACCACATCGTAATTAGAATGGAATACAATGATACGCACAATGTTCTTTTTTTTTTCACAAGTCAATTTTTAATACGATATAAAAATATAGTGTCGCAATAGAACAGTATACATATTATGTAATAGCTTATACATACTTGAATTTAAATACGTGTCAAGAAAGTTCCTCCAAACGGTGCTTTTATGTCACAGTATTAAGTTCCAAAGGAAAAGAATCTCCATTGTGAATAATTCCGCGTAAATAATAATTCCATTCTGCCTAAGAAATGTATACATAACTACTGTGTTGCACTTTTTCCATTTCAATTCCAATGATTCATTTCTCATATACATATATCATGCGTCACATATTTGTGTATACCTACGTTGACGTCAATTCTTTCGATTACGCCGAGTTATAATGTATAAAAACGTAACAGGATTTGATTACTATTTATGTATTCGTTATAACGTAATACTATTACTAAGTTGAAATGTTAAATTATGTAGATAAATTTTTACTCTTTATTAATATCCATATGAAGTTCTTGTAGCTTTGTAGGAATTGTTTCGGTAATTCTAATACACCGTTTTTTCTCTTTTTAGAAAGAAAGGAGGAATGGCGCCGAATATAACGAGTAGCCCGACAGGTGTACTGTTTGAGGGTGAAACTTTGGAGGAGACCTCGAGGGTGATCGACGCGCCTAAAACGAAATACAAGAGACAGATCGTTTGGAGGAATGTGATTATTTTCACGTATCTTCATATAAGCGCCGTTTATGGACTATACCTCGCTCTTACATCGGCAAAATGGGCGACGCTATTATTCAGTGAGTGAAAGCCTGAAAATATTTTTTGTCGATTATCTAATACTGATATTTATAACATTTTATAATCAGGATTGGCTTGTTATAGGTCAACAACCGATCTGTTCAGCTTACCTCCCGTAATATTCCTATTATCCAAATTCATTCTATAGTTCACGTTTCCCTTATGCCTGAAATAAAAGGATAATAATCGCGTAAAACTTCTCGTAGACGTGATAAACAATTTATCGACGTGATTAATACACTGCGAAGTTCAAGCGTTTTGCTTAGCTCTCAATATGGCTTGTTTAAAGGCCAAAGTGATTTGACTTTATTTGAAATTTTCAAGCATTCGACTTGATCGATGGTCATCTTATATCTCTTTTTTTTTTTTTTTTTTTTTGTACTATTGGCAGAACAAGCGGATCATATGTCGCTGAGGGGCTTAAAGAGAAGGACACATGTGTATTAATTTGAATTGACTAACATAGTAAGTTGCTAGTTGCGAGAGAAGGATCGACATTAATTCGTACATTACGAATTCTGCGACCAATACAATTCAGTTGGACGAACTTAATTCGCCTCTTCGTCTTCTTTCAACTTATCGTACCGTTACGGAGACATTCTACTAAACTCAACTGTTTTTAGCTATGTTTTGAAAAAGATTCTCTTAATTAGCTGTAAATTCGTGACAACTTCTATGGAATTTTCTAGACCCAGTCATATTGTCTATGCGATAAAATGACCTCGTAAAATGGCATCGTACCAAATTTGAGTTCAGAAATCGTACGTTCGTTGGGTTGTATGCCAACGAAACCTGAGCTTGTTTGAATAAGTTAGTCAGCGTTAATTAATTATTTGAAAGAGGAAGGTGGCAAGTAATAATATGAGTCAATGTGACGTTAAATTGCATATACGTGTTGACATAAGCAGATTTCCTTGTTTGTTCTAAAAACAATTCTTTCTGTATTGTTATTCACTCTGATAATAATTATTGTTATCGTGATATAGTTGAGATTATAAACGTAATTATCAGTAGATCGTAAAGTAGCAATTAATTTTTTACTTGATTTTCTTTTGTCCTTGACTTCCTTTGACAAGATTTTTTCTTCACTTTGAAAAAGCTTTAATTATTGAACAATCGTATATGCAACGTAATAAACACGTCGATACAAATTTTGTCGTACTTAACGAGACTTACATAACCCAGTTTATAAATGGTCAATTCTAGTTCGTTCTTTCGGAAGATTCAACGGTTCCTATGTATCGGTACGATCAACATAAGTATCCTTACCTTTCGTTTTTGTTTTGCAGCGCTCTTCTTGCATGTATACAGTGCTTTGGGGATTACAGCTGGCGCTCATAGATTATGGGCACACAGATCATACAAAGCGAAATGGCCCCTGCAATTGTTCCTGATGATTGGCAACACAATAGCCTTCCAAGTAAGCAATCGATCGAGTAATTACTGAACGGTGAACCGTATGATGACCTCGTTACATGATAAGATTGGGAAAGAAAATAGAAAACAAATTATTTATCCAGACGGCTTTTGTATCATTTTAATACGATCTGTATTGCGTCCAGTGGATGAAATTATGGAATCTTAGATTTCGTTTGCTTGCATTAAGTAGAAATGACAATATTGAGAGATAAAAAGAAAATTTGAATCATTGGACTATCCGAAAAGTTCTTGTACCAGAAGTACAAGTTCTTAGAGTATTCGATTTCTCTGAATTGAAATTAAACGTAAACGAGATCTGCAATTCTCTAATTAGATCAAAGCTCGAGTAGCGACACTTCCCTAATGCCCGACTCTTGGTGCAACTAGAAATGGTTCAGAGTAAATAGATTTTTGTTTTTAAATTATTCTTTTTTTTTTTTTTAATACGTTTATCCTCGATAGGATGCGGCAATCGATTGGGCCAGAGATCACAGACTTCACCATAAATACAGCGAGACGAACGCAGACCCTCATAACGCAAAAAGGGGATTCTTCTTCGCGCATGTTGGTTGGTTGCTGTGTAGGAAACATCCGGACATCCGCGCGAAAGGCAAAGGAATTGATCTCAGTGATCTGAAGAACAATCCTATACTGCATTTCCAGAAAAAGTGAGTAATGCCCTCTATCGATTCCCTTCGCGACCTAGTGAAATGAAAAATTTGATCTTCTTTCTACGTTCAATATTAAATTACAAGATTTTTAAGAATCGATTCGAAACATTCAGGAAAGTTGATCACCATGGCGGAAGATTGTAGTGTTACAGTATTTTTAACTAGAATGAAGCGATCTTGAGTTCTTTTTTTTTTTTTTTTTTTTTTTATAGATAATTTAATTAAAATATATTTTATATACGGAATAAATATAAATAAAAATAAAGAAACAAAGAAAGATAAGGTTTCTAATGCGTTGTACAACGTGTCTGCAGATATTACGCGATTCTGATGCCTCTACTGTGTTTTATTGTACCGACTATTATTCCCGTCTACTGCTGGAACGAGACTTGGGGGAACAGTTACTTCGTCCCAACTGTTTTGCGCTACGTCTATACGCTGAATATGACTTGGTTGGTCAACTCTGCGGCCCATATGTTTGGAAACAAACCGTATGACAAGTTAGTATTATTTGCATGGTTTTGGTTCTATTTATCGAGTTAGTCGGTTTCGAAAGAAACACAGAACTTGTATATTTCGCGTTAAAAAAAAAAAAAAAAAGAAAATCCACGACGAAAGTCTCTAATTTTCTAAAAAGCTGTATTAAGAAAAAATGTAATGGAAGAGGAATTAAATGATATTTTTTAGGTATATCAACCCCGTGGAAAATAAAATGGTAGCCATAACGGCTTTAGGCGAGGGTTGGCACAACTATCATCACGTATTTCCATGGGACTACAAAACGGCAGAGTTGGGCAATTACAAAGTTAACATAACAACGTTATTCATTGACGCTTGCTCAAAACTT
This sequence comes from Bombus haemorrhoidalis, assembly GCA_014825975.1. Classification (NCBI taxonomy): domain Eukaryota; kingdom Metazoa; phylum Arthropoda; class Insecta; order Hymenoptera; family Apidae; genus Bombus; species Bombus haemorrhoidalis. The sequence goes on along the minus strand of CM026164.1, from coordinate 5,054,422 downwards.
GGCCTCGCGTACGATATGAAGATAGTACCTCAAGATCTGGTACGGAAACGAGTAGAGAGAACCGGCGACGGAAGCCATAACGTGTGGGGTTGGGGTGACAAAGATCAGACGCAACAAGATAGAGATGTGACAATGGTGGTGAATCTGAAGAAAGATCATTAACGGACACAAATATTGTGCTAGGCTGATCGTTTTCTCAATGGAAAATAATAAACGATAGCCTACTTCTTTGTACAGTTCTTTACGGAAGGGGTGGTATATAAGTTATCCGGTAATCAATTGAAATATTTTGGGATAGCTCTTAATATTCTTAGTTAGCCGGTTATATTAGCATCAGTTATATCCAATTTTTCCGATATTGGTTTACAATAAAGGATAAAACATTGTACATTGTTTCGTTGCGTGTTTCCGCCAAGATTGATATTCGCCCCAAGTGTACAAAAGTACGCGTTACTATCGAACAAAGATCTTTATTCTATTTTATTAGTCCTATGTTATTGTAATGTAATCTTAAAATAATAGTTAACGTACTTTGAATATCAATTTCTACAAAATAAAAAATATTTATATCTTGATTGACGGCGTAGGCTGTCTTGCGGATTACTGATCGCGGCCGATATCATAATTACGTGAACTCTAAGTGTCTTCAGTGATTATGGGTGAAAATCGATACTTCGGTTAGACACTTTAACGACTTCCTAGATCGTAACGATAGACTCGCAGGCGACGATAGTTTAAAACTATATATATATATATATATATTAATATTATTATATATTATATATATATATATTAATATATATATATATATATATATATATATATATATATATATACATACACCAAACTCCGAAGAACATTGATGCTTGTAATAGCTGGTGAAACTGTTCCATAGGATTTATGGATACTGAATTAAATTTCTGTTCTTGAGCTCTCTATCCGATGGCAGTGTGGATTCTATCCTTAGAAGGCTTCTTCGCTATCTTTGTCTTTTATTTATTTCATATTAATAATCGATATCAGAGCTGCGAAGCATAAAAGGAGATAGATACGAATGCTTTTAGCATGTTTAATCAAAAAAAAAAATGTTACGTTAACGCGAGTTATTATAGCGACCGCGCAATTAGGACGCGTTAAACGTTTTCTCATCAAGAACCGAGTGAATCGAGAGAAACTCGTCGAGGATTTTACGCTTTATGATAATACGCCTCTTTAGCCCTTTTAATGCTATAAATCATTCGTTCTTTCGAAAATTGAAAATTTTTCGTAACTCTGGTTCGTACGGTTTCACTATTGTTTTTCGCCTTATACATTTCCGTTTTCCCTTTTATGATCGTTCCTTAATCCTTTCAAGATGCCTGCTCTCATCCTACTTATATAATAGCATGTTATTTTTTTTAATAAAAATCCAATCTTTCGTTTCTACTTTCTCTTTCCTCTCTTTCTCTTTATTTTTATTTGGAAATTTAATTACGATACAACGTAAATTATTTAGTAGTGATGTTTGAATCAATTATGGGAACACGAGAATTTAATATACTGCGTTTCCTTTTCCTCTCGTTCGATTCGTTATTGGATCGAATTTAACCTTAGAAAGCGCAAACTAGAAGAAGAATGTAAAAAAATATAGCTTTAGTTGATCTTCCTCCGAACATTTTCTTTTTTCTTCTTGTATATTTACTTTTTTTTTTACCGAATACAACATTAATTATCTTCATCGACTATTACCGATATGATCCTAAATATTTTTCTATGCGTATGATAGGAAGCAATGTTCTTTTCGTTTTTGGAAATTGACATTATATTTTGTGATATGTAGAATTGCAAAAGATAGTACAATATATTTCTTTAATTAAAGATGTTTAAAAAATAGAAGAAGCGTCACGCTTTCTCGGGTTAAAGACTAAGAAAGATAAAAGAAACAGAATACGATATCTTTCTAATTTGTTCTCTCTTCCTAATAAGAAGTAAGCGCGTAAAGAACATAATAATATTTGTACTCGACGACGCTATTTGAAAAAATACATTAGAAAGCGTGATTGTAAAAAAGAAGAAAAAACCGAACGAAACTATGATGATGTCGATCAATATGAGGAACCTTCCAGAAAAGCACGTCGTGTTCTGCAACGATTTGCACGTGTATATTTGTAAAATTATTTGCAACATAGTCGATTGCAAGAAAGATTGTAAAGAAAGTGGAAAAAAAAAAAAAAGAAAACATTGTACGCTTAATGTAAATGTAAACTACTGTCAGTTTTCTACTTGAACCTCTTACTTCGAATATTTTTTGTTATCGTGCGGACGCTTGTGATATTTGTTGATATTTAATATTTATTTTTCTAAGAGACATTCCATCCTTGACAAAATGTCCTTCTTTGTGAAGAATTAAAAGATTAGCTAAACAAATTCCCAGGCAATGGTCTCCTTCGTTATCTTCAGAACTTCATTAAAAAAAAAAAAAAAAGAAAAAAAGGAACAGTAGGCAGGAAAATTCTTTCTACGTTCAAACATATGGCGGATCTTTCTTTGCCAAAAGTATCTTGGAACATTAATTTCGAAGTACCGCTACAAGAAACAAAATCCTTTCTGTTCGTTGATTTGTTTAAAAAAAGGATGCTCAACATGTTTCTCACCGATCTGTACACTTTTACAAAACATTCGCCGTACCCATCATATATGTTTTTCTGAAAATTGGCTGTCACTATGACTACGTGTTTCTGACCAATTCTTCGTTTCCATAGCATCTACTTATTTTCCTTCGCCCTACTGGCTTTTCGGGTGTTCACTTGTGAGTATAAGAAGTGTGATAATTGTATGAATTCGCGTTACGATTGCGGTACGACGGTGTACACAGACGATTGATATCAAAGATCGCATAGAGATTAGCAATTAGTGTGAAAAAAGACGAGGGGGGCAAATTTGGCTAACGTTGTGGGAAATTTTGAAAAAAGTATATACGACGGTATTTTTCACAAGATCGCCCTCGTTTTTTCTATACGTTTCTTTTTCCATATGTATAAAGAAATAACTCGCGTACGAGTATACTAAGATCTTTTCGCAGACGTACAAATACGTCCGTTCGCAGACGTTAACCGTGCAAGGAACTATCTGAGATTAGTTCTAAGATTTAATCTTAACTTTAAATAAAAGTGTGATGTGTTACCAGATTTTAAGAGACAAATATATATGTTGTTTTGTTACCAGATCAGGACGAAACGATTGATTTTATTCCATTTCGTAGCATGCCGATAATTATATAAGAGCATTCAGGGTAATCATTTCTTTCGTTTGATTAATTTCCTTCTCGTTGCATGAGCAGTAACGTAACCGCACGTTCGCTGAACGATTCATTTTGATAAATATGTAGCATTTAGAACGGACACACTTTCTCATTTCTTCCTCAATCCTCTTTCCTTCTTTTCTTCTTCGTTTTGTCTTTTTCGTGTTTTTATTGAATTCAAAATTAATGTCGTCGTGTGAATTTAATTGTAATCTCGTTTAAACTGTAACTCGATGGAATCGCGATTTAGTAATTTAAGCTTGTCTCACACGGTGATTCCTGTTTCATCAACATCAACAAGCAATTGATAGTTAGACGATAAACCGATTAGCAAACTAAAGGTAGTTGAATGAAATTTCAATCGTAGATCTTTACAAATTCAAAAATTTAAGTTAAACGTTTAAATTTCAATGATCGTTCCTTCTCTGTGTGATTTTGTCATAAAAAGAACTATATCATTGTTATCATAAAATTAATATATTGTCAAAATGTAAGAAGCGTTTATATTCGTCAGTGAGTAATAATTTGTACGATTCGTCGATGCTCGGGATCGTATCAGGTAACGTTGGTAAAGAAAGGCGATAAAAGAACAATGAAATCTATCGTCTTATGCTGCGACAAATCGGCACACTTTTATTTTCAGCTCAGTTCCTAACCATCAGCTTCGTTCTTTTTGCGTTGTACATAGATTTTTCTTTCAGCTTTCCAAGGCCCTCCGCAAGCGTCATTTTCTTCTTGCTCACCTCGTGAAGCATTTCTCTGACATCCTCGGAATCAGTCGTTTGCAGTAAAGTAACATAACCGAGCTCGTGCCATATTTTGATGAAAAACGTGGCGCAACCGTCCGCGTAGCTGCCGAATTCACCGCATTTCCAGTCCCACGGTACCATGTAGTGATACATCGGCCAAAATGACTTCTTTAGGAAGAATACACTGATGTTGTCTTGTGGCAATCTGGAACCGTGAGTACTTTGCTTTGCATTTGGTATTTAATCACGCAAACATTTTCGATACAAAGATTTCTTTAACTTTTTGTTGCGATATCGATGTGAAATCTATTCTCTAACTTTCCAATTTCTCTATAAAAATGTATTTCTATGAAATTTCCTGATCCTTTCGTGTTGCTTCGATATTAAGAAGAGAATTTCTTTCTCCTTGATTAATGCACAATGGATTTATCGAATAACGCCGATGGATACGAAGCGATATTGACGACTAAAGAACATAATTTTCTAATTAAATTACGTCGTATCTTACGAGTTCAAGGAATTTGTTAATCTCGTCGATTACAACGAAATGATCAATCAGAGAATCGTTTGTATCAGTTTCATCAAGCTTCTTATATTTTCAACGAATTTTAACATTTTATTGAACGGTGATTCCATCGTTGTCTATCCTGACAGTGCCGTGGCTACCAGGCATTTTAAAGAACAGTTTGTACAATAAGCTAAAGGTATCTGAAATTTGCATTAACTTTTGCGTTTCCATACTCCAGATCAAGCGTGCACTGTTCACCAGCCAAGATACGTTCACCGTGATAGCGAATCGCAGCACTCCCGTGATCAGTATGCTTTCAGTCATCGATTCGTCCCAGTATTCCAGCGGCGCGTTCAATGGCAGTATTAGTCCGAATATTATGAATAATGGCCAGTAGAATCTGTAAATACAAAGAAGAGAGAAGTTGCGTTACGAAGATGCGTGAAAAAATTAGGCAATGATTTAAATATTGAACGATTAAACGGAAGAAAATACGTATGTTGGAAGAAATGGAATTGCGCGAAGAAGAGTGTGTGGCAGAAATTATTAGGGTAGTGTTATATCGCCAGGGTGTGTTGTTTGGGAAGAGTAGAAATGGCAAGGCGAGTTATCAGAAATGAAGTTTAAACAAATGGAAGCAACGAGACAAAAATAATTGTTGATAGAATAATAAGAAACGTAAGGAAATTAGACATTTCTAGCGTTCGTTAAGAAGATCTTACTTCTTTTGAAACCAAACATATCCATCTTGCTCGATGTCACGCATATCGATCTCACGTTTGATCTCTTCAAGGTCCATACTCGGTGACAATATATTACCTACATAGTGACTATAGAAAAATCCTTTCTTATGATCGTAAGGGTCTTTATCGGTCCCGTAATACTTGTGATGAAGCCTGTGATATAATACCCAGTCGTGTATCGAACCCTGTAAACAAAATATAATTTATTAGGATAAGAACACGACAGGTAAGCTGTAATAATAATAACAATTAACTTATTAACCGGTTCGTCCCTTGAACAGAAATTTCAGATACCTACCACTCCTGCTAGGGTGTGAAACAACATGAGGAGAAGCCTAAGAGATCCCGCGGCTTCGTACGTACCGTGAGCCCATAATCTATGGGCACCTGCTGTCACCCCGAGGCAACCAAGGATCGTTATAAACAAGGCTGGAAAATTTATTGACCGATCACAAAAGGTATACGCTAGAATTTGCTTATTGTTTTAATAGAACGTCACCCCGAGGCAACCAAGGATCGTTATAAACAAGGCTGGAAAATTTATTGACCGATCACAAAAGGTATACGCTAGAATTTGCTTATTGTTTTAATAGAACGTCACCCCGAGGCAACCAAGGATCGTTATAAACAAGTAAGAAAATTTATTGACCGATCACAAAAGGTATACGCTAGAATTTGCTTATTGTTTTAATAGAACGAAAGAATAAAGCAATATGCATCGTAAACCGCAATAATTTTTAGCTTTATTACCTCGAACGAATAATAAATTAATCTGTTGAAAAGAGCGTCTCTTAGCGGATTGAAGCGATAAACGTATCACAAGTTACAAAATCCGTCGTGCGAAACGAAAGAATAACAAAGTACGTATTCTCTTACTATAAATCATAGTCATCCATTTAGCGGAAGTGAACAAAAACCAGATAGCGTATATTCCGAGCACGTGTATATAAATGTACCATAAAATGGCCGCCCATTTCATTTCTTGTTTCCTTGCTGGTTGTTTCTCCTCCAACATCGTGCTGTTTTTAAACAAAGCGAAGATTACGCATGTCGCTCGACGAAACACAATCGGCACACATTTTCATACTAACTTGCATGATTAAAAAATAAGATTCGATAAAAGTCACATAAAGTTGAAAAGGAAAAGACGAAAAATACATTTTGGAAACATCAAATTGAAGTCTCCACGAAGGAAAGATCTCGAAGAAGGTTTACAGCTTGAAAATTTATATTCTCTTTATATAAATTATATGTAGCTAAAAGTATGACGAAATCGAACAACACACTGGAAACGAGAGGCAATACAATTTGAGAAGCGAATTCACGTGTTTGGGCGATTGTGGATCGAAATTTACCTTATTCCGTAGCACGAAACACGCTTCTGAATAGTTGGGAAAGAACTACTTAAACGAATGCGAACCATAAGCCTCGTCGACCGACCTTTTGGCTTCTCTTTGAATCTCATTAATGGCTAAGATTTCACTTCGTCATTTCCTTTGTTTTAGCGTTCTTTAATTTGAAAATGAGTTTAAAGAATCGTTTCCAACTCGATCACGATTACCGATAACCATCGCCCCCTTGATACGATGTTTGGCATTAGTTACAGTTGAAACTGCCTTTGAGATTTTTACCATTAGATGGAATTATTAGGAAACATCATAACGAATAGACGACAAATCGGCAATTTCGAAAACAGGAAAATAGAAATTAGAAGGGCTGCATTGCGTTGTTCAAAATTGTTGTATCAAGAAACTTTTCGATTAGAAGATTAAACAATTTTTAAATTTATATGCGCAAATCTAAGAACACGTACTGCCATTATTGCCACTTATTGCGCTGTATTGTTTATAAACTGAATCACCGGGTTACATTAATTATTCGTCTTTATCAAAATATCTAAGAACGTGTGAGAACATCAATATTAATTTAGAATACAACAAGCAACGGTAACTTTTGAACAATTCTTGAAAAATTTCTGAATAATAGACCAAGTGTCAGAAATTATTTAAATTTTCTTTGTAATAAGAAAAATAAGCGCATGGGAGAAATGTTAATCAGATCGAAATTAAAATGGAAATTCAGTAAGAAATATATAACGGGGAAGAGAGTTTCGTAACTTATCGATTTATGATCAGTAAAAATTGTTTATAGGTATGAATATTTTATTCCTTTACTTACAGCTGGATAATCATTTTTGCCATTTTCGTTACTTTCTTTCTCTTAATTCGATTCTGACAGCAGCTTAATTAGATTTTACACAGTACAGATTTTTGTGACATTCAAATTAACGTGGAATACATTTCAATCTCATAATATCGCGGGGCATTCGTATCCTGACCTGTTGTGCGATTCATGGATTCTCTAGAGCATGTAAAAACGAACAGAAAGTAATTCTCAAAGTAATAAAAAGAAATTGAATATTTATACCTCATTTGCATATGGCCTTTGTTCAATTTCACACAATCGATTCTTTAATACAATGATTAAAAATATACATGCAATTGCTGCATTTACAGTTTTACGCGGACATTTCCTTTTTAAATTCCCATTTAGCATCTTTTTCTAATTATTTTTAAAAATGTTGCACAGCTGTGTTTTACAGCTTTCTATATATATTTTCTAGATTCGTTAGAATTTTTTACAGATAGTTGTATTATTACGTATTAAAACTTGTTCCAACTAACCCCTAGAATATTTTAATTATGATAACTGGAACTCTATGGACTATGGTAACAAGCATCGCAATATAAACAAAATTAAATATACGTTCTGTAAAGAAGTCCAAGCGCATTCATCGTATTTTATTTCTTATTTAAAAATAGAAACTATTTTGTACATTATGCTCACAAAGACAGCCTGTCTTAATCGACTCAAAATCGATTAACGATAGGTTCATTAACTTATGGAGACCGACTTACAAGTTCCTCAACTACGAAACGTTGCAAATTATTTCAAAGAACACATAGTGAATTCTTCTATCGACAGTCTCGTGAAGATTGTACATCCAAAAAAAAAACCAAAGAAAAAAAAACTATCATAACAGACGAAATTCATCCGACATCTTCCAAGTTTCTTAATACGTTCACTGCGGCAGGATATTTAAAATCTCAATCCCAGTGACGAAAGTTTTCTCAGTTTTCTTTTTTCCCCTCGATTGTATTCGAAAATAGTTGAAAATGTATTATTCGATATTGAAATTATTAATTTGGATAGAAATATTTGAAAATACCTATATCGATATATATCCTATCCTAGAATTTCTCGCGTCACTGAGAAAGAATAAATTAAAAGGAGACAGAAATTAGGTCTGTATCATGAGAGCAACGCGCGATCAAGAATAGTAGAAGCAAAGCAGAAACCGTTGGAAGACGGTTAGAGCGATAGATGATCGAGCATGAAGATCTAAGGGGGTTTACAGATTTTCGATATACATCGTACTTCAAGATTCCCAACTAAAAGCATCAACATATAGTGTCAATATTTATTGATAAACCATATTGCCGTTAAGAACCTTGAAATATTGACAATATTATTGTTCACCTAATGGCATAAAGTGGCTATCGCCATCGTAGAAACGTTGATACATTGATACGCTTGATACAGATATCGATTTTGTCACATTGAAGCAGCTTCTGCTCCATACATATAATACTTACAACAATAACATACACACACACACACACACATATATAAAACAATAATATATAAAATTCACCGAACGACACAAGAAAAAATCACAACATGATGATTCATAATTCGTGTCACACACTCCCGTACGTTCAATTGTTCGCAACACTCACGGAAATGGAAGGAACACAACGTCAACGTGTAATCACTAAGAATACATTGTCACTCTTTCTTCCTGTCCATCTGTTTTAATTCCTGGAGATCCTCAGCTGGAATGTCGGCATCACCGTAGCCCCAAACATGACTACCATCGCCAGATCTGATCGCTCTGCGCCGAACCATCGCTGGTGACACGTATTTACGATTGTAAGCCCAACCGATGTGTGCAAAAGCGTCGATAAAGCCCGTAGTCAAGTTGAACGTGTAGTTGCCAAGTTCTCCGGTCTTGTAATCCCACGGAAATACGTGATGGAAGTTGTGCCAACCTTCGCCTAGGGCCGCGATCGAAACCACCACGTTCTCCACTGGAGAGATGTATCTGAGAAATTTGCAAAGCTTTCATTTGATCTTGAAGAAGAAAGATCTATCGGTAGAAATAATATCATTTGAAGTATTTTATGACGAAGGAGAATATACATAGGATGTAAGTTTCACGAAACGAGAAATCTGTCCGCTAAAGGGTGGGTACTTACTTCTGAAACTAATAGTCATATGAATACATGACGCTACTTTCAGACTTAAAACAATGACGCAGAATTAAATTAATAAATCCATTCTGAAATGTATGGAGAATTCTTGTGATCTCGTGGCAGAAAGTTTCTTCGACGGAGGCAATTTTGTGCAAAGTATTGATTTTACGACGATGGAGAAAATTCTATCAGAGAAGATTCTAATCAGAGATTTATCTCGCTGATTAAAATGAATGGAAAACTGAAATTACACGCGTGCGAGCGCGTGATATCGTCTTCAAGTAACTCGAAACATCATAATTTCGATATTTGTGATTTGGAATTCATTAAAAATTCATTGCTTACTTATCGTAAGGTCGTTGGCCCCACATGTGAGCCACGCTATTCACGAAGAAGGCTATGTTGAGCGTAACGCAGAAACGAAAGTTGAAGTTCACCCAGAAAGACGTCCAGACAGATTCTGACCAGAAGTAGCAAGGCACGCCGACCGGAAATCCAATGGTTAGAAGGGCAAACAGAGGTATGTAGTATCTGTAAACGAATATATCACTCAACGAAACTTATCATATTATTCGAATTAATTCTTAGAATTCAGAATCATAAATTCTCGAACAATGTTACTTTCCTCGATGAATTTACCTTTTTTGCCACATGACAAGTGGATCAGCTTCCAAGTCGCTCATGTCCACTGCTTTTCGTTTTGCGACAACATCAGGATGAGGTGTTGTAAAAAGCCAGCCCACGTGGGCGAAGAAGAAACCCCTTTTCGCGTTGTGAGGATCCGCATCGGTTTCGCTATATTTATGATGTACCCTGTGGTCCAACGCCCACGCGTACACGTGTTTCTGTAGACGGAAAGCGTTTGTAAATCATTTAGAAATTGTTGATTATTTAGGGAAATTAAAGAAGAATAATTATATTTCGACGTTGGAATTTTGTTTAGAAATTTGTTAGAAAAATGTAACTATCGGAAATTAATTTCTCAGAAAATTGATCTTTCAGTAATTGGTTGGCATTAAAAATTCATTTCTAAAGAACCAGTTAATCGTTAGAAAATAATTCTATAAAAATTCATAAAAATTAGGATGAAGAGAAAATTACGAACTTGTCCAGTTATGGTGAACAGTAATATTAGTAAGAATCGAAGAGGCCATTTCGCTTTGTACGCCCTGTGGGACCATAATCTGTGCGCCCCCGCGGTTATACCGAAACCGGAAGTGTATATAACCACGAACGCTGCAACAAAACGCATCGTAATATTCATAGCTCTGGCTCTTGAGTCGAACGTAACAAGTGTATTTCTAGTTCTACTCTCGCATCAGATATATTTATAATCCGAACTTGATCATACACAATGTACAATTCACAGTACAGACATATTATAATACGCTGACATGATATAATATTATATTACGCAATATATTTAATTTAATCATCTAAGCAGTAGTCTGAAACCCATCGAACGATAAGACAAAAATTTATCTCTGCCTTTTGTGTTTAAAATTTTTATTATCGTACCAATTATCAAACTTGATACCATTAATTACACCTTTGGTTTTCTCAATCTCTTTCATCCTCGTCAACTCTAAGAAAAATTCTAAAACTTAATTTAACGCCGACTAATCCTCCTTCGTACAGATCATTCGATCCATCAAACTTATTTGCAATGTACTTTGCAAATTCGAGAAAATATTCCACGACGATCGACAGTTGTTCGTTACAACAGCCTTACATAATGTTTCGGAAGCATGAGAAACGGATTAAATTTGTGTATTTCTAACTGCACGCAATTAGATTCTTTCCAGCTCGTTCATATTCTCGCTTTCGTTCATCTTCCTGTCTGTTTTGATTATCGCGTGAATCATTATCAAATATTCGAAGATCCGTGCGTTCCACACGCGCGGTTAACCAAAATCAAGAGGAACGTTCCGATTCTAATATTAGAAGGTGATTAAACTCGAGAACGATTCGCTTCTGTACTCTCATTCATGCTCTTTTTCTTTCGCTTTTCCACATTTTTAAATATTACGCTCTACATCCAAGATCTTAGTGTTTTAAAGATATAACGGTTTAAACGGACCAAAGAATTCTTTAATCTTTATTTCTCGAAACGAAACGAACATTTTCTAAATTTCTATTTCTTAATGGGAATAATTATTTAGAGATTGTGTCGCGGATTTCAACAAAAATTTCTATAAACACTTCATTTTGTCGTATTTTGCGCTGTACGTCAGAGTTATTCGTGTTATGGCCGAGAATTAGTTCGGCTTGTCGAGCATCGATGACGAAGTCCACGTAATTTGCGAGGCCAAGAACAGTGTCATAGATTAATAATAATCAGAAAATGGCCTCGGTTTATTTCTGTCGTCGGTTCGAATTTTTGCAGCAGAACCGTTCCGAAGGCAGCACGCAACGCACTTCCGTCGTGGCTCTCGTTTCTGAAATGCATTATGTAATAATCGGGTCACAAAAGTTTCATCCAACGAATTACATGTCGCTTTCTATCGTTCCTAATCGTAGAGAAAATATGTTCAAATGTTAGTAGAATTTATAAGCGCGAGTAAAGAACAAGGATATTATTTAGAAGTAAGATATTATTTTAAGTAAAGAGAAGAGAGAAATCTTTACAAAACCGGTGTTTAGAAGACCCACCTCCTTAACTTCGACTTATTAAAAACTTATTAACAAAATAACCTTTATAGGTAGAACGTACGTTTTTGACACTAGGTGCACGTCTAAAGAGTTGGCACGTAGTACATACGTGTTGTATACAATTGTTCGTACATTTACTGTTTTGTTTCGATTCGTATTAGATTTGAGACTTTGTCGACCTTACTCAGGTGTGTGATTCTGATAACGTATGTGATGGTCAAGGTCACTGGAACAGAGTTCTTTAAATAGCAATTTTATCGAAGTTCTTCTTATACCTCTAATTTTCCCGTTTTATTCCTACAATTTTTTATTTTTCTAATTGCTAATACAACTTTGACAGGAATATTGTAGGATCGGAATTAGAATCATCGATGACTAACAATGTAAATTTACATATCCCCTTTCGTGAACCTGCGCGATCGATGTTTAATCTGATTGTTAAGTACTTCGTAGAATTTTCGCAGCCCAACTTAACTATTTTTCAGTACGATACATAACGTATGACAGCACAATGCCTATCGATTTCAGATTCTGACCTATAAGCACAATGCGTATATTAAAGCATATATGTATCGATCATTGAGAATGCTGAATAATAATAAGCAATAATCGATGAATCAAACAGACATTAAAATTTCAATATTTTATCGACTTGATAAACGAATTATCTGAATATCTGAAGAAATACGATCTTCTATCCTGAACGAGAGTCGTGAATATCGAAGTATTGAAGAGAGTAGATGTGATTATATCGCTACTACTGTTTTATTCTTTAACTTAATCTTCCGTTACGTCATGCAATCTACCGTGCTAATACTATATCATCTTCGATGCAGAGTATTTTAAAACGATTCTTACATCGTCGATTACTCACTCTTTTTGCATTTGAATTTCAATTCGATTAAACTTACTTATTTTTTGCTATTATACAATGCGTCCTCCGATCGAGCAACTTCATACTCAAGGATATTTTTGTTGATCGACGAAAAATAAGTATTATCCTTTCAACAGTTTTCTAGGTTATAAAAAAATCAATTTCTTTCCTCGATTCATACGGTGTGTCATCGATCGTATACAATATACAGTCAGCTACAAAAGTCTTCGTACAGTCTATAAAAGGTTTCTTCGAAAATCAATTTCGTCTAAACGAAGCACATTAGTACGTCGTACAACGACACGCATATTGTTACACCGATACACGGTTAATCTTTTTTACACGCAAAGCAACGATAAAACGGTTTCTTAGTCATCTTAATTAATACAGAGTGCAATAACTTGGCGGTCAAATTTTCTGGCACGTCGTTTGAACAACAATGACTTTTCGCATATGGTAAACGAAGATGTTCGTGAGTAACTGCATGTACACGGTATATCGTTGAATACGACAGTGTGAAAGATACGGAATATTCCCTCGTCGATAATAATAACCACGAACAAACATAGTTTCGATTACACTTACCCCATAACGTGGTAAGAAGCTTGGCTTCGGTGAAGATAAGGTATAATCCGTAAATGCAGCCTACGTGAACGAAAATTAACGCGATGAAATCCGGCCACGTGATACGAGGAACATATTCCACTTTACTGCTACGATAAGTTTCGTCAACCGCCAAATAGTCGTCCGTTTCAGCCAACTTACGATTCTTCGAATCGTTTTCCTTATGTTCATCTTTCAACTGCGACACCTCGCACGCGGTGGCTGGAACTCGATCCTTGCTCGGAGACATTTTTATTTCACTTCTCACGAATTCGTCAGAAAATTCTAATTCAATGGACGAGCAAGATCTTCAGATGTTATTCAAATTTATTTCTTGCATCGTAGTTTCCTTCGAAGGTGGTGATATCGGTTGAATCGACGACAAATATTTTCTGTAATAACAATAGGTGAGGCGATTATTTTCAACTTTTCATCTTGTAGTTATTATGCAATCGAAGCTTAATGGAAATATAATTTGAACGTGAAGTATATATATGTATATATATATATATATATATAGTGATTTTTCATTTGATTTAGTCATTCGTTAAGAATTAACGTCGCAAACTTAGACGAGATTGATAGCTGTTACGAACGATCCGCTTCCTTCGGCTTTCAACCATCATTCTGAAAGTTTAATTCGACTTTGAAATATACTTCGTACGTCTTTTGAGAAAATTTCACAATTTACATTCCGTCCTTTCATATATTCTATGTTAGTTCGGTATTAGATTATTCGGAAGTTTATTAAACCAAACGGGTTGTGTATTTGCCAATGATAGACTTTCCTTTTGAGAATTTAATTCGGATTATAATCACGTGTCTTTGAATAAAATTCCCGAATTTGTATTACTTCCTTTACTATAGATTATATATTATCCAGGAAATGTGTTAAAGAACTGCGATAGTTTATCTTTTTTATGTAATAAATTGTAGAAACAACGTACAACGTTTCTCCCGGCTATGCGATCTTCGTAGCTTGGTTTTGCAACAAGGGAATACCTACGAATCGTTCAATCACTGTAGAATATCACTATACGCAACCAATGGTTGAGAAAGACTGAGTGATACAGCCCGACCGAATGTTAAACGATAAACTCTATCGATCGTAGATATTGCCATGTGTGGTATCACTACATGCGTTGATAAAATAATTTATTTTCTGATACTCATTACCATCGCACGTGATTGTATCCTTGTATTTTGTGTGTATCTTTTTAGTTTACGTATCGGTTCCGACGATCTGCAGAAAGTTCATTAACGACCTTTATAGATATTTTGTAAAACAAGAAATTACATTGACAAAGAAGAAAAAAGTAAAGTTACAACACTGAATTTTTCTATTGCAATTTGCAAAATTGCCAAAATTTGTAGATATTCGAGAAGATGAATTTTCAAAGAAGTTCCTGGTTCCAATTAAATCGTCACTTGTCGTTTTAATAGAATAATCGTTGCTATAGAAACACCGTTACGTGTTATGTATATACTGACAATGTTTTAAGTGCTGTACGTTTATCGCAATTTGTACTTTCCAATGATATCTATACGATATCGAAGAATTGTCCTATGTTATGTCAGGTTGTTGTTAATATTCTCCGAAACGCGGCTGTAACGTTCATGCTTCCTGTCCTTTACAAATATATTGGCTAAAATCTATTGTTTACCAGATAAAATATAGATGGATAATCGGGTCAAGCATTAGTCTCGAAAATAAACGACAAGCAAACGAAATATTTCAACACTTCTACAATGACACATTGAACTAGAAATAACTTAGAATCATAGATAATAATGCGGAAAATGGATTTAAATTAAATGAAATAAAGCGTTTATTACTCGAATTATCGAAATATCTAAAAAATATTTAACTTTTAATTTCTTTCATTTCTAAATATTTAAGTCTTAACTATAGAAATTTCGTTTAGAAATTGAAATTATCGCAAATAATTTTTAATACGTGCGTAATCGTCTCTTTTACAAATCCTAAAATTTTCGCACCGTGTTATACTATCCCAACAAACTGAAAACTCAAAGTCATTTCAGAGACGATCGGTTCGGTGCCTAAAGCATGAATTTTTCACCAAATGGTTTGCTTTTGCTTCAACTTTCTTCCATATCGTGCACCACGAAGAGTATTAAAGGGACGAGAAGAAGGAATGTTATCGAAAAACGTTCTATTAGAAGGACGAAAAATAGCGGAGGGTAACGTGCCTGGCGCCAGTCTTTCCGAGTATACGGATTTCATATTCGTGTTCTTACTTAAACGTATCGTGATTCTCGTAAAAGTTGACGCACTTACGAACGTTGATGAACACTTAATAAAAGGAAACGGACACAGCAACGATACGACTGGCGCCACGTATCTTGAACACTAGGGGGTGG
Organism: Bombus haemorrhoidalis; assembly: GCA_014825975.1. Classification (NCBI taxonomy): domain Eukaryota; kingdom Metazoa; phylum Arthropoda; class Insecta; order Hymenoptera; family Apidae; genus Bombus; species Bombus haemorrhoidalis. Next base: position 5,038,315 of record CM026164.1, on the reverse strand, counting down.
TGGTAATATTCCTTTGCCATAGGTGACGTTGGTCGTTTTTACGTTGATGCGTTAGAAAAAGACGCACAGTAAATCGTAGAGAAGGCATTCCGTTGGAATAATTAATTAAGAATATTTTAATTAATTATATGGATAGTGAAATTTTCTAAAACAGAATTGATATTCGGTTTTCGATTATGTGGATGATGGACATTATTCGCATAACGTTCAACAATATGAATATACTTTCTTTTTCACAACTTTTTACTTTTCCATTCTCCTGATAAAAGATAGTTATATAATCTGATAAATAGTTATTTCTATCACGGTCCTTACGAAGTCAGTTATAGCCCCTTGTATTCCGCGACGTCGAGAATGCTTCGTTATTTTTCAATCAACGCGTCCAGTTCGTTCTCGGAACTCGATCAAACGTTCACGGAAAATTACGTTACGAATCGAAACGCTATTTACGAATCTCGTTAACGACCCCTTGATTGGACAATACGTGCCACCTATGTGTAGACGACTCGTAAATAAGTGTAAAACCACCGTGTCAGGCTTCGGCCAAAAACGCTTCGCCACATTTCCATGACGAAGAAGATACTACTTAGAGCTTTGGAAGGAGGAAATGCAAAACTTACTTTGCTAATACGCTCGACTAATGTCCGACTGCAAATCGATACGGTATGTTTGCCGTTTCGGCAGGGATCGAGCCTGTTGCAAAATGCAAGAACTCCCGTCGACCGGTTGATGGTGCAAACTCTTTCGTCACCCTCTGCCCATTGCTCTACGCCTTTTTGTATATACCATAGAATACTTGCGCGTAACGTATACCTCTGAGATGCGAGAAAGAGGCATGAAAGGAGCATAAATACTAGGACAAATACGGTGAAATACAGTGGTCGATTGCGAGAAATATTTTCTTACGTGACGTGATGATACAATGGCCGTAGTATTTAACGATCTAAATATTATCTGTATTATTATATCGATTTCAACGAAGATATTCAGAGACATGTAAAATTGATCTTTAACTTATAGAAGCCTCGATATGAGTTTCATGCAATGAATTATACAAAGTCGTACGAATGAATTATTTAGATACTTATTATTTATTACCTTAGAATTATTTAGAATACTTCCAGAAACTATTTTCGAACAAAGATTGACACAGCTCTGCGTCCTTTACTTCAAAGACACCAAGCAGAGCTTTACAAAGTTGGAGCCACCGGGATTTTAGCGTAGAAAGTTAGGACGGAAATTTGCTTCAGTAATAGACTGTTTATACCGCGTGACTTGGAAGTTTTTCGCCAAATTTTATACGTCGACGTCGACGAGACGTATTGTTCTTCACAGATACGATGCAAATAGTTACGATAATTGCCGCATTGAGGAATCATGGACGATAAATGGTGGAACTTGGAAAATTTACAAAGTCTTGAACGTCGATCTTGTAAAAAGGTACAGACTTCTGGATCTAACTACAGCCAAGTCTGTCGGAGTGATAAACACGCCAAAGCGATGAACTTTATGTAGTGTTTCTTGTGTCGAATTTGATCGAACTATGTAATGGAATCGAAATATCGAATCTCAGTTTTCTATTGACAAATTTGTCTCATTCGTTTAGTTAAAAAATGTATTCGAAATCAACGTGTACACTCGGCGCCGAGTTATTTCTGGCCAATGTTATATCAATTTATGATAAACGTTTCTTTTTACATTTATCAAACAAGTTATAATATACTATTAACGTGTAAATATTATTTTTTCCAATAATTAGCATCGAAATTTTGCACCCCGAGAATATTTCATAAAGAACTATGCATTAATTTCCCGAACAAATATATACACGTTTTACATATCAATTGCGTTTCAGAATTTTCGCCATAGTGTCAATCTTCTCTGCAAACATTTCATCCTATCTTCGTTATTAATTTTTTTGTCTTAGATTTATTTTGGATTTATCAGCTCTCAAAGAGACACGAACAAATATCCAGTAAGATATAATACAATCTAAAATTGAATTTAATCATCGTAAAACGATCGTGCGCGAAATAAGAAACTTGATTAAGAATGATTACGTCGAATACACTTTTGGTTGGAGCTTCGTCCATTATTTTCCTTTTATTAAACTTTCGATATAGCCATGTCCTTTGGCAAATGATGATTAATTAAAACGCAACGTGGCAAATGTTGGTAATTAGCTAATGTAAAGAGTCACAGTCACGTAACGAATGGGGGAAAAAGAAGAATCTAAGGCAAATGTTGCAATCGATGTGTAGATAAACACAATAGCGATCGTATTTGATGGAGAAAAAACCGGAATACGGACGAGAGCAACGATTTTCCTTCTTCCTCGTCGCTGGAGGGTGGGCGTCTTAATGGAAAGAGACATCGTTAAGAAGAGACAATTTAGAAACTCGTAAAAAGGCGTGAAGCAGTTGACATCACGAAACTGTAAAAAGATTATTTTCAGAGTCTTGTTGCGCAATAGTTTATTAACTAATATCACTGATATTAAGCAATCAACAAGTTACGCACAATAAGTGGTAGATATCTTCTTTAGGATTTTTCTTATTTTGCTTGTAACATTTGTCACTTATGAAATGCCTAATAACTTCTAATTTCTAATTTCTAATATTCTCTCGAATAATTTTCCATATTTTCATAGCTTTATGGTTGTTAGCAGTAAAGAATCTCGCAGTAAAGAAAGAAGAAAATTCTGTGACTGGTAAATTTGCAACGATCTAAAAAATCTGATTTTACAGTTCTTCTACTTTTTATCGTAACGAAGCGAAAAATAATCGATCAGCTTTCGATATTTGCATTATCCGCTTACAAGCCTATTTTAAACGACATTTATGGACAAATAAGAAGCATAAAGAAGGGAAATAGATTATCGACGATGCGTTTATACAAGACAGTACGTGAATGAATACATCAAGATCGATTAGTGACGCACGAGACTAATAACTATGTGTTTTTACAAATGTGGGACACAATTTCTGTGTCGCTGTGGCTCGCCTTTCATTTGCGACGATATGATCTTTAATCGGAATTTATTGTCGAGAATTCATAGTTCACGGCCGAATCGTTCTTCCCTTTGGTATGTCGCGATTCTCTATTGAAATCGATGTGAACCGATCAGCCGACTACAATCGAAATAATATCGTTCGTATACTTGAATAATTTCATTGAGCAATTTTTATTTTTCATCGATCCTCGTTGTTTTTAAATTTACGTTCACTATCACAGAAAAAACAGAAAATGAAATAAAGAGAACCGAGGTCAAAGTTTGCAGCGATCTTTAAGTAATCGCGGGTCTCATAATCGAAAATGAATAGGTGTCCGCGCCCGATATTACGCCACTTACGAGTAACGACGTATACTCTTTGTATCTATAAACACTTGTTACGAGTCTCTTAAGACTATCTGATATAGTGATGAATCATTTGAACACACAAGTGTAAGATGGATATACGCGCTGCATTTAAGACGCGGTCACATAAGACCAATCATCGATCTGAATTACTATGTAACGTTTCGTAAACGAATGACGAGCTGGTCTTTTTGCATTCGGTCTCGCTTCTTACGTGCACGTTAGGATTTACGATTACGTAATTGAAAAAAAAAAAAAACGACAATTTTGTACTTTAATAAAATATTGATCAATCGTGCGATCGAACTTGAAACTCAGTTCAGGCAAAGCAGCATACTGTTTCTGCGAATCTACAAATAGGATAACATAAAATTTGTAATAGCAAATCTCGTAATTGCGATCCATTGAAAGTTTATCGAATTAAGTTCTTAAAACTACATATATGTATCGCGTAATTCACGATCGAAATACGTGTTTTACGTTACTATGAAATCGTACCTCGATTATGCTAGAATTTCCATTCATAATCGAGGAACGGTTTAACCATCAATCACTACCGATTTATGTTTCCTGTTTATGGCAATTTCCATTCGAACGCCCGACTTAAAGGAGCACATAACTTCTAACCTTGATTGTCTTAAATCATTGAGGTCGTAATAAATTTATTTCCGTTCATAGAACTCGTATTTTCCATTAGGCTAGATTAGCACGAGACGAATATTCCACTTCAAAATTGTGAAAAATTTTCTATCATACGTACGCAATCGTTATACGAAAAATTTCTTAGATTTTGAAACTTTGAAACTTACAATTATCGAAACCATGAAAGTGTCTACGTATATAGATACTGGCAATCTTGGCAAATTTGTTATTGATTTTTATTAAGACAAGGAGATACGTTCTATATGTTTGTTCGTTCTCGGCGCATTGTTTTCATTATGATCGTTCATATACAGTTTATTTAAAACGCACTAAACATTGGTAGTTCTAACGTTGATAAGATGAAACGAAATACACGATGCTTCTAAACAGACGTTTACATAGTATCATATAGCACAGTAATATATTACACCAATTTCCCGCGAAGTGTACGTAGATAAAAAATTATACGATTAAATAAGAATTCCACAACGCATACGGAGCCAGCGCCTATAAATAATTATTCTCATCATCGCGTTCCAAGGCTGAATCTAACATGAACCACGTACGAGTACAAGCATATTGTATATACGTGATACAGGTGCACGTACTATGCAGCTGATGATGATCCAGTGGATCACGTCGATGTATTCACGTGTCTCTTCAAGCCAAATCTAACCAGATGTCGATCTAAAAATATACTCGAAAAATAGAAACATCACTGTCCATGGTATCGGCATAGTCGTCTATCATATTAGCGTGCATCGAATGCGTACCTCGCAAAGGTATTGTCACTCGACTGGCGCAGATAGGCGTTGCGATATCGTTCGTGTAATTACGATCTAAAGGGGCGTTTAGATTAATATTATTACCAAAATATTTAAGGTTTTCGATATTGTATCGTCAATATCTCGATATATATATATATATATGTATATGTGTGTATATATATATGGATGGTCTATAGAAGGACTCTTACGTAGGATAATGTTGAGAACCATAAATATCGACAATAATATCGATCGTCTTTAATTCCCCTCTACAATAAGATTGCGTCGGACGCAGTTAGGGTATCCTATATTGCAGGCTGATTGGAACACGGTTGATAGTTGAGCCAAGTAGCAAGCAAGGCTGAATTTACGTTGCTCGCATTGGAGGATCATCGCGGATGAAACGAGGATGAAAAGGACACTTTTTTAAGAATCGTTCATAGCGATCATCCGCAATGATACAGTGTAAATTTGGTTTTATTTGCTATGTACTTAAATATACTTAAACTATTAGCCGTGCCTGAACCAATCTGAAGAGGCCGATCTTGTCAACAACTTTCGAGGTCACTCAAACCAGATAAGAAAAAGATTCCGCTTTGACGCTTAGTAATTGTCAAGGCAAGGCGCGGATCAATTAAACTGACGTGTGTGTAAACTCTCATACATACTTACGTAAATTGACGGTAGAATTAGATATTCAAGAAGTACGTAGGAATCGATAAGAGATATTGGTTCGATGTCTCGTCTATATCTCTATACGCTTTCTTTATTCGTTATCAATTTAACGAAGAAAAAAGTACAAACTTATCGTAGTGGTTATGAATTGAACCTGTTTACCTTCCACTTGTATGACGACACCATTTTATGAATCATTTTTTCCTCTAGCACTCGTTCCTGTTTATTAAATGTGATCGAACAGTCATAATTTAACACGTGCATATCGTTGACAGCTATCAGTTATATACATTTTATCACCGGTATAATGATTATCTAATTGATCAATCTTTATAGTACACTTACCTTCCCAATATAATTCTCTGTCGTATACCCATATGCAAAATCCATCAAAATTCGCATTATACGATAGGCTTCTTTATTTAACTGATCTTCAGATCAAGTGATTTATCGTCATATTTATCATATCCTGTTATATCACTATTTCAATGATTATCCGATCTATCACTCACTATAACATGCTTGGCTCTTAAACATGGTTCTCCAAATCTCCATTAAACACGCCTTATTTCAAAATTTGCAGCAACTTCGCGCCAGAGAAGCATTTCATAGCATTTATCAGTTCACATTAAATCACCATTTAATAAGATTATCTGATCGCTTATGATTCATAATATCCGCTTCTTCCACACGATTTTGTATTTTCTCACCTCGCAAATTCGAAGAAACTTTCGCAAAGCAGATTTTTCTAAGCGTCTGATTAGAACCGAATTGAAACACCTGCGATGACGCGACTACTATCACGACGAATACGTAGAATTTGACACAGCTGTTCTCCTCAGGTGTTTCGCGGCTCTTTCGAGTCAATCGATCGAATCATGATAACTCGCAACTGGAAATTCTGGAAATTGGGCTTTTACAATCGCATCAGTTGGAACGATAGCGATACAGCGATGAAGATTCTTCGAAATAAGGAGAACTTTTTCGAAGAATTTCGGATATCGATCGGACGAAAGTATTTAGATATGTGGTAGAAATGGATTACAGCGTGACACCTGTTCCTTCGTCTGATTTCTAGCCGGTTTCATGCTTCGTTCCGCGATCCGCGTGGAATAAACACTGTTCTGATCGCAAACTCGCGCGCCTCGAGTAACAAACTCGCTCGTTCCGTGCGCGTGTACTCACGCCGCCACGAAACACGCCGACTAGACACGGATTGACACGAAGTATGGGAATCTTTCGTTAGTCCTGGTTCCTCGTGTTACACAATATGTTATTAGCTAATAAATAATAATTAGCTATGGTTTTATAGATGGATACGCATCACGCGAAAGACTTTTAATAAAAAATGTATAAATATGTCTCAGAATTCAATAGGAACGTGAAAACTGATATTTAAATTTCTGTATAATATATATATGCTCGTTTCGTGAATAGAAAATTATGTATGTATGTTTTCCAATATTCAAATGTTATTTTATAAAAAATTTCCTTGAATCTTTCGCGGATGATAACAGATGTAAGAGATATACGCAATACCTCTTTAGACATAATTATAGAGCTCGACGATGAAGAGTTTCCACGGTATGTGTTTTTATTTTTATATAACATAGGATCCTTCAGTGAAATTGAAATCTCTTTCCTCGACGAAATAATCGTTGGTCGACGTAATTCTTCGTTGAATCTCACACGATATTTTGATTCATAACATTAACACGAATCTTCACAATATGTTCAAAAACGTAATTTAAATACAAGATGCAAATTAATCCTTTGCATTTGCGAAAATTTCTGATACGATCGATCTGCGACTCAAGGGAAGATTTTGTACGGCAGACGAATCGATCAATTTCATCGACGTTAACCGTTTCTGAAAAATGAAATACTAATCGTACGTTCTGACGCTAAGATTAAGGAACTTTCAGAAAGTGCGTCGTAATCGATAAAAATCCAATTAATTTTAATTGACAAAATTCTATTTATTTCCTTGCGAATACAAATCACCAACCAGTGGTACCTCTGGCAGCAAAGTTCTCGCGTAATTTCTTTTTCATCATACTCCGAGCCATCATAAAACGAAAGATCTCATAGGAAAATCTGGAGATCAGTGATGCGATAAAATTTAAAAACTAGAGATAGAGGCGCGTAAAATGCTACTCGATTAGTAAGGTTTCTCGGTATGTTCTTTGATAATTGACTATTATAAATACACTAAGGATATGTTACTCGAATTGATGACACATGCGCTACGCGTTACGCGAAATTCTAACGGCGTTGAAAAATATCAACGATTATCAACGTAACGAGGAAGCAAAAGGTAACGTCGATTTCATAATTATTCATGCATTTGCGTGTGAACAGCCTCTTTGTTAGTGCAAGGACGAAGAAACAAAGCATTTATGTTTGTTATTATTCGCGGAAACTTTATTGGAAAGGTATCGTTCTACTTGATTAGAAAAATATTGCAAAATATTTATTTCTATACAACTGTAATAATATAGCTTGATTTTGATCACTTTTAAATATCTTGTTTAGCCAAAATCGATAAGTCTGGTTCGCGTATTAAATAGCCTTTTTAATTCTCTGATGTCGGATGTTTATTTTTTAAGATTATACGTCAGTCTGTAGCAGTAGTTACACAATAATCAACCTTGCAAGCCTACTACTATACCATTTTGAATTCAAAAGATGCGTTTAAATAAATGTAAGAATGTTTCGAATATCTCGTATCAATCTTATCCTTCGTTATTATTGGTAGACATTTCGAAGATTATTTTCAAATTCGTATCTTCATTAATAATCCTATGCCTGATCATCGATATTATACAATTTTTAGAACATTGAGCGAATCTCTCAATCCTACCGCAGATCTTGTTATTTCAAAGATTATTTCTTTATCTTCGTTAATAATACTTTAAATCTGATTACTCGGAATATCGTTAACTGTTGCTTCAAAACGTCTCACGATTATGGGAATACATCACTTTTCACAGGCAGCTAGCTCGTAATCGGTATCGAGTTCAGATGCGTCTTAGCTTTGAGAATCTAAATATAATGCGTTGAAAGCAAATTATAATCTTCAGAGAGTTAATCTCATCGAGAATTTATGTTTTGCGGTTTATGCAAATTCATATTTTAACGAACGTAAGCAAAGAAATGACACGTAACTAGAAATTGGTTTTATTCTTCAAATGTTATGACCAATACTCTACTTTGCGTATCTTTAAATGTTATGTCTATCTTGTACGTTTTAGTTCGCTATGTATGCATAAACATCCGGGATTAAGTTATTACAGTTATTTAACAGAAAGAGACGACGAAGGCTATTATCATTGTTACGTTGCGTGCAACCGTAACGTAAAATTATTAGAGAACGAGTTATTCTTATCAAGTAGCGAGTTATCAAGATATCAGGTACGAGTAATCCCACAACAAAATGATTCACGGATACAATATTTAAGAAAGAAGATTGTTTATTGTTTCCGTCTAGAGTATAAATGTCAATAGTCGTTTTATCGTTATGTATTACCATCCTATCTTAAATGTGCAATATCATTCTATTTTACAGCGCAATCAGCGACTTAGCGCAACAGTGGAATAGCTTAATTATAGTCTTAAGAAAATAGTCAAAATCGTACAAAAATTATTCGCGGACGAATTGGTATAAAAAATTCTCAAAAATTTACTACGATGATATTGATCGAATTCATGAAATCTTTACCTAGGCTTCATTTTCTTAATTACATCCGTAAACGTGAAAAGATGCACAAACTAAAATAACTGAATTTGAAAACTCGAATGTAAATGTAACCATAGCAAGAGAGAAACTTTTTATCATCGATCAGATACAGGACAGATCAGATCACCTCGTTCAACTTCGTATCGCATTCTCTGAGACACGATTGTTCAGGAGATAGCAGACGTTTAGTTATCTCTGTTTTTACAATGAACCTGTACGGTCTAGAGCGACGAACTACTAAGAATTACACATAAACTGTTAAGCAGCAGTATCTGCTTCACACTGTGACCCAACAGAAATTTAATCCAAAATAACTTCGACCTTAACAGAATGAACCGTATTATCTATAGACTTATCGGACAGAAATCTCCCGAGAATACAAATTCGCAAAACAACTCAAACGCTATTCAACCTTCCTACCCTACGGTTTTCCTCCCACTGTTCTATCGAGGATGCAACAGATCTCATCGAAAGAATCTCCCATAAGTACGATAGGAAAACAGTTCTCTTTATACACGTTAACGTATCACGAGTAATCAGCTCCTCGGGCTGAAGGGCCTACTCCAATAATCAGAGACACCAGATCTCTGTAAAATATCCTGTTCGCATGGGAAGTTCTATATCCGTGAAACTGGACGAGTGTGAGTGCATTAGTCAGAAAACGCGACAGGTACACGAATCGAAGTATACGACAGCAATAGCAGAATAGCAATTAATTACGGGACAATTTTCATTTTTTAAGCGATCAGCTGACAAATTAAAAATTCCGTTAACTGATCAACGAATCCGGAAATCCACGTCATCGTAATCACCGGCTCAGAGATTCCAATCGGAAAACGTCGTCATCCTGATTACCGTTCCGGAACGACCTACTTAAAAGAGTGTTTTTCCAGGATCATAGCAGCATCGGTGCGACACCTTGATAAAGCCAATCGCAATGCTGGCAAAGGTTCGGAATTATCTTCCTTCTGACATCGCCTCTTTTCCGAAAGTTTCAAACAACGTTAGATGAAGCAGAATTAAATGTCGAGCGCAACGGAGCGAATATTTATCAGAAGAAATTACGATAGATAACGAGAATCAAAGGTTAATAAGAAATTATGAGAAATCTATGAATTTTTATCTATTGAAATGATATGTAAATTGCTTTTTCCTTCGGTAGAAAATATTACAATTTTAATTTTATACAAATCAGAGTTTTCCTATATGTATATCGATGCTCGCTGATCACTTCGATTTTTAGCTGTTATGCACGATTACTCTTGCGGTAATCTGCCATTCGATACATTTTATCATAGTGATAAGTCGACAATTAATACCGTGAAGGTTTAAACGAATAATTACTTGGGAAGAAATATACAAACTATATAATAATTATTACAATTGCCACGAATTCTACCATATTCGTATTTTTATTGAAAGGTACTTGAAAGATGTCTGTACCCTCGTGTACGAACCTGACAGAATCATCAACAAATTTCATTTTTGTCTTCATGAATTTCTTAACGAATTTTTATTTTAACGATTTATTGTCATAAATGATAGTATTCTCCGCCTTTGTAAACGTAATTAATGAAACTATCTGACAGTCAACTAGCAATTTTCTACAGACTGTACTCTGTTCCCTTCAACGAACTAGATATTAAATTATAATTAATAACGAGATACGACATTGCGTATGAAGGACACATATTTTATAAACGCACAACATGTACTAATTTGCGTTTTATATTTTAAACTTTAAACGCCATTCTAAACTTGCAACGATTTCAAATTTTCAAGAAATCTTCCAAGAACATTTCAAATCTTTCAAAAAAAAAAAAAAAAAAAGAAAAATCAGTTTCGTTATCCTGCATGAATGTTATCGACAGTCGAACGAATAAATAGTTCCCAACAACACCGCTATTGGTGTTGGTGGCGCTATGCTCAATCGTGCGCTTCCGAGGTCCGGGTACGCTGGGTCTTTCGAATCCATTAAATGTTTCTCGCAGATTACGATTCTTTCGCTTTTTTTACGGCAGTGACGCGCATGTACCGAGGGGTAGCTACCCCCACGCGGACAACACGGTTTCGACACGATAGAGGGAGAGAAAGGAGCAGGTCGGGAGATAGAAAACCGCAGTCGAGCTAGGGGGTGGTTCGATGGTCGCAACCCCAGATATTACAGCGCAGTTAGGCTCGTTTTCCATACTGATTCAAAGTTATCGACTGATTTTTTCACCGGGTGATCCATGAAGGTGGTTTTTCCATCTGATCAAATATCGGTGATTCACTTACTCTGGAATTAGGAAGTGTGTAATAATTGCACGTTAAGGATTGCTCATAGACAATGTTGTTGCTAGGTTATGATAAATCGTATTGAGGTGATAATTTACGTGACTGTTCGCTGTTTGAATTTTAAGTGGATAATATTGGGTAGAAGTTCGTTTTGATCGACGATGGGAGATATTCATAGAAATAAATAGGATAGAGTATCGAAGTGAATTGTACACGGGATTTAAAGGATTAATAAGCTACCGGGTGGTGAAATTTGTGTTGTGTAAGTTGTTAGACATCGGTCGTGATATTTAACTCGGATAATTTTCATCTTTATTCGCGTTGCACTGATGTTAAAGTCTCGTGGAAGTTCATGTGGGAAGTTTGTTAGTTAAAGAGTTCAATTTTTATTCGAAGCAAATTGTTCAAGAATCGCGGAATATCTTTTTCATTTCCTAGGCGAGACAGGTAACATTATTTACGAGTATCTTTAACAGTGTATCGTTAGTCGCTGAAAAATAATGCACGTATTCATGAAAAGCAACTTCTGTTCTAATTTCAATTTGTTTCTCATCTCGTGGATTTAGTAGAATCGAACTCTTAACCTTATTCGACATTTCTAGCAGTTGATTGCTGAAACATCTTGAGCGATGTAAAATATAGAAATTTATTATTACACAAATACTGATAATATCGTATTGGAATGACGTATAACTTAACCTATAATATAATTATAATATACTGTTAGTATTTGTATAGTGCAAAATATTTACACGATAATACATTGTAATATTTTTCAACAGTATAATATATAATATATATTACGTTACAGTTTACCGTTATATTATTACAATTATAAAATCTTTCATATTATCTTTGTTAAACTCACTAGTGTGACCAGATGTTATAAGGCAAGAAATTAAATCACGCAATGCTCCAACGGTGCTGCGTCTATCGTAACGTTCAATATTATTATTATTTCGAGGAAAAGTTATACAAAGGAAGAAAAGTTATTAACACATAAAGATGCTTCAATGTTCGTCCACTTTCTTCTACAGAAAGTTTGAAAATTTTGTTTTTATCTTGTTTCACGTCCCATGCATGTGTACGTGAGACTTAATTACCAGTTACTAGGCAGAGACACGATTTTGCCCATACGATGTTTGAAAGTTCTTGAACTTTTATTTCCAGCTACTAGTTATTTTACTATTTATTTTTGCCAACTTTTACGTAGGAATTCGCTTATAGACAGCTGCAGATAGTAACGATATTCGTAAATTTATAATTTCCAATTTACTTATATTTATCTCATTTGCAATTATGCTTATCGATCTACATTCCCATGCGTTTTATTCTTTCCAAACGTTCACTCACGACATAATATATCCATGCATATTCATCTCGTACAACACTTATAGAACCGTAAATCTAATAACGTCGCCATACTGTTCGTCACAATTGAAGTAATTAATGAAATATAATTGTTAATTGCTGTAATCTCGCATTCGAAGAAAGTAAATTGCTAAATGCGTGTATCGCGAAATAATACGATAATCTAGAGAGACTAAACACTAAATTGAAGAAATTCGCAGAAACTTTGATCGGTTTCGTCATCACAAACGTAAAATGAACTTCACAAACGTAAAATATATCTTCTTGTTTCCAATCTTAGAAATTTGTTCGTTTCCGTTATTATTACCGTGATAAACGTTTGGCAATCGCCTTTAGTTTGAAAGACAAAACCTATGGTGCTTCGGTAATCTTTGCTAGCAAGAATATCCTTATTAAAAACACTAAATACCATGCTTGATATTGACAAAACCACAAACGTGGAAACTTCTTCTATCCGCAGATCATGCGTTAAACTCTATTCACCGCTAACAAGAAATATTTTCCGAACTTTTTAACGGAACAACCTCGTGTAAAACAACGAATGCAGAGCTTGGCTTAGCTACAACGACGACACTTTGTCAGCAGAAAGCTGCTTATCGGAGGCACGAAATTCGCAGTCATGTGTCAGTGGAGCACAATCTCTGACACGTGAATCGCGTCTGCTGGAACTGTACACTTTCTAAAGTATTATACGAGACTCGCTCAATTTTATTTTCAACCTAAACCAGCCGCGTGTTTTTCTCGCGCGTAATAGCAGATGTGTACAAGAGCTGAGTACCGTTTAACAGGTATGGATTGCCCGAGGGCAACTCGAAAGTGCAGCTGGTTTCGTTCGAAACGGAACTTCATCTCTGATCTTCGTGTTCCCTTTTTCATACTCTTCTAGACATCCTCTACACTTATTTCTGTGTTCTGCTTCTTCATCGACGACGAACTGTACCGGATCATCGAACAGGTTCGATCAGATTCGATCGCTAGAGAAAGTTTCACTACTGATCTTTCCTTTTTCGTTGCTAATATAATTGGAGCAACCGTTGACAACGTTGTGCTTCTCGATGATTGTTTGTTCGCCAGCCTCTTGGTACTTGTTGCGTTCCGACGTGAACGCGGAAGATATCGAAAGAACTGCGGAAACTCGTTTTTTGGCTGTAGAACAAATTGATTTTAAGCGCGATACAAGAAATCCTATGCTGTACGCTAAATGATTTCTAATCTTGATTAACGCGATGTTAATTTATGTTGATTCGCAGAGTAATTTAATCGCAGAGAACATTAATACAACTTTATGGTAATGATTATCGATGTTAACGCTGTTTGGAACTTGGGAGTAACGATAGTTAGGTTTGGTAGTGAATTTAATTAATAAAATTAATTGCATTTATTGTTTCAAACGTGCTGTATTTGCGGAAAAATAATTATTAGAATTAGGATTATGCGGAATTTATGGCGATAGTCGTTTTCGTTTCTTCATAGTTCTTTTAAATTGTATTATTAATTGCGTTTCGTATCGAATATTACACGTATACCGGACCGATAGTTTTCATCCCAAGTTGGGTATTTGGAGAGATCGATATTTCTATGCACTTTGTGGTCACGCTTATCCGCCAGGCTTTTCTGCGTGTCAGATGTAGCTGTAGGTTAGTATCTTTTCGTGATTATAGTATCGTTGAGTACTTTGTAAAGTACTTGCGATTGAAGATACTGTCAGTTCCAATTAACTTCCGTAAAGATATAAATTCTAATCTATCGATAACAATTCGTATGATTAATATCCAAATATTTAATAACATCTCTAATGTAATTTTCGTGTAAATTCGAACAAGATTTAGATTTTGATAGATTGACTTCCGAATATTCTATCATTCGTGTATTTAGGCCATTTTGACGTTAGGTCAAGGATACATTTTTTCAACTCGATTCGAAATCACACTCTCTTCATTTGTATTTATAATCACTTGTTGACGAGAAATCGTGTTTGTAGGAAAATAATGATAATTATTTGACTTTAATTAGAGACAAACGAAAGATAAAATACTAACGATAAGATACATTGATAATTTGTTATATATACGAATGATAATTCTGATAATTATTCTACTAGTAATTCCAAAATTACATTTATATATTTGTAATTCTGACAATTATTCTACTAGTAATTCCAAAATTACATTTATGTATTTATAACTCTGACGATTATTCTACTAGTAATTCCAAAATTACATTTATGTATTTATAATTCTGACGATTATTCTACTAGTAATTCCAAAGTTACATTTATATATTTGTAATTCTGACAATTATTCTACTAGTAATTCCAAAATTACATTTCTATATATATAATTCCGATAATTATTCTACTAGTAATTCCAAAATTACATTTATATATTTATAATTCTGACGATTATTCTACTAGTAATTCCAAAATTACATTTATGTATTTATAATTCTGACGATTATTCTACTAGTAATTCCAAAATTACATTTATATATTTGTAATTCCGACAATTATTCTACTAGTAATTCCAAAATTATATTTATGTATTTATAATTCTGACGATTATTCTACTAGTAATTCCAAAATTACATTTCTATATATATAATTCCGATAATTATTCTACTAGTAATTCCAAAATTATATTCCTATATTTATAATTCTGATAATTATTCTACTAGTAATTCCAAAATTATATTCCTATATTTATA